>JAVSCE010012556.1:0-48990 GCA_032199065.1 Smutsia gigantea | reverse complement strand
CATTCAGGTCTTTGATCCACCTTGAGTTTACTTTTGTGTATGGGGTTACACAATGGTCCAGTTTCATTTTCTTACATGTAATTGTCCAGCTTTTCCAACACCAGCTGCTGAAAAGGCTGTCATCTCCCCAGTGTACATCCAAGGCTCCTTTATCAAATATTAATTGACTCTATATGTTTGGGTTAATGCTTGGATTTTCTATTCTGTTCTGCTGGTGTGTGGGTCTGTTTTTGTGCCAATACCATATTGCTTGATTACTGTGGCTTTGTAGTAGAGCTTGAAGTCAGGGAGCGTAATTCCCCCTGTTTTATTCCGCCTTCTCAGGATTGCTTTGGCTATTCGGGGTCTTTTGTGGTTCCATACAAATTTTAGAATTATTTGTTCCATTTCACTGAAGAAAGCTGTTTGTAGTTTGATAGGGATTGCGTTGAATCTGTAGATTGCTTTAGGTAGTATAGTCATTTTGACAATATTTATTCTTCCTAGTCAAGAGCATGGGATGCATTTCCATTTGTTAGTGTCCTCTTTAATTTCTCTTAGGAGTGTCTTGTAGTTTTCAGAGTACAGGTCTTTCACTTCCTTCGTTAGGTTTATTCCTAGGTATTTTATTCTTTTTGATGCAATTGTGAATGGAATTGTTTTTCTGATTTCTCTTTCTGTTAGTTCATCATTAGTGTATAGGAAAGCAACAGATTTCTGTGTGTTAATTTTGTATCCTGCAACTTTGCTGAATTCAGATATTAGTTCTAGTAGTTTTGGAGTGGAGTCTTTAGGGTTTTTTATCTACAATATCATGTCATCTGCAAATAGTGACAGTTTGACTTCTTTACCAATCTGGAAGCCTTATATATCTTTGTTTTGTCTGATTGCCATGGCTAGGAACTCCAGTACTATTGAATAACAGTAGAGAGAGAAGGCATCCCTGTCTTGTTCCCAATTTTAGATGAAAAGCTTTCAGCATCTCGCCATTAAGTATGATGTTAGCTGTGGGTTTGTCATATATGGCCTTTATGATGTTGAGGTACTTGCCGTCTATACCCATTTTGTTGAGAGTTTTAATCACAGATGGATGCTGAATTTTGTCAAATGCTTTTTCAGCATCTATGGAGATGATCATGTGGTTTTTGTTCTTCTTTTTGTTGATGTGGTGGATGATGTTGATGGATTTTTGAATGTTGTACCATCCTTGCATCGCTGGGATGAATCCCACTTGATCATGGTGTATGATCCTCTTGATGTATTTTTGAATTCGGTTTGCTAATATTTTGTTGAGTATTTTTGCATCTACGTTCATCACGGATATTGGTCTGTAATTTTCTTTTTTGGTGAGGTCTTGGCCAGGTTTTGGTATTAGAGTGATGCTGGCTTCATAGAATGAGTTTGGAAGTATTCCCTCCTCTTCTATTTTTTGGAAAACTTTAAGAAGAGTGGGTGTTATTTCTTCTCCATATGACTGGTAGAATTCAGAGGTGAATCCATCTGGTCTGGGGGTTTTGTTCTTGGGTAGTTTTTTAATTACCGATTCAATTTCATTGCTGGTGATTGGTCTGTTTAGTTTTTCTGTTTCCTGTTTGGTCAGTTTTCGAAGGTTGTATTTTTCTAAGATGTTACCGTTTCTTCTATGTTTTCCAGCTTGTTAGCATATAGATTCTCATAATATTCTCTTATAATTCTTTGTATTTCTTTGAGCTCTGTCGTTATTTTTCCTTTCTCATTTCTGATTCTGTTTATATGTGTAGATTCTCTTTTTCTCCTAATAAGTCTGGCTAGGGGTTTGTCTATATTGTTTATTTTTTCAAAGAACCAGCTCTTGGTTTCATTGATTTTTTTCTATTGTTTTATTCTTCTCAATTTTATTTATTTATTCTCTGATCTTTATTATGTCCCTCGTTCTGGTGACTTTGGGCCTCATTTGTTCTTCTTTTTCCAATTTCAGTAATTGTGTCTTTAGACTATTCATTTGGGAATGTTCTTCCTTCTTTAAATAGGCCTGGATTGCAATATACTTTCCTCTTAGAACTGCCTTTGCTGTGTCCCACAGAAGTTGTGGCTTTGTGTTGTTGTTGTCATTAGTCTCCATATATTCATTGATTTCTGTTTTGATTTTGTTTTTAACCCATTGATTAATTAGGAGAATGTTGGAGTGAGTGGTGTATTGAAGTCACCTAAAATGAGTGCATTGCTGTCTATTTCCTTCTTTAATTCTGTTAGTATTTGTTTCACATATGCTGGCGCTCCCGTATTGGGTGCATATATATTTATAATGGTTATATCTTCTTGTTGGACTGACCCCTTTATCATTATGTAATGTCCTTCTTTATCTCTTGCTTCTTTCTTCATTTTGAAGTCTATTTTGTCTGATACAAGTACTGCAACACCTGCTTTTTTCTCTTTGTTGTTTGCATGAAATATCTTTTTCCATCCCTTCACTTTTAGTCTGTGTATATCTTTGGGTTTGAGGTGAGTTTCTTGTAGGCAGCATATAGATGGATCTTGCTTTTTTTTTATAATTTATTTTCATATCATTAATCTACAGTTACATGTGCAATATTATGGTTATTAAACTACCCCCTTCATCAGGTCACCCCCACCAACCCCATTACTGTCACTGTCCATCAGGGTCTTGCTTTTTTATCCATTCTGTTACTCTGTGTCTTTTGATTGGTGCATTCAGTCCATTTACATTTAGGGTGATTATCGATAGATATGTACTTATTGCTATTGCTGGCTTTAGATTTGTGGTTACCAAAGGTGCAAGGGTTGTTTCTTTACTGTCTAACAATCTAACTTAACTTTCTTGTTAAGTTATTGTAAACACCATCTGATGTTTCTTTATTTCTCTCCCTTCTTATTCCTCCTCCTCCATTCTTTATACACTAGGTGTTTTATTCTTTGCCTTTAGTTCATATTTGGATGGTCTGCTTTCTTTGCTATGATTTTATTTTCTCTGGTGACATCTTTTTAGCCTTAGGAGTGCTTCCCTCTAGAGCAGTCTGTTTAAGATATCCTGTAGAGGTGGTTTGTGGGAGGCAAACTCTCTCAACTTTCGCTTGTCTGTAAATTGTTTAATCCCTCCGTCATATTTAAATCATAATCGTGCTGGATACAATATTCTTGGTTCGAGGCCCTTCTGTTTCATTACGTTAAATATATCATGCCATTCTCTTCTGGCATGTAAGGTTTCTGTTGAGAAGTCTGATGATAGTCTGATGGGTTTTCCTTTGTAGGTGATCTTTTTTCTCTCTCTAGCTGCCTTTAATACTCTGTGTTTATCTTTGATCTTTGCCATTTTAATTATTATGTGTCTTGGTGTTGTCTTCCTTGGGTCCCTTGTGTTGAGAGATCTGTCGGCTTCCATGGACTGCAAGACTATTTCCTTCCCCAGCTTGGGGACGTTTTTGGCAATTATTTCCTCAAAGACATTTTCTGTCTTTTCCAATCTCTCTTCTTTTTCTGGTACCCTTATAATGCAAATATTGTTCTGTTTGGATTGGTCACACAGTTCTCTTAATATTCTTTCATTCCTAGAGATCCTTTTATCTCTCTCTGCCTCAGCTGCTCTGTATTCCTGTTCTCTGATTTCTATTCCATTAACAGCCTCTTGCATCTTGTCCAGTCTGCTGTGAAGCCTTTCGACGGCTTGTCTCATTTCTGCATTGTCTTTCCTGACTTCCCTCACTTCCTCTCTTAGCTCATGCATATTTCTCTGTAGATCCATCAGCATGGTTATGACTTTTATTCTGAATTCTTTTTCAGGAAGATTGTGCATTTCCATCCCTTCAGTCTCCCTCTCTGGTGTTTTCTGGGTCTGGGTGAGCTTGGTCTGTACCATATTCCTTTGTCTTTTCATGGCGATAGAAGTGGTCACTGGTAGGTGCCACGTATGTCAGCTGGGCTCTTAAGACTTAAAAAAAAAAAGTAGGTAGAGAAAGAAAAGAGAAAAAAGAAAGAAAGAAAAGAAAGGAAAGACAAAACAACAACAACAACAAAAAAAAACGCCCACCGGGAGTAGATTCTGTAAGTGGCACTATTGCTCCACTATTCCGCAGCTGCAGCCGCGCCACTCCGCAGGGCCCTTTGTAGCTCTGGCCGGGGCGGGAACGAATGGGAGGCTGTTGTTCTCTATGTGAAGTTTCAGTGCGGCTACTTTTTCCCCTTTGCCAGGCAAGGGGTCCGAAATTCCTCAGGACTCCCAGCCTGCTGGGCCAAGTGTCGTGGGACGATCCTGGGCCCTTGCCTTTTTAAGACCACCAAAAGAAGCGCACGCTTTTCTTTTGTCCTGGGGAGCCTGCTGCAAGGACCCTGGCACGTTCCCAGCTCAAAACCTTCACCTTCTGCCTCTCCAATATCTGATACACCATGCGATTTGTGTCAGCGCTCCTGGCGCAGATCACCAGGGCTGGTTATTTCATGGGCCTGTTCTTAAACTCCCTCCAGGCTCTGAATCCTCTCCTCCTGCCAGTGCGCTGGGATGGGGGAGTGCTCAGATCCCGCCGGGATGCGGCTCCGTATCTTACCCGCCTCGTGGTGTGCCGAGTCCTCTCAGGTGCAGGTGCAGGCTGTGTGCTGTCCTGTATACTCTGGTCTCTCTTTAGGAATAGTTGCATTTGCTGTATTTTCATAGATATATATGGTTTTGGGAGGAGATTTTCGCTGCCCTGCTCACACTGCCATCTTCCTGGAACTCCCCCTTTTAGGACAGTTTTGAGGATTAAAAGGGAGAATAAATATGGAAAAAAATAACTTTCAATAGCAAATTCCATAGATATCACTTGGATGGCACTGTTAGGAGCCACATCTAAAGTCACTCTCTCTATTATGCACTAAGGAAAACTGAGGCTTAGAGGTTAAATGACTGAGAAAAGGTCACAAAGTAAGTTCAGCAGAATTACATCATACAAAGGGGTTAGGTTCTAAAGTCAACACACAGGTCAAAAATTGAAGATGGTCAAAACATGAAAAATCCTTAAATCATCCACGAAATAAAGCAGAGCCAACCTCTCAATAACTGTCCAGCTCAGCCAGTTTGGATCCAGTTTCTGTTTCAATGGTTGAGCACCAGATTTGGAATTTTGCTTGATTTTAGGTCCATGTTGTGTGAGGAAGGCTTGAATCACTGAACTCATACTTCATGTAACTGAGATGCCATCTCCCTTCTCAGGCTGCTGTTTCAAATGCAATCGCACATATCCGTACTCCTGCCCTAAGTTAAATGTGTCCACTATGAAGCTCCACTGTAGTTGAAGCAAGATTTAAACCTAATACCCATGCCTCTCTCACAAGCATTTGTTCATTCAGCTTGAGGGTGCTGAGCGTTATTAGTGTGGGCATGCTTTTTCCTGAGCCTACTTTGGGTCGCTGTCCCACAGCCATTCCCCAAACCCATCCCTCTCATTCCCAGTCAGCTCAGATAGGATTCCAGCAAAGGCTTTTGTTGCTGTGATACTGTGATTTAAAATAAGAAATACACAGTTGGTCTTCATCTCCATTTCTGGCACAGAGCTCCTAAAACCCTTGGAATTTCCTAAGTGATACGAGTGATGTATGTATCTTGATATATCATAACAAACCCTTCTCAACCACACCTGAGTTTATATCAATGAAATGACTTTTGGAAAGCACCTAAGTTTAGGAGCTGGTTGCCAGGGGAACCAACTTTGTGCTTAGAGGGTTGGAACTTTCAGTTCCACCAATCCTGACCTCCAGGGCAGAGAGACAACCAAAGGTTGAATCAGTCATAAATGGCCAGTGATTTCATCAATAATGCCTAAGTAATGAAGCCTCCATTAAAAACTGGAAAGGATGGTGTTGGGAGAACTTCCTGGTTGGTGAACCAGAATCCATCCACATACTGGGAGAGTGGCACACTCCAAATTCCAATGGGACAGAAGCTCCTGTCTGTGTTCAGGACCCTTCCAGACCTCACCCTATGTATCTCTTCATCTGGCTGTTCATTTGTATCCTTTAATATTCTTTATAATAAACTGATAAACAAGTAACTAAACTGGTTTCCTGAGTACTGTGAACTATTCTAGCAAGTTAATCAAACCAAGGAGGGACTTATGGGGACATCCAGTTTACAGCCAGATGGTCAGAAGCACATGTAACACCCGGACTTGGGCATCTGAACTGGAGTGGCAGTGACCTGTGGGATCTGATGCTATGCTCAGGTAGATAGTATTGAATTGGAAGATGCCAAGCTGGTGTCAGACAATTGCTTGGTGGTGTTGGAAAAAAACACAAAATGGAGGTACCCATGGGAGACAATCACATATTGATACCCAGCAAGGGCCTGAAGTCTGGGGGAGACGTGATGATAATGAACCACCAGAGTCCCCCACCCCGTTTAGTCCCACTGCAGGCTGTTTCCACCTCACCCAGCAGGTTGAATTGGATTTTTCTGAAAGTGTTTACATCCATGTCCTGGGAGGTAAAAAGGAACAGAGTCAGGATGCCAGGAGTGGGGGGAAAGTTTGAGGGAAGGAGGTTTCCTGCTTAGAAATGATCCCTAGGGAGAAGGGACTAAGAAATGAGATTGAAAAGGCATCCTACAGTATGGGAGAATATATTTGTAAATGACATATCCGACAAGGGGTTAACATTCAAAACATATAAAGAACTCACATGCCTCAACACCCAAAAAGCAAATAGCCGGATTAAAAAATGGGTGGAGGATTCTCCAAAGAAGAAATTCAGATGGCCAACAGACAAATGAAAAGATGCTCCACGTCACTAATCGTCAGGGAAGTGCAAATTAAAACCACAATGAGATATCACCTCACACCAGTAAGGATGGCCAACATCTAAAAGACTAAGAAGAACAAATGCTGGCGAGGATGCAGAGAAAGGGGAACCCTCCTACACTGCTGGTGGGAATGTAAGCTAGTTCAACCATTGTGGAAAGCAATATGGAGGTTCCTCAAAAAACTAAAAATAGAAATACCATTTGACCTGGGAATCACACTCCTTGGAATTTACCCAAAGAATACAACTTCTCAGGTTCAAAAAGACATATGCACCCCTATGTTTATTGCAGCACTATTTATAATAGCCAAGATATGGAAATAACCTAAGTGTCCATCAGTAGCTGAATGGATAAAGAAGAGGTGGTACTAATAAACAATGGAATACCATTCAGCCGTAAGAAGGAAACAAATCCTACCATTTGCAACAACATGGATGGAGCTGGAGGATATTATGCTCAGTGAAATAAGCCAGAGGAGAAAGATAAGTACCAAATGATTTCCCTCATCTGTGGAGTATAACAATGAAGCAAAACTGAAGGAACAAAACATCAGCAGACTCACAGACTCCAAGAGGGAACTAGTGGTTACCAAAGGGGAGGGAAGAGGAGGTGGGGGGAGGGAGGGAGAAGGGGATTGAGGGGTATTATGATTGGCACACATGGTGTGGGGGGATCATGGGAAAGATAGTGTAGCACAGAGAAGGCAAATAGGGACTCTGTGGCATCTTACTACACTGATGGACAGTGACTTCAATGGGGTATGGGGGGGAACTAGAAAATATGGGTGAGTGTAGTAACCACATTGTTTTTCATGTGATACCTTCGTAAGTTTATATCAGTGATATCTTAATTTAAAAAATTGTAATAAAAAAAGAAATGAGATTGGGTGGGTTGGGGTCTAACATCTGCCCCTGTGATGCCTGGAATCTGACACTCCCATGGGTGTGACTCTGGCTTTCTGGGAGGCTGGGATTCTGGAGGGGGTGTGGGATCTAAGTCTGGGCATGGGCACAGGGGGAAATTCCCAGGGGAGGAGGGAGAGTTAAGCCCCCTCTGTGCCTAGAGGATGGATTTAAGGGAGGAGTGAAGGCTGTTCATGTTATTTCTGAGAGTAGCAGCTATGGGAAACAGCCGCATACAGCTGCTTATTGATCATGAAGCTGTAGCTGTTCCAGACCCTGGACAACCAAGGCAGGAAGGAGTGAAGGGAACTTAAGACCAGGTCAGAATGTGGAGACAGGTTAAGAGAGTCAGGAGAGGAAAATGGGGTAGAGCACAGGAGGAGGTACAGAAGCTAGGAGAGGACATATGGAGGTGAGGGGTCAGGGAGAAAGGAAGAAGGTCAGGGTAGATGAGAGGAGCCAGGGTATGTGCAGGGGTTGGTTGGGAGCTCTGAGTAATGAAAGGCATGTTTCTTAGAGGTCTGGGGCCCAGAGAGTGAAAATGGGGAGCAAGTTGCACAAGGTGCGGAGGGGTCACAGTTGAGGACAGGATCTCCCTGAGACTAGAGGTGGTTCCCCCACAGTCTGAAGGGCCAGACATGAGGGGTAGCACTGGGTAGGGGGAGGGCAACATGCAGGAGGAACATGGTCATGGCCAACAGGAAGCAGCAGACAGGGTACTGGGAACTGGCCTGATGGAATTAACAACCCCAGCAGAACTCACACGGGCAGCCGCACAGGCTAAAGCCAGACAGGAAGAGCACGAGACTGAAGATAAAGGCAAGTGCCGGGCACTGTTAGGTAGGCAGCCTCATATTTTAAGACCTGGGAGGAGGGCAAGAGGGGATGTAGTCTTAGGCTTCAGCCAGATAACAGGGTAGCTCCTCACATGTCCTATCTCCTGTGTGTGCAGGGAAGGGAGGGGCAGAGGCAGGGGTGGCCTTTGGAAGCCAGACCTGCAAACAGAGCTCCCAGATCTTCCTGTAGATGTCCCACTGGCTGCCCTTGCTTTTTAATGTTCTCAGCAAGTCTAGGACTCGGTAGGGGAGGAGACAGAGTGGTGAGGCAAAAAGGGGGACAGCCTCTCCCATGCTCCCTCCTTAAACCATCCAGAAAGCACCCTGATATACTTCAGAGTATATGCTCCAGAGCTTCTCAGCTTTACGGCTAGACTGGCCTACTTAATTTGCAATTTCCTAGTTCCTAACTCCGTTCCTTCATTCTAATTCTCCCACAGGTCCCACTTCAGGGTCCCACCCACTCCCACTCCTGTGGGCTTTCGAACATCCTCTTGGGGTGACTTCCTGGCAGTGAGCTGCCTGGCAGAGAGGAGGTAGAGGAACTTTTTCTATTCTGACAGTCATCTGGGGACAGAGAACTTCTAGCCTCCCTCCCAGCCCCACCCCATCTCCCAGGGCCTCTGGGCATATCACACCAGAGAATCATTATTTAAAGCTTACTCTCCCAAGCACTTTATAAACTCTCTATATCATTTCACCCTCCTAACAACCCTTTAAGACAGGTTTTATTCTTATCCCCATTTTAGAGATGAGGAAACAAGTTCAAAGAGGCTAAGTAAGTTGTGCAGGGGTACCCATCTATAAGCAGCTGGGTCAGAATTCAAAATAGGAGTGTCTATAGCAAGACCCCTTGCTCTGAACCACTGTGCTGTGATTACTCCAGGGATCCCCATTTTAGTTCATGGCATCAGTGTCCTCACAGTTCTTCCAAACCTCAACTCTGACTGCCATCCTTTCCACCCTCTCACTCCCCATATTCAGTTAGCAGCCAAATTGTTATCTATTCTTCTCCTCTCCCCAGTCCCACCACAAATGCCCTGACTCAGGTCTTTGTTATTTCCCATCATGATTTTGTTGTAAAGGTAGCATGAGTGCATTAAAGGAAATCTGAAAAATGGCAGAGAAGGAAAATTCACCTAGAATCCAACCATCTTATTCCCATCATTATACTTTCTTCCCATGCATTTTTCCTTTGTGCATAGACCCTTTTACATAATTGCAGCTACTTTGCCTGATAATTTTTTATTCTTCTTTTTCAGTTAACATGTATCGTAAATGTTTTTTTCACATTCTTTCAACCTCTTGGTAAATTATCATTTTGATGGCTATGTAGCATCTGTTGTTAGGATGGCCCATAGTTAACCAAGCCATTCTCCTATCCATCGCTTTCTGGAGTTTCCAAATTTTCAATACCTTATAGTATAGAAAATTTGGAAAATGGGAATGTTGATTCCCAGAAATGGAATTAGTAGGTCAAAGGTTATACACATTTATACAAGTTGCTTTTCTGGGAGATTAGTTTTTCAAAGTGTATGAGATTATAGTCTTTTCACATCATTTGCACCATTGGGTAGAATCACTGAAAATCTTTGCCTCTTTAGTATGATTCCATTTATATACTTCAAAACCAGGCAAAACCAATCATGGTCTTAAAAATGAGGACAGTAGTTACTCTTAGAGGGCAAAAATGATTGGCAAGGGTCATAAGTAAGACTTTTGAGGTGTTAGCAATGTTTTATTTCTTGATCTCAGCACTGGCCCCAGTGTTCAGTTTGAGAAAATTTGTCAAGTTGTACATTTATGATGTGTGTACTTTTCTGTATGTTATACTTCAATATGAAGTTTTCCAAGCACACCAAAAAAGCACAAGTAACAAAATGGCTAATAAACACATGAAAAGATGCTCAACATCATTAGCCATCAGAGAAAGGTACATCAAAGCCACACTGAGATACCACTTTGTACACTCCAGGATGGCTAAATTAAAAAAGACAGACAAAAACAAGTGTGGGGAAGGATACAGAGAAATTAGAACCTTCATACATTGCTGATGGGAATGTAACATGGGCAGCCATTTGGGAAAACAGTCTGGTGGTTGCTCAAAAGGTTAGACATACGACCCAGCAATTCTACCCCTAGGTATAGACTCAAGAGAAATCAAAATATGTGTCTGCACAAATATGTGCACACAAATGTTCACAGCATTATTCACAGCAGTCAAAAAGTGGAAATAAACCACCCAAATGTCCATCAGCTAATGAATGG
This sequence comes from Smutsia gigantea, assembly GCA_032199065.1. Taxonomy (NCBI): domain Eukaryota; kingdom Metazoa; phylum Chordata; class Mammalia; order Pholidota; family Manidae; genus Smutsia; species Smutsia gigantea. Next base: position 38,239 of record JAVSCE010012556.1, on the reverse strand, counting down.
ATAAATAAATGTAGTATATCCGTCCAATGGTATATTCTTTGGCATAAAAAGAAATGAAATACTGGCACATGCTACAACATGGATGCATCTTGAATACATTCTTCTTAGTGATAGAAACTAATCACAAAAGACCACATATTGTATGATTCCATTTATATGTCATGTACAGAATAGGCAAGTTTGTAATGATAGGAAGTAGATTAGTGGTTGTCTGGGGCTAGGACAGTAGGAGAAAATGTTGAGTTACTGCTAATTGGTATGAGTTTTCTTTTTGGGGTGATGAAAATGTTTTAAAATAGATTGTGGGGGGACTTCCGGGAAGATGGCGGTGTGAGCAGGGCGGCAGAAATCTCCTCCCAACACTATATTTATCTACGAAAACACAGCAAATACATCTATTCCTAAAAGAGAGACGAGAATACACAGGAAAGCGCACAGCGTGCAGCTACACCCGAGAGGACTCGGCACCCCAAGAGGCGGGTAAGATACGGAGCCGCGACCCGGCGGGACCCGAGCCCTCCTCCACCCCAGCGCACCGGCGGGAGGAGAGGATTCAGAGCCGGGAGGGAGTGGAAGCACACCCCGCGAAGTAGCCAGCCCCGGTGATCTGCACGGGGAGCGCTGACCCACATTGCGCAGTGCAGCGGAGATTGGAGAGACAGAGGGGCAGGATCTGAGCGGGGAACGCGCCAGGGGGCTTGCAGCCGGCTCCCAGGAAGGGAAAAAAAAAAAGCGCGCGCTTTCTTCAGCGGTCGTAAAGAGACAGTAGCCCAGCGGAGGAGCCGGATAGCCCCAGCACACTCAGCCCAGCAGGCTGGGAGTCCTGGGGAGTTTCAGACGCCTTACCTGGCGACTGAGGAAGTGTAGCCATACTTACACTTCTCACTGAGATCAACAGCCTCCTATTCGTTCCCACCCCTGCCAGAGCGATAAAGGGCCCTGCAGAGCAGCGCAGCCTCAGCTGTGGAATAGTGGGACAATAGCGCCACCTACAGCATTCCCACAGAATCTACGTCCAGTGGGCGTTTCTTTTTTGTTTTGTTTTGTTTTGTTATGTTTTGTTTTTTCTTTTCTTTTTTCTTTTTCTTTCTTTCTTTTTTTTCTTTTTTTTCTTCTCTTTTTAAAGTCTTAAAGAGCCCAGCTGACATACGTGGCAACTATCAGTGACCAATTCTATAGCCATGAAAAGACAGAGGAATATGGTTTAGACCAAAATCAACCAGACAACCGCAGAGAGGGAGTCTGAAGGGATGGAAATGCACAGCCTGCCTGAAAAAGAATTCAGAATAAAAGTCATAACCATGCTGATGGACCTACAGAGAAATGTGCAAGAGCTGAGAGAGGAAGTGAGGGAACTGAGGAAAGGCAATGCAGAAATCAGACAAGCAATCGAGGGGCTTAACAGCAGAATGGATGAGATGCAAAACACTGTTAATGGAAAAGAAATCAGAGAACAGGAGTACAGAGCAGCTGAGGCAGAGAGAGATAAGGGATTTCTAGGAATGAAAGAATATTAAGAGAACTGTGTGACCAATCCAAACGGAACAATATTCGCATTATACGAGTACCAGAGGAAGAAGAGAGAGGAAAAGGGATAGAAAGTGTCTTTGAAGAAATAATTGCTGAAAACTTTCCCTCGCTGGGGAAGGAAATAGTCTCGCAGTTCACCGAAGCTCATAGATCTCCCAACACAAGGGACCCAAGGAAGAAAACACCAAGACACATAATAAAGATGGCAAAGATCAAAGATAAACACAGAGTATTAAAGGCAGCTAGAGAGAGAAAAAAGATCACCTACAAAGGAAAACCCATCAGACTATCATCAGACTTCTCAACAGAAACCTTACAGGCCAGAAGAGAATGGCATGATATATTTAACGTTATGAAACAGAAGGGCCTCGAATCAAGAATATTGTATCCAGCACAATTATCATTTAAATATGATGGAGGGATTAAACAATTTACAGACAAACGAAAATTCAGAGAGTTTGCCTCTCATAAACCACCACTACAGGATATCTTAAATGGACTGCTCTAGATGGAAGCACACCTAAGGCTAAAAGATGTCACCAGAGAAAATAAAATCATAGCAAAGAAAGCAGACCATCCAAATACTAACTAAAGGCAAAGAATAAAACACCTATCATAGAAAGAATGGAGGAGGAGGAATAAGAAGGGAGAGAAAGAAAGAAACATCAGACTGTGTTTACAATAACTTAACAAGAAAGTTAAGTTAGATTGTTAGATAGTAAAGAAGCAACCCTTGAACCCTTGGTAACCACGAATCTAAAGCCAGCAATGGCAATAAGTACATACCTATCAATAATCACCCTAAATGTAAATGGACTGAATGCACCAATCAAAAGACACAGAGTAACAGAATGGATAAAAAAGCAAGACCCATCTATATGCTGCCTACAAGAAACTCACCTCAAATCCAAAGACATACACAGACTAAAAGTGAAGGGATGGAAAAAGATATTTCATGCAAACAACAAAGAGAAAAAAGCAGGTGTTGCAGTACTTGTATCAGACAAAATAGACTTCAAAACGAAGAAAGTAGCAAAGATAAAGAAGGACATTACATAATGATAAAGGGGTCAGTCCAACAAGAAGATATAACCATTATAAATATATATGCACCCAACACAGGAGCGCCAGCATATGTGAGACAAATACTAACAGAATTAAAGGAGGAAATAGACAGCAATGCATTCATCTTAGGAGACTTCAACACACCACTCACTCCAGAGGACAGATCAACCAGACAGAAAATAAGTAAAGACACAGAGGCACTGAACAACACACTAGAATAGATGGACCTAACAGACATCTACAGAACTCTACACCCAAAAGCACCAAGATACACATTCTTCTCAAGTGCACATGGAACATTTTCCAGAATAGACCACATACTAGGCCACAAAAAGAACCTCAGTAGTTTCAAAAATATTGAAATCCTACCAACCAACTTCTCAGATCACAAAGGTATAAAACTAGAAATAAATTTCAGAAAGAAATCAAAAAGGCTCACAAATACATGGAGACTTAACAACACTCTCCTAATTAATCAATGGGTTAACGACCAAATCAAAACAGAAATCAAAGAATATATGGAGACTAATGACAACAACAACAACACAAAGCCACAACTTCTGTGGGACGCAGCAAAGACAGTTCTAAGAGGAAAGTATATTGCAATCCAGGCCTATTTAAAGAAGGAAGAACATTCCCAAATGAATAGTCTGAAGACACAGTTACTGAAATTGGAAAAAGAAGAACAAATGAGGCCCAAAGTCACCAGAAGGAGGGACATAATAAAGATTAGAGAAGAAATAAATAAAATTGAGAAGAATAAAACAATAGAAAAAAATCAATGAAACCAAGAGTTGGTTCTTTGAAAAAATCAACAAAATAGATAAACCCCTCGCCAGACTCATTAAGAGAAAAAGAGAATCGACACACATAAACACAATCAGAAATGAGAAAGGAAAAATCACGACGGACCCCACAGAAATACAAAGAATCATAAGAGAATATTATGAGAATCTATATGCTAACAAGCTGGAAAACATAGAAGAAATGGACAACTTCTTAGAAAAATACAACCTTCCAAGACTGACCAAGCAAGAAACAGAAAAACTAAACAGACCAATCACCAGTGACGAAATCGAATTGGTAATCAAAAAACTACCCAAGAACAAAACCCCCGGGGCTGATGGATTCACCTCTGAATTCTACCAGACATTTAGAGAAGAAATAACACCCATTCTCCTTAAAGTTTTCCAAAAAATAGAAGAGGAGGGAATACCTCCAAACTCATTCTATGAAGCCAGCATCACTCTAAAACCAAAACCGGGCAAAGACCTCACCAAAAAAGAAAATTACAGATGAATATCCCTGATGAACATAGATGCAAAAATACTCAACAAAATATTAGCAAACCGAATTCAAAAATACATCAAGAGGATCATACACCATGATCAAGTGGGATTCATCCCAGCGATGCAAGGATGGTACAACATTCGAAAATCCATCAACACCATCCACCACATCAACAAAAAGAAGAACAAAAACCACATGATCATCTCCATAGATGCTGAAAAAGCATTTGACAAAATTCAGCATCCATTCCTGATTAAAACTCTCAACAAAATGGGTATAGACGGCAAGTACCTCAACATCATAAAGGCTATATATGACAAACCCACAGCTAACATCATACTTAAAGGCGAGAAGCTGAAAGCTTTTCATGTAAGATCGGGAACAAGACAGGGATGCCCACTCTCTCCACTGTTATTCAACAAAGTACTGGAGGTCCCAGCCACAGCAATCAGACAAAACAAAGACATACAAGGCATCCAGATTGGTAAAGAAGAAGTCAAATTGTCACTATTTGCAGATGACATGATATTGTACATAAAAAACCCTAAAGACTCCATTCCAAAACTGCTAGAACTAATATCTGAATTCAGCAAAGTTGCAGGATACAAAATTAACACACAGAAATCTGTTGCTTTCCTATACACTAATGATGAACTAATAGAAAGAGAAATCAGAAAAACAATTCCATTCACAATTGCATCAAAAAGAATAAAATACCTAGGAATAAACCTAACGAAGGAAGTGAAAGACCTGTACTCTGAAAACTACAAGACACTCCTAAGAGAAATTAAAGAGGACACTAACAAATGGAAATTCATCCCATGCTCTTGGCTAGGAAGAATAAATATTGTCAAAATGGCTATACTATCTAAAGCAATCTACAGATTCAACGCAATCCCTATCAAACTACCAACAGCTTCTTCAATGAACTGGAACAAATAATTCTAAAATTCATATGGAACCACAAAAGACCCTGAATAACCAAATCAATCCTGAGAAGGAGGAATAAAACAGGGGGAATTATACTCCCTGACTTCAAGCTCTACTACAAAGCCACAGTAATCACGACAATTTGGTATTGGCACAAAAACAGACCCACACACCAGTGGAACAGAATAGAAAATCCAAACATTAACCCAAACATATACAGTCAATTAATATTTGATAAAGTGCCTTGGATATACAATGGGGAGATGACAGCCTCTTCAGCAGCTGGTGTTGGAAAAACTGGACAGCTACATGTAAGAGAATGAAACTGGACTACTGTCTAGCCCCATACACAAAGGTAAACTGAAGGTGGATCAAAGACCTGAACGTTAAGTCATGAAACCATAAAACTCTTAGAAAAAAACATAGGCAAAAATCTCTTGGACATAAACATGAGCAACTTCTTCATGAACATATCTCCCCGGGCAAGGGAAACAAAAGCAAAAATGAACAAGTGGGACTATATCAAGCTGCAAAGCTTCTGCACAGCAAAGGACACCATCAGTAGAACAAAAAGACATCCTACAGTATGGGAGAATATATTCATAAAAACGTATCTGATAAAGGATTGACATCCAAAATATATAAAGAACTCATGCACCTTAACAAACAGAAAGCAAATAATCCAATTAAGAAATGGGCAGAGGACATGAATAGACACTTCTTTAAAGAAGAAATTCAGATGGCCAACAGGCACATGAAAAGATGCTCCACATCGCTAATCATCAGAGAAATGCAGATTAAACCACAATGAGATATCACCTCACACCAGTGAGAATGGCCAACATCCAAAACACAAACAACAACAAATGTTGGCGAGGATGTGGAGAAAAGGGAACCCTCCTACACTGCTGGTGGGACTGCAAATTAGTTCAATCATTGTGGAAAGCAGTATGGAGGTTCCTCAAAAAACTCAAAATAGAAATACCATTTGACCCAGGAATTCCACTCCTAGAATTTACCCTAAGAATGCAGCAGCCCAATTTGAAAAGGACAGATGCACCCCTATGTTTATTGCAGCACTATTTACAATAGCCAAGAAATGGAAGTAACCTAAGTGTCCATCAGTAGATGAATGGATAAAGAAGATGTGGTACGTATACACAATGGAATATTATTCAGCCATAAGAAGAAAACAAATACTACCATTTGCAACAACATGGATGGAGCTAGAGGGTATTATGCTCAGTGAAATAAGCCAAGCCGAAAAAGACAAGTATCAAATGATTTTACTCATATGTGGAGTATAAAACAAAGAAAAAAACTGAAGGAACAAAACAGCAGCAGACTCACAGAACCCAAGAACGGACTAATAGTTACCAAAGGGAAAGGGACTGGGGAAAATGGGCGGAAGGGAGGGATAAGAGAGAAAAAGGGGCATTACGATTAGCAGATGTAATGTTGGGGGGGCATGGGGAGGGCAGTACAACTCAGAGAAGACAAGTAGTGATTCTATAGCATCTCACTATGCTGATGACAGTGACTGTAATGGGGTTGGTGGGGGGGACCTGATGAAGGGGTAGTTTAATAACCGTAATATTGCACATGTAATTGTAGATTAATGATAATAAAATAAATTGTATTAAAAAAAATAATAATAAATGTTTGATAAACTACAGCAGTAAAAAAATAAAATAAAATAAAATAAAATAGATTGTGGCGATGGTTGCCCAACACCATGAATATACTAAAAGCCATTGAGTTGTACACTTTAAGTGGGTGAATTGTATGATGGAAAGTATATCTCAATAAAACGGTTTCATATATATTTTAGAAATTTACTAGGAAAAATTGTCTTTTACCCACTTATCTATTTAGGAGCCTCTTTTTTAAACAATTTTGCATGAATTAGTTACACAAAAAGATTATAACTCATATTTACTACAAACATATTTCTCAGTGTATCTGCTCTTTTTGTTGGGGGGAAGGAGAGGCGGAATCTTGTGTTATCTACGCACACATACACCAAAGTTATAAACTGAGTCTGTCTGTAGCCTAGCCAATTGTTCTTTTTTGTTGTTGAGGTGAAACTCTTTCCCTTCTGATTTTTTCTATGGTATTTAAAGTTCTAAGTTTATCCTATCCATACATACTCCTAGATGGTTGACAAATACTATTTCATCGTATTTTCTTCCAATTTTATTTGCATACATTTAATTCTTTAATCTTGCACAATTCATTTTATGATGTTAGGATATTTTTGTTTTGCTTTTCTAAATTGCTAGCAGTATGAACTTCCCTAATGGTCCCCTTTCTAGTCTTACACACCACACCAAACTAATCTTATTAAAAAACAGCTCTACATCTTACTACACTGATGGATAGTGACTGCAATTGAGTGTGGGGGGACTTGATAATATGGGTGAATGTAGTAAACACAATGTTGCTCATGTGAAACCTTCATAAGATTGTATATCAATGATACCTTAATTAAAAAAAAACATCTCTAACTAGGTCAGTTCTCTGTTCAAAATCTGCTGGTGGCTTCCCACTCTCCCCCAAATTGTCTAAACTCCTGAGTCTGACGTTTAAGCTCTTTACAATTTAGGAAGACTATGGAGAGCAGTTTTGCCGATTCCTTCTATCACACCCAGCAAAGTACCCCCCTTCCCTTCCTTCCCTCAACACCCCAAACCCCCACATTGTGCCCTTTGCTGCTACAGCTTCACTTATTTGCTTAATTGTCTTCTCCCTGGATCCTCCTGCTTCAGTATCTTCCCTAAAGCTATTCTTGTTAGAATGTCTGTCAGTCCTTGCCCAAATCACCTGCCATAGGTCCACCTTCCTTCAACAATCACAACCAATTTCACCTTCAGCGAGAAGGTACCCCAGGTTTCTTTGGTCAAAACAAACTCCTCTCCCTATAGGTCTACAGCACTTTCCACATTTCTAATGCCAATCCCTGCTGCGTGCTTTTTACTCAAACTGTGGCCAGATCTGACTGTCCAGAGTTTCTGGAAGGCAGGGACCAGGTCATAATGGTGACCTGCCTTAAGACACTTTAGTGACAGTCTAGATGTAAGTCTGGGGAGAGGAAATCCCGGGGCAAAATACCTCTAAATACCGAAATCAGTCAAAGGGAGAAACAAAGTTTGAAATCCATTTATTGCTCACAAACTGCAGTCTGGGGCCGTTTCTCTCTTTCCCGCTCCAGCAGAAGCCAAAAACCGGCCCTTCCCCTCACCTCTCAGGTACAGATGAGCCCTCCTCGCCCAGGTAATTACCCATTGATATGGAGATGAACTTTTCTCCACTCCTGAGGAATGATGCAAATACACTAAAGCCAAACTTCTTTCCACCTCTGAACGCCTATTGATATGCAGATGTACTAAAGCCAGGCGAGATATTCTGGAAATGTTACAATTTTACCCACAACTGCCTTAGACACTTCAGTGACAGCCCAGTACACTTGGATGAAATTAAAAATCTTTGCTGACTCTGTGACCTTGGCAAGTTGCTTGGCCTCTCTGGTCCTTGATTTCCCACTTAGTTTCTGGCCTTTAGTGTTCTCCTAGTAATGGGATATAATAACAGTACCTATAACACAGAGTTGTGGCCATCTTTTAATGACATAATTGATACAAAGGATTTCTCACAATACCTGGTGCAAAATAAATGTTAACTGCCATCATCATCCCCATCATCATCAATACCATGGCATTGTTCCATCTAGCCTCAGCCTCTCTCCTGCTGCCATTTCCCCTTGCTCACTAGGCTCAGAACCCAGTGATGTTCTATTCTTCCAACCTGCTAAGCACTGCCAGCATCGGAACCTGTTTCCTCTACTTAAGACCCTCTTTCCTGTGCTCTTTACCTGGTTAAATCCTTCTCATCCCTCAAGTCTCAGCTGGATACATCACTCCCTCAGAGAGGCTTTCCTCAATATGCCCATTTAAAGTAGGTCTCCCTATTATGTATTTAATCTGCACTATTCAGTTATATCATAAATCATAATTGCATCTGTACATGACCATTTGTTTAATATGTCTCCCCACCCAACTGTATGTACCATTGAGACAGGGACCATGGGCTTTGACAGAATAGGGTGAGGGCCTCTGGAAAAAGCAAGGCAGGATATTTACAGTCAGAGCAAGGTAACTACATGCAAGGAAGCCCCCTACCAAAACTCTGTGTTGAACATTAAGCTCTAGAGTCATTCTTCAGGGAGATGAGTTAATATTCCCCAGATAAAGAAGAGTAGCACATGTTTTTATTATGCTAATCATTTGTAATCATGTGTAAGATTCACCTTAGCATGCTAAAGGCCCAGGCCTAAGTGGTGTCTTTCCTCCTTCAGACCTGATGAAGTGGTTTTGCAAACCAGGCAACTAATTTAGGATGCAGACCCAGCTGTAAACAACATAGTAAAAGGCAGGAAGGATTCTACCTTAAAGATAAGATTGCATTTTAACACCCAGGAAGTTTAAGAAGTAAGATTCCTAACTTACTCTTCAGCAAACAGACAATACCTCAGCCCACCTTGCGAGCTGGGCAGGCAGCCTTTTTTTTTTAAGTTTATTTTGATATCATTAATCTACAATTAAATGAGCAATATTATGGTGATTACACTACCCCCTTCATCAGGTCCCCCCCACCAAACCTATTACAGTCACTGTCCATCAGCATAGTGAGATGCTATAGAGTCACTACTTGTCTTCTCTGGGTTGTACAGCCCTCCCCATGCCCCCCTAACATTACACGTGCTAATCGTAATGCCCCTTTTTCCCCCTTGCCCCTTCCTTCCCACCCATCCTCCCCAGTCCCTTTCCCTTTGGTAACTATTAGTCTGTTCTTGGGTTCTGTGAGTCTGCTGCTGTTTTGTTCCTTCAGTTTTTTTTTCTTTTTTTTTCCTTAGTTCTTATACTCCACATATGAGTGAAATCATTTGGTACTTGTCTTTTCAGCTTGGCTTATTTCACTGAGCATAATACCCTCTAGCTCCATCCATGTTGTTGCAAATGGTAGGATTTGTTTTCTTCTTATGGCTGAATAATATTCCATTGTGTATATGTACCACACATCTTCTTTATCCATTCATCTACTGATGGACACTTAGGTTGCTTCCATTTCTTGGCTATTGTAAATAGTGCTGCGATAAACATAGGGGTGCATCTGTCTTTTTCAAACTGGGCTGCTGTAGTCTTAGGGTAAATTCCTAGGAGTGGAATTCCTGGGTCAAATGGTATTTCTATTTTGAGTTTTTTGGGCAGGCAGCCTTTTGATATGCTCCCAGACCAAGACACCGGTATCCCAGAGAGAAATCAAGGCAGAAAATTCCTTATGTTAAGTTAATTCTAAATATTCAGGGACCACTTAACAAGTCCACACCCCTAAGCTTTTTTTCATGTTCCCAAATATCCTCAATTGCCTATAAAGCCCCTAGACAACGCACCACTATGGGCTCTCTTGTCCCCTGCTGGCGCAAGCCAGGAGCTGTGTCTGTCCTCTCACTGTATCTCTCAGTAAAAGTCTCCCTGGCTCTCCTATCTTGACTGTTTGCTAAGTTCATTCTTCAGCTCCGCAAACAACCCCAGCATCACCATGTTGTCTTGTTAACTGTTCTATCCCTAGCTCCTGGCATGTTGTAGATGCTCACTAAATCATTACTATAGCGTGATTGGCTGAATGAATGAATGAACAGAGTAGTTTATATAGCAGACGCTCAATAAATGTTCGAACTTTAACCCTTACTTATTGTAACCCTCTGTCATAATAAAGACACAAAGACTTGAGCTTCAGGTGGGAACATGACTTTGCTGAGATCACATCTAAATACATAACCAAGAAAAACTGCACATGGACAATAGGGGATGGGAATAAGAACATTCATAAAAGTGCCCTTCATGATATAGCAAAACTTAAAAATAACCCAAATATCCAGTGACAGCATGAAGAACTTACAGTATAGTCATTTAATGGAATATTATACAGCCCTCAGAAAGAACTGCAGCAATTTTTAACAATATGAATCTTAGTAACACAATATTAAGTAAAAATAATAAGCTGCCAAAAGTTAGACAGCTGTATTCCTTTACAATAAGGTTTAAAAATAAATTAAAAAAAACAAAATTTTAGGAATACAGGTATCCCCTGCTTTTCAAAAGTTCACATGATGCCACTGTTTTTACAAATGGTCTACATTAGTACGTTTTTACTAACCAAAATAAGTCCAAAGAGGATTTTTGCTTTTACAAAAAACAGCTAAAGTGAAGACAGTGTCTAGCACCTGTTTTGCAGGAAGCCCTTGCAGAGGCAGGGCCCGCCACAGCAGCTGCAGTGATCCCACCAACCTCCTTCTCCACGAATCACACATAGCATCTCATAATCAAGCTGTCATAGCTTTGAACTATATCTGTGAGCATTTGTGCTTTGTCTTGATTTATTTTGTACATCCATTAGTAGGATGTGTCCTTAGGTGTCACAAAAGCCTAATTAGCTATTTTTTGGGTCTAGAAATGTTCAAAAAATTTCCCACATAAACAAATGATAATTGCTCATTTGCTTTATGCCATTTTTGACTTATGAAAGTTTTCATAGGCATGCTCTACTTTCAGATAATAGGGGAGACTTGTATATGTGTTAGGAAAATAGACATGAGTGGGGTGGAAAGAGATAAAGGCCAGGAAAGTCCACTAAAAAGTCCCAGAGTTAATCAGTTAAAGCTCAAAAGCCAGGAGCAACATGGCCTGGAATGTTTGAATATTCCCCAGATAAAGGAAGGTACCTCAGCATAGCCCATGTCTTTATTGTGTTAATCATGCAAGCCCAGCTTATTTTTTACCTTTACCTATATGCTGTTTTTTTCTCCTTCCGGCCCTAATCAAGTAGTTTGTAACCTAGGCAACTAATTTAGATTCCGGCCCAGCTGTAAACAGAGTAAAACGCAGGAAGGATTCCATCTTAAAGACTGTATTTTAATACCCGGAAGTTAAGAAGATTCTTAACTTACTCTTTAGCAAACAGACAATAACTCAGCCCACCTTGGGGGCTGGGCAGGCAGCCTTGTTTGATCTGCTCCCAGACCAAGAACGGCGGGTATCCCAGGGAGAAACTAGAGCAGGAAGTTCCTTGTGTTAATTGTAAGTATTCAAAGACCATTAACAGGTCTGCACCCCCAGGACTTAGTCACATTCCTAAAGAATCCTTAAAAGGGGGAACCCCCAACCTTTCGGGGCGCTCATTTCTCTGAGGTCACCGGCACTTACTAAGTGCGTGACCTTTTAATCTTAAAACTTTCTCTCTTCACCTTTCAGGGCACTTCTCCTCGCTGAGGTTGCCTGCTGCACTTTTTCTCTTTAAGTAACTTTAAATAAAACTTTTACTCTGCTTCACTACTGTGTCTCTGCCCTTCAATTCTTTGTTGTGGCAGGGACAAGGACCGAGGAAAATACACAATGCTCCCCCAACATATGTACTTAGAGATAAATATATAAAAAGGAAAAAAGAATGATGGATACCTTAGGATGGGGATGAGCCACAGATATCAGTTATTGCCAAGGTCCTAGCTTTCATGCTGATGAGTTCTTAGGACAGTATTGTAAGAAAATAAATGTGTTCTGTGCATGGATCAATGGAAAGAGTATATTATGAGCCAAAGTTATGATTAATTCTGTGTACTAGACATCCATTAAAGGAAAGGGAGAGAAATTATGCTCATCTCCTCCAGGCAGCCTTACTTGTTTGGGGACAATGGGGAGAATACTTTACCCCCAACCCTTTCTTGGGTTTTTCTCTAGGCGCTGTCTCTTCAGGTTCTACTCCCGGAAAGATGAGCTGGCGGCACAGAGGCAGGGCAGCGGGAGGGAGGTAGTCCAGGTTTTAGCTACTTCAGGAAAAGGTCCTGAATTGTGTGAAATGGCCCCTTTCCCAGGCTGAAGTAGGAACCTGGAGGAGTGGGTCTGCTTCCATTCCCACTCGGCTTCCCCCAACCCCAAGGCAAAGAACTGCTAGTTTGTAGTCTCCTACCCATTTCCTGTTCCGTTTTGTATTGTGAAGACCTCCGGGTGGAGGTGGGGAGGAGCCTCAGAGGAGGGTCCTGAGAGACTGTGACTCTATGGCCACAGGATAGATAGCTGTTAGCAGCATTCTGGGCATCTTTGAAATTCAGCTGGTAATTAGGGGCCACTGACTCAGAACTTCTTTTTACACATTCCCTATCATTGAGCATGGGCCACTCTGAGTAGCTCCTGCCCCTCATCTCCCTACCTTCCCAGCTTCCCTTCGTTCAAGTTGCAGCTCCTGATCCCATAATCTCACCTCTACTTATACCAATCCCCAAGATACGGCTTTAGTTTGTGAAAAAGGGAATGTGGGGAGGCTCTGGGAGGGCACCTTAGAACTTTTTACCTTAAGGGAGGGAGGGGGCTTGAGGTCATACTGAATTGGGTTAGGCTGGCTGGTCTAGAGTCTTACCTTTGCAGAATGGGGTTAGAGGTCAGGCTGACGGTTGTGCTGGACTAGACTAGCAGTCTCAAGAAAGGGGCTGGAGGGTCTGGGGTTCAGGGCTTGGGCCTCTGCAGTGGGGGTTGGCTGGGGTACACTCTTGGAGTTTTTCAGTGTCATGCTGGATTCTGGGCTGGGCCCACACCTACACCTGGAAACAGGCCATGAGGGCCTTGAAGGGCCTCTCCCTTCTTCCACCCCAGCAATTCCTCCTGACCAAGGGCCTTCCCAGAGGGACTGCTGGGACAAACAGGGAGGAGCCAGATCCAGGGCTCCAGAGGAAGTCCCTGGCCACTGTGTTTCCTGAGTTCACAAAGTGGGTTCCCCTATTTTTCTGGCCCACTCCCTTCCCCCAAGCAGGGCAGAATCCAGGCCTGGCAATCTACCTCTTCCCTTGACCCCCACCTCTCTAAAACATACACACACACACACAGGATATGAACCTACAAATGCCCAACCTAGTCACAGAACCCACTGCCCAGGCAGCCCCATAACCCAATGCAATCATACCGCCAAGCCATGCATTCAAGAACACAGTTATGCCAGCTCTGCCTTGCTCAGCACCCTATCCCTAGCAGCTGGAGTTGGACCTGGCACCTGGCTCAATGAATATTAGCTGAATGAATGAATCCATCAAGACATATACCATAAACAAATGCATACATATTCACATATGTATATGCTCCCTTACACATATCCCAGCCCTCTCCCAGCTCAGCAGTCACACATAAACATACTACACTGGCACACAGTCCTGCAAAAACGCCTACTGCTGGACACAGATGCACTGCAGGTAGATATTACCTAGCAATCCCAGGGTGAGTAGGTGGTAGCACCTGGCCAATAACTGTTCTTCAGTTAGGCCAGGCTTGCAGAGTTGGGTATATGTGTGTAAATGCCTGCCTTGGTGTCCTGAGGAGAGGGGTTGGGTTGGGCCCTGTAGTCCTTTCCTCTGGTTTCTTCTGCCAGCTGGGCAGGTGAGGGTAGAGGCACATGTCTGTGAGGACTTACTTCATTCAGATCCAGAGACCTTAGAGGGGGAATAGTCTGATTCTCCTGCCTGGGATGAAAATGAGGGAAATTGGATAGGAAGCTTTGCAGGTGCTAAGACCCTATCCCCAACCCAAAAGGTAGACAAAGTCTCCCTATCTTGCCAATCTTTAATGGTAGAGGACTGACAGGAGGTGGGGCAGGGGCGGGGAGTGGGGGTGGTAGTTACTACCTGGGAAAGGAATCACTTAGAAAACAGTCTGAAGTGTGCCCTATTCCTCCTCTTTCGATGGAGCTTCAGGCTGCCCCCCTAGCAATAGCACTCAGGAATCCTCCCTCTATGCCCCCAACCGAAGTCAGCAAAGAGACAATCTAGCTCCTCTCTTACTTCCCTACCCAGGAACCTAACACCAGGAGAGACGAGGTCAGAAGGTATGAGTTGGGCTGCTAGGCTGAGGGCTTGGTAGGGTAAAGACGGTACTGACAAAACAGGACTGAGTCTCCCAGACACTGGAACCATCCAAAGCTCCTCCAACCCAAGCCCCCTCCTAAGCAAGAACCCTTCTCCCCAGCCTCCTCCCCAGCCTTTCCCCAGCAACAGCCTAATAGAGAGCTCTGCCTCAGGAGGGCCACCTGTCTGGCTGCCCCATGACAGTTAGGGGTAAGCTCCAAAGGGGGCAGGGAAGTCAACTTTTGGGGGAGATGGGACCAGCCCGGGACACATGAGGAGTAAGTAACACAAAAGAAAGGAAATGTGAGATGGGAGTGAAGGGGAATTCATGCATACTCCCCAGTGACTGGCCTTGGGGACTGCAGGAAGGGGGAAGACTGCCTTGACTAAGTCCTTACTAGGTATTAATGACCAACCAAGACACTCTCAAACCAAAAAGTCTCTTTATTGACTGGTACCATACATGACTCAAATGGCCCCAAAAAAAGGGGGGGGGATTACAGTTGGGGTGGGACATCCATCTTCCCCACCCCTTCCCTCAACTCCTGAAACAATACCCAGTGGTTAAGTAAGCAGGGTGTGGGGTACCCCACAATCCAGACAGAGGAGTGGGGAGAGATGGTGCTAACACTTCTGGACCTGGCCACTGGAACAGGTAGCAAAGCCACAGAGGTGGGCCCAGACTCATGGGACCCTGCTTTGGCCTCACCGTGGGTCGAGCCTCCACATGTCCAACTGTTAAATAGAACTAAAGATCCTGGCTCCCCCACCTCCCTTCTATAAGAAAGAGGAGGGAGGGGCTGTTGGGAGATGAAGACCCCCTACTTCAGCTTGGGGCAGAGGCCTATGCTCCCTGGTGGGCTTAAGAGCTGGAACATCCTCAGAAGCTCCTTCCCCTCTGTGGAGGGCAGGAAAGGACTACATATGCAGTTTGAGGGGCTGGGGAACAAGTACTGGAGTGAAACCCTGTCCCATCCCATGTCTGCCCAACTGAGACAAAACAAGAAACACAGGACAAACAAACAAGGCTGCTCCCTTCCTTCCACACTCCAAGGGAGGGATCCTCCCCGCCCCCCCATCCAAGACAGCTGCTCTAGTGGAGGCTTGTAAAGAATATACACACCACGGGGGAAGGGGATTGGGGGCTGGGCTAGAGGGAATCACAAGCACTAGGAGGCAGGACAGAGTCTTGGACAATGGGGAGACAGCCCAACAACAAGGAGCTGTCACAAAGGTGAGGCCATCAATGGTCCCCTACCCCATGGCATGCCTTCCCCAACTCCAGTCACGCCAGAGGAAAAGGGAAGAGATGGCAAAGTGTCTCCTTGGTCTGAAGCTCTCACACTGTATAAAATGGTAATGCATACCCCCTACCCTCATGCTCGCCTCCACCTAAGCCAGGAGTAGGGAGGTAGCTGGATTTTTAATAAGGGGAAAAGGGGGTACATGAGAGGCTTTTTTTTAAACTTACATTTTTAATAATATTATTTTCTTTAAAAAACTTGGAGCTGGGATAGGTGGCAGCAGAGAGGAGCCCAGAGCTTTACCCCTCTCCTACCCACCACCTAGGAGAAGAGTTTGGGGGAGGGTCACTGAGCCAAGCCCCATAACTTTAAGTCCCTAATGGCTGTGGGTACAGACAACCCCAGGCTTGAAGGGGTAGAGTTAGGAGGATGGGGAACCCTGACGTGGGGTGAGGATGGAAGCAAATGGTCCAGATGGTCAGGACATTTTTCAGAGGCCCAGAGTCCACGTAGACATCCGCATGAGTATCCCCTTCCCCCCAAAAAGGCTCTGCAGAGGCCAGGCCCAACCCAGGGCCACTGGGGGGAAAATCTTGGCACCTGCCCCCAGGAAGTCCAGTTCCTCCCTGAAGTGGGTGGATGAAGCCTGCCCATTTGAGATGCTCAGTCTTTTCATTCTGTCTTCTGCTCCCTGGGGCTGCAAGGGGTGGGGCAGGCAGGAAGAGCACTGGGTAGCCATGGTGAGACCTTTACTGGGAGGCCTGTGACGTGGGGTTCTCCGATTTGCTTTCTTGGCTGGATGGAGGCTTGCTGTTCCAGGGGCTGTTGGCGCCCAGGGCTGGGGAGTTGTTAAAGCTGTCCTCGTCGTCAATGCCGTTGGCTGCGTCAAACTGGGTGTTCTCCAGCCGGGTGATGAGCCTCTCGTCCTCGTCCCCGAACTCCCCGCCCATCAGGGTGGGCTCCCCCACCACCATCACATCCTGAGAGTGGTGGAGGTCCCCAAACATAATCGGGGCAGGGGCTCGCCCAGCCCAGAGCAGCAGATACCCCCAGAACCCCAAAACCCACCCAGGAAACTCAACACCCCCACTCCCTTCTCATACCCAAATTTAAAATCCCAACTCCTCTGACACTCTCAGCCCCTAAAATCCTTTCCGCCAAAAGACTACAGAGCATCACAGCTTTTAACCTACATCCATGAGATTCTGGAAGGGGAAGTCAATCTACTCCCCTAGCTCTCTAGTCCACCTCCCCAAAATTTTAGGGAGTCCTAAACTTTCCACATGTAGGAGAGGAGGAACAGATTAAAAACACCAATGGGGAAATGTGTGCGTGTGCATGCATTCTAGATTCACCCATTCAAGAAAGTGCGTGCCTGTCAGTGGGAGTGTATGTGTTTTTGATGGTCTGGATGCCCCCAGGCTGTCTAACCTGAATGCCTGTAGGTTCTCTTGGCTGTCTCTGTCCATTTATGTTCTGTTATTGCTGTGCCTGAGTCTGTGTGAGTACAACCTTGCATGTGACCAACAGACTCTCATCAGTGACAGGCGTCAGCCCATGCTGGCAGAATACACTAGACAAACTGTCTTTACTTCTACACCTGCTAGTGAGCTCAGGCTGGGACAAGGTCAAGGGTCGGGGCCAGCAGTGGGGCAGCCCAGAAGAGAGAAGAAAGCCGAGATGCTTACAGGTACCTGGCTGGAGAGGGCGAAGGTGCTGGCTGGGCTTTTCTTCTTGCTGTTGCTATTGTTGGTATTGCCACCCCCTGAGCTCATGGTGCTGCCCCCCGACATCTTCCGTTTCCGCCGTTTGCTGGGCTGCTGCCGTGCAGGCTCCGCTGTGCCAAGGAAGGGAGACTTAGGCAGGGCAGGGCCCCGGACCCCTTGCTCTCCATTCCAGGCCCCTGAGGATCCTAAGCCTACCCTGATCCCTCCCAATTTTGCAGACCAAGGAGCGAGTAAGGGACTTCATAAGATAGAGATACAGCCTTGGGGAGTGGCATCAGATCCTGTAAGAGGAGGGGCAGGCCTGAGGCACTCACCAGGGGGTGCTACCATGCGCTGCCACTTCTGGAAAAGGCAGGTCTTGAGGCAGTCGCGGGGGCTGAGGCTGTAGGTCTTGTGGCGGGACATGAGCTCCTGCATGGGCTCAAGTATCACACAGAGCTGGGGGAGACCAGGAGGTGGCTTGTCAGGCAAGAGACATGAAAGCGAAGACCAAAGGGGCTGGGGCAGAAACTGGGTGGTCAGAGACTCACTCGGAGGTAGTTGAGAGTAGAATTGGACAGCCCACACCGGGTGATATTTTTGGAGAGCTGATCCAACATCTGGGGGTCCTGGGCCTAGAGGGATGTGTGGGGAGGAAAAATAAGAATACTAGCACCTGAGTTCCATTTGCTCACCTGCCCTATCATTTGAGCCTCGTGACACTCCTGGGAAAGAAAAGGGGCTATTATTAAACCCGCTTTTCAGATGGAGAAACTTTAACCCCCTGTCTAAGGTCACTGTCAGGAAATGGCAGCCCTGCTCCATCCACCCTGCCCACTGCCTGCCCTCACCCTTGAGTCTTGGGTCCTGCCCACAACTCACATGCATGGCAAGGATGCTGCGGGGGATGAGCTCCCGGTGTTGCCGGATGCTGAAGTGCCACGTCTTTATCCGCATCATGTCGTCAAACATGAACTCTAGGTACAACCGGCCCTCCACACACACCTGGAAACAAGTTTGTCACAACTCTGCCCCCTCCCCACATACCTCAAAGTAAACCTGTTCTGTTTGCTCATAACCCTCCCACTGCAAAGACTTCTGCCACCTGCACATAGATCTGGATGCGTAACTGACAGAGACCATCCCCTTACTTGCCTGTTACAATCCTGGCCTTACATATACATGGTAGAAATGTTTGAGATCCTTACTTTCTCCCCATGTAGCTAATGACACACTCATTATCTGCTATAAGCTCTATGACGGTGGGCGCTTGCTCACCGGTGTACCCCTGTGGTCCAGAACTGTCAAGTACAATCTCAATAAATGTCTGCTGAATGTTGCAGCATGCCTGCCCTCCCTTCTTATCTTGCTACTTCCCATTATGCCTCTTTGGGGAACAGCTGAGTACAGCTTGGGAGAGAGGAGAGGAATCAATCCCAGGTGCTTCAGTGTTCCACATCCAGCTGGACTGCTGACCTGGGTGAACATGGGCTTGCCGTGCTGGGTCACCATGCTGCCCTGATCACAGTCAAGGGACACAAAGTTGCTGTGGAATGCCTCCTTTGGGTGCTTAAGCACATAGTACAGCTCCGTAGCACCCCCCTCAAAGATGCTGCGGAAGTAGCGTGGGATCAGGGTCCGGCCAATGGCTGTAGAAGTAGGACAAGCTTCTTTAGAACAGGACATCAAAAGGGATAAGGCAGATACCACCCCTGCCAAGTCAAATCCCCTGGGACAAATACATACTCCCAGACCTTAGAAGAAC
The DNA here is from genome assembly GCA_032199065.1 of Smutsia gigantea. Taxonomy (NCBI): domain Eukaryota; kingdom Metazoa; phylum Chordata; class Mammalia; order Pholidota; family Manidae; genus Smutsia; species Smutsia gigantea. The sequence goes on along the minus strand of JAVSCE010012556.1, from coordinate 18,769 downwards.
ATAGAAGTATACATTCTCACACAACTGGCAGGACCCCCAGAAGCCACTCACTGTATCTCTTTGGTCCATCCTCCAGGCAGAAAGTGATGGTTAACATGGCGTCATCCTCAAAGAACTCAGTTGTAAAAGCATCCCACCAGAGATTGTCACACTCCTAAGGAGCACAAGTAGGGCTGTTAAGGTGTGTACTAGAGACATCCCACAGGAATGCCCAGATGGCCCTTCCCCTCCCAGCTTTCCCTGGCCTTACCTCTGTCCAGTTTTGAAGACGTTTGTTAAGCTCGAATATTCTATAGTCAGTTTGGTTGCCATATGGTGTGTGCCTCCTGGAGGAAGTGAAGAAGGGAGGTCAGTAAGAGCAGAGCCTCCCCACCCCACCACCTGTGCCTTCATCCAGTTAATGGAAAGCACCTCCCTCCCCAATGGACTCCACTTACCCAATCCCGGGCTCCAGGTATGTAGGCGGGTACATGGGAGTTGGGCTGTGTAAGGGAAGAGACTATGAGAATGGAGGTGGAAGACAGGAATTATTAGGGGGTGTCACTCCCTCCCTCTTTCAGGCAGGATCCCATCTGGAGAGGGGGTGATAAGTGGTAAGAGACTCACCCCACATCCCGATCTAGCATGGTGCCGGGATGGAAGGGGGGGAAGGCGTTGCCGTTCGGGGGCTCCTTCGGCGAGTACAGCTTGAATGACTTTGAGGAACAACCTAGAGGGGAAATAAAGAAGAGGTCCCCTGATTGGACTAGCAAAGAGGGACTATCCTAGGTGAACACCTAGTTCTGCTTCTATGCCTGGCTCCCGTCTTGTTTTATAAAGAAACTAAACATACTCAACCCTAACACCCAAGACCCCATTTCTTCATGTGGCTGAGTCCTGGATCATAAAATTAAAACTGGGAAGAAGAATCACTACCATACAATAAATAAACATCCAAACATTAGAATCTAATTTTGATAACCTCCCCTTTCCATCAACATTATGTTGTTCAATCATCACAACAAGTAGGGTCAACTCTAATAGTCCTGAAAGGCAACTGAACAGCTAAGGGGACTTACCAAGTTCATAAAGCTAGTAACTGGCAGAGCTAGGACTTGAGCCCAGATCTTGATTCCCTATCCTGGAGTATTTATATCCCTCTATAGCCTTCTGAGACCAAGTTGTGGGAGGGGTTAGGAGGATTCTGCCAACTCTTTGCCCCTCCTCCTCCCCCAGGGTCTCAGGAGAGCAGGGGATAAAAAGATAAAGGGAGGTGGGGATGTCTGCTGGGTGCCGCCCACCAGATAACCTCTAGGGCCCTCTGCCTTCCCCACCAACGGGCCATTCCCTTATCAACCTGGCCCCCTCCCCCGCACCCACAATGGGTCTAGTATTGCCTCCAAACCAGAAACCCAAAGTCTTAACCCTCTTTCTCTTCTGAGACTTGCAGTGGGGTAGGGAGGTAGACAGACCTCCATTGGAACCCACTCTACTTACAAATGGAAAACAAGAAGCCTAGGAATGGGTTCCAGGGGATTCAGTGTTAAGAGCATGTGGTAACTAGACAGGAGTCTTTACTTGTGTCTATCTGTGCCTGTACATGTTACATGTCCCCACTCAACCTCACCCAGCAGCACACAGTTCCTGGTGTACTATTTTCTGACTGGAAAAAAGTACATTCATAGTGGGGTATGAGCCAAGTAACCATGCAATGTTATTTTCCCCCTCCCCACTAGACAGAAAAGGAAAATGAGGCATGGTACCAAGATCCTGGTCCCACTCTAGTTCAGTCACAGTTCCTCACTTTCCCAAAACTGGCTGCATTAGTTAAGGGTAGCAGTATTGGCTGTATCTGAGCCCCCACTCCAATTTAGATACAAAATCTATTTTGTTCTTTGGGGGGAGAAGACAAAGGAAGACCCTGTGCCAACATGTGTCATTTAATTATCTCCCCAGGGCCCCCTCCTTACAATATGGGCAAAAGGAGGGTCCCAGAGGTGCCTACACTACATAGTCCTGAAGGTGCCAAGAGCCTGTGTGTGCCTGCACACACGTGTGCCTCATCCTGCCTAGCAGGCTTCCACCCTCAGCTTGCCCCAACATGCCTATCCAGGGCTAGAACCCAGCAGCCCAAGCCAGCATCAAGGTGCCCACATCGGGCCCTCGCACCATGTGGGATCTCTTGCAGGCCCCATCCACCTGCTCCCAGCATAGCACACACAGCCTTCACCAGCAGGTCTGAACTGAAAGAGGAGCCTGGCTCAGGAAAGGAGCAATCCCACCCAGGCCCAAGTCTCCCTCCCGTCTGCACAGACAGGCAGACTAACACCATGTAGGAAGCCAAAGCTCACACTGCCCACTAGAGACGAGGCCTGGGCAATGAATACAAGAGTCTTGATTACCAGACCTGGCCCTTGTCAACTAACTAAGCCACCCTTTCCCCAAAAGAACCACTGCCCCTGCCCCTCAGTTTCAAGGTCATTTTAAGAAATGTGTCACCTTAAGACCCTAAAGAAAAGGGAGATAGGAAACCTGGGTTTCTCTGTAACTCTGAAAAAGAAAAAGTTTCAGTACTTCAATTTCTCTCACTAGACAACTGACAGGCATTAACTGGGGCTGGGTAACAGTTTGAGGCGCTGACACCCAAAGCTCTGGGGCCTCTATTTACACCTCCAGTGAATGGACACAAACAAACTCAGCATTTTTCCAGAGCCACAGCAACTCCCAGTAGCCCCAGCACAAGGGCTTGGGAGTGAGAAGGGGAGGGAACATCACCCAGACCATCTGTCCCTATTGCTGCCTGTCCTCAGCAGCAGGGGTAGAAGCAGCAAGGTGGGGGTGGGGGTGGAGATGTGTCATCCAGTCTGGGAGTCAGACATAGCCCCTTCTCCCACCTCTAGCCATCTGGGAGCCCTTAGGAAGGAGCCCAGAACTAGTAAAGTTTTCTCAGGACGGAAGCTGCATCCTGGGGCCGAGGGGGCATTTCCAGCCAGGCATTTCCATGGTAACCAGTTTGACCTGAGGGCAAGCCCCTCCTTTTGGGCGCTGACCGTAGGTCAGCAAGCCTCAGAGCCCTGGCCTCTGTGAGCTGGGGCACCAGTCCCCTAGCCTGGGCTAGACGGAGGATCTTTCCCCACCCCAACAGGCTTGAAGCGTGCCCAAACTTACCTGGGAGAACTGAAGGGGCCAGGAGAGGTGCAAGGAACGGCTGGCAGCCCAAAAGGGCCCTGGCAGGGGTGAGGGCTGAGGGGACCCAACTTCAACCGCTCATGTCCCGAGTGGGACAGGCAGGCCTGGCTGGGAGCTCCACTACGCCGGCCGCACAAAGACTCGCACGCACAGCCTTGGCCTGCCAGGCGGCGGCTGCAACCCCGGGGGAAAGTTACAATGGCCACTGGGCCGGGGGCCGGGGGGCCGGCCTTGGGGGCGAGGGGCTGCGGGGAGTCCGGAGCCTTCTTTGTTTGCAAGGTTTCCCTCAACAATGGCTGCTTCGCTCTTTCCTCTCTCCTCCTCCTCGTCTCTCCCCGCCGCCGCCTCCTCTCGCTGCCTCTGCCTCCAAGCAGCCCGCCCGCCCTCCCCAAGCCACCAGACCCCTCTGCCGGGGCACCAGGAGAAGCAGGACCCAGCACTCACACTCACTCACACTCGCACACGGACAGACACACGCAGGGTCCGCCGGCTCCCTTCCTTTTCTCCCTTTCTATCCCTCCCTCCTCCCCGCTCGCTCTCCGAGCCTCTCAGAATGAGGCCCCAGGGCGGGCGGAGGGTGGAGCTGCCCCCACCGGCCCCGCCCCCTCCCTGCGAGGAAAGAGGAAGAGGGAGAAAGGGAGAGAGAGGCAGGCAGGGAGGACTGCTGAGAAAAACAAAAGAGTGACAGAGACTGGGAGAGACAGGGGACACAGAGATGGGAGACAGAACAGATTGGGCCTGGAGAGACCTGGATGCAGGGGAGGCTTGTGGGGGGCCAGGAACTGAAATGCCCCCACCCCCAGCCCCAAGCCTGGCGCTGGGGGAGGGTAAGCCTGGTGATCTGGTGAGCTGGGGAGTCAAAGCCTCAGGCAGAGATGGACTGGAGACTCCCAGTATCTTCACACTGCCACCCAAACGTCCCCCAAACCTCTCTTACTCTCCCCTGTGACCTTTCAGGTTGAAGACTGACCTGGACTGACACCCTGGGCTTCAACCCCTGGTGAAATCCCAGAGCTGCTGGGGAGAGGCTCCAGGGGGTTATTTTTGACAAGAGACACACTCTGACTTCAGCCTATAAAACACAGATTGGAGGAGGGGGACACTCCAGGCTCTCTGCCCCCAACCCACTTAAGTTCCAAGCCCTGACCTGGATATGCATTAGCAGGAAGCCCCTTCCCCAACCAGAGACACGTGGATGCCAGAGAGAGATGCTGTCAGTGCTAGGGAAGGCAAATTTGCCCGTCCAAGGGTCTCCGGAAGGTGCCTAGTCTGCTGCCAAATCCTTCCCCATCCCAGGAAAGAAAGGTATGTGGTTACTGGTGTAGAGCCTGTTATCCCATGCAAGGGGGAAATCCCAATAGAAGGGGGTGTTTCTAAAACTTGGAGAGTGGTCCAGGTCCTACCAGGCATAAAGGAAAACACACACACACACATACATGCAGGAGGTGGGACACCGTGATCCAGACCTATTTCTTGTTACTTGAGTCACTGCTCCCTATTCCCTGCCCACCCCCAACCACATACCGAGCCCCAAGACAGGAGTTCTCATGAAATACACACCAGTTGACTGTGCAATATTGCACCTGGCTCTGTGAACACACTCCACACACAAACAACACATCTCACTTTCACTTAAATCAGTACCTGATACACACTTCAACCTGTGATATACCTCAAACCCTAAATAAACCCAAACTCAGGAAACACACACAGTCTATGCCAAATCCTGACTTCCTACACATTGGGACCTATGACACCCATGCAATCCTGACTGCCAATACACAAACCAAACCTGCACTACACTCCCTGAACCTGTGATAGGCTATTACATACACATCCTGACCATTTGTTACCCGGGCACCCCTCCCTTAAGTCTGTATACCATTCTCCATCATAGCCTGGCCATACAACACACCCTGGCTTTCACAAACATATTGAAATCTATGACATTCAGCTAGACCCTGAAACATACTGCCTACCAGCAGGACTTGAGACATTCCCACTAACTCCCAAATTTACAGACCATCTCTGAGATAACCACATTCCTTCACTGACAGGACAATTTCTGTCTTTTGTTTCATGCCTTAAACTTTCCAAAGTGCATTCATAGGCGGTACCTCAAGAGAGCCTTATAGCATACAGGGCCAAATATTATGCTAATTTGAATAGATTACAGTGAGACAGGAGGGCCTGAGGCTGGAACCCTGAACTTACAGCCCCACACATACAAGCCCAGCCCTGGGGCACTGAAGCCATTCCTACTCTCTCCCCTCTCCAAGGAATGGCCCCAAATGACTGTCTACATGGGGAGGTGGAGGGGTGGGTGCTCTGCCTTCTGCTCCCAGTTCTGAGCTCAGAACCCCCCACTCAGTTTGTTTTCTCAAATTTGGGGAAAGACCCCTAGACGCCAAGACTTATCAAGATTCTGGCATATCATTTAAAACGGGCCCTCTCCCAGTTCCCCTTCTCACAAGTCTGCTTGCCTCTCCGTTCTGACTTAATTCCCCCACTTGCACAGGGGCAGAAGTCCAGCTAAAGAAAGCAAGTCTGAGTTAAAAGGCCTTAAAATTGGTGGTGGTAGTGGGGAGAAAGCAGGGGGCAGCAAAGAATGACAAAGGTGATGAGGGACACAAGAGGGAGAGCACCCGTCTGGAGATATGAACTCTGAAGAGCAGCAGCCTACCCCAGCCCAATGGATAAGGTACCAGCACTGCCCCCTGCCTGGGCCCCTGGGGCTCCCTGACCCAGGCCTCCAGTGTGCCTGCTCCCCTTCCTTTGTCTGTGCCCGGCCTCTCGTTGGCCTGGCGCTCTGCCATCCTCCTCTCCTGGCTCCCAGCCGCCACCACTGCTGCCTCCTCCCCTCCCCCTACTCCTCCCTGCCTTAACCCTTCAGAGCCACATGCTGCCCCAGACAGGCCCTGGCCCCCTCAGCAACCTGCCCTGCCTGGGTGATGTTCCTTAGAAGAGGTTGTCCCTGTTCCTGACCAAAGCCCCCAGAAGCTATTCCCCACCCCAGGATCACTATGGGAGCTGTATGTGTGTATCTTGTGGTGTTTCCTTCCGTGTATGCATGTGTGTGGGTCTGCGTGTGCTCTGGCTTCCCTCAGTCACATGTGTGGGGCATGTGCTGTCTCTGTCTGGCTGGGGGAGGAGGAGGAGCCGGGAGACAGCAGAGCACAAAGGAGAGACTCAGATAGGAAGGCAGGCAGCAGGCAGGCGACCTGCCAGGGCACCTCAAACCCCCACCCCAAAGCTGCTCAGGTTGGAGGTGTCTTTGGGCCTGGACTGTACATGCTACCATGATGCCCTCATGTTCAACCATGTACTCCCACCCACTCTTGCAAGCCTGGTCCCCTCCCTTACCCCAAATCCTACTATTCCCCACCTCCAGGCCACTCTCAAGCCCCTCCCCATGTGGTTCTCCTTGAAGTCTAAAACCTCCATCCAACCTGTGGCATCAATCTGTAAGGCTTCTTCACATTCGAAAGACTCCCTACTCTTAGCTATCTTTTGCCCCCCTCTCCCCCAACCAGGCCACCATACACACAAAAGGAGCACACCTTTTGGGGCAATGACTGAAGCTGTCCCTCCTCACACACACCCCTATGCATGGGTCCTCTTCCTGTCTCCATGCTGCTCCCAGAGAGACTGGACAGAAAACTTTCTCCCTTTTCCTACTGGACCTGGGCACCCTGTGCCAACTTCAGGGCCAACCTCCCATCTACCTCCAGCCTAACAACCCTTCCATACCCACCTCCTAACCAGTATTCGTAAGAACTAAGAATCAAAATTTAGACTCAGACCTTTAGCTTACTCATTAGTTTCTTCTATGTTCATGTGTGGTGATGAAAGATCAAAGCCATGAAGTAGACTCAGAGCCATGGATATTTCTACCCAGCTTGGGGCAATTATAAAGAAAATACACACACACACAAAAAAAAAAGAAAAAGAAAATACACACACAAACATGCACACAAAGCTGTTAGGAGGAATGATGGGGCCAGGCAGGATTTCAGCCTGGCAAGCTGTTCCCCACCCTCTGCAGCAGGAGCCAGGGTTCCCACACCCAGATATTCCAGGATCCTCAGGCTCTACTAGCCCTCCCTCTGGGCCCCATAACCCCTTAAACTTCAATCTCAGCAGAAACTTTAATAAGTGTGTGCCCAGCCCAACTCAGCCTGGCCTGGGTCACATGATTTTCAAGCAAAGTTCTACACAATCTCTTGGGGACTCTGTGTGCGTGCGTGCGTGTGTGTGTTGCGCACGCATGTGGTGGGGTCCAGTTGTGGGGTATGGGCCTCCCAGAGAACCCGGCACCCTGAGGGGGCCAAAGATCCAAACCAGACTAGATTCAGGGTCACCTGACTTTCAGAAGAAAGCCAACTCCGGTATGGGACAGGAGGGGGGATCCTGCAAATAACTCAAAAACCCAGTCCTGCGGATAGGGATAGACAGTATTCCAAGGCCCCTTAAGGACTACCTTTCCAGTCACATAGCCTCTCTTTCCTCCTAGCAGTAAGAAAGAGCCTTCCACCTCCCCAGGAAAGAACTCAGACCCAGGCTGTCACTGGCAAGATCTCATTTGTGTTTTGGAGAGGCAAGGATCTGAGCCTAAGTCCCCTCTCAAGTCCCCAGTTTGGGGTCAAGCACTGCTCCACTCAATCCCAGAGTCTCCCAGATCACTCCATTTCCTAGGTTGCCTGGGGCTGCGACATTCCCCCTCCTACTAGGGCGAAGATACCAGACCCAAGGGCCCAATTATCTGCCCCCCACCCCCCCGGGGTACCTCCTGTCCCCCAGGAGAGCCAACCTTCCCTGGCAACAGGCAGGAAAATCTGGAGGGGGGGCAAGATGGGCCCAAATCAATCCCTCCCCCCAAACACGGAGCTCAGAAACAGCCTGGAGGGGGTTGTCACAGGACAAATAAGAGGGAATAGGGAGCAAGGAAGGCGGGGGGGGGGCAACCCAAACTAGCCAATCACAACTCTATGATGACCTGAGGGGGGTCAAAAGTCCAGGCTCACTTCTGATTGGCTAACATCCTGGAATTCTGGGAATTTCAGCCCCCCCCAAGCCCCTCCCCAATTAATCTCCCCCCCCAAAAAAACAAACACACAAGCTGCCCCCAGCACCTCCTCCCTGTGCCTCTGGGCTGCTGCGCATTTACACAGTTGGGGAAAATCCTACCCCGGACCGAGGACCCCCCCCCCTCACAGCCCCCGACCTACGCCATGCATCGACACCCCCCACACAAGTTCTCGCCAAACAAGGGGTGAGGGATCCGCGGGGAGGGTTGAGGGAGGGGCGGGGGGGGCGCGCGCCCCACTCACCAGGACAGGCACAGCCCACTGACATCTTTCACATCGCCCGCCGCTGGGGGCCCAGCCGAGTCACGATGCCCGCCCCGCGCGGGGACAGGCCGGGCATGAGCTGCCGCCGCCGCCCGCGGCTCCCGCTGCCCTTGCAGCCGGCGCGGACCGGCCTCGGCCCGGTGCGGGCGTCCCCAGGCTGCAGCAAGGGGCCTGTCAGGCGCGGCGCAGACAGGAAGGAAGCCAGGCAGGAAGACGAGCTGCCTCTGCGTGTGCGCGCGCGAGTGTGCGTCCCTGGAGTGTGGGTCCGTGTGTGCGCGTGTGCGTGTGCGTGTCTGTGCGATCCCGCCGCCGCTGCCGCTGCCGCCGCTCGCCCCCCACCTCCCTCTCGCTCCAGTTCTCCTTTCGCTCTCGCTCCCGTAGGCGCCGCTCACCAGCCCCAACCGGGCTGGGCCGGGCTTTATTAATATGCTAATTGCCTGCTAGTGGGAGGGGAGAGCCGTGTCAAAGTGACCCGGGCGAGCGCGCAGCCAGTGACGACGTGCGTGCGCCGCGCGGCGGGAGGCAGCGAGGGGCCGGGAGCGTTCAGGGAACGGCAGCTTGTGACGCAGCTTTTAAAAAAGGAGATGGAGGCAGAGACTCCGGAGAGGGAGCGCGAGGGGGAGGGATAAAAGGCAAAGCTTCACACTCGCTGTCCGTCCTTCGGGCGCCGCCGAATTGGGAGCGCAGAGGAACCGGAGTGGGACCCGGGACTGGGGGAGGCGGAGCCAGGGTGGGCTGTGAGGTGTAACTCTCTCTCCACCTCGGCCGCGCGCTGTGAGGGAAAAGGGACTGCCGACCCCGCCCATGCTGTTTGCTGAGACCCCAGTCTTATACTCTGGTGGCCCCGTGTTGCTCGCCCTCCACCCCAATGTGGGTGGAGAAAGAAACACTATCCTAATTTGTGTGGCAACCCCTCAATTCAGCTCCTCCGTAAATTAATCACTCTTCCCTTGCCTGCTAAACCAGTTGGGACTAGAGCTAAAAGGGTTAATTAAGTGGGGTCTCCTCCCTCGTCCGCCCAAGATTCTGGGGTCTATGTTTTTCAGAGGGAATGGGGACAGCGGAATGACCGCCAGGTTGAACTGGGAAGGGGGGAATCCGCAGGCCATCCTTCCCTCTTGCAGGCTTTGACTCGTAACTCAAGATACTCTCCTCCCTTCCCCCTTTCTCCATCCAGTCTCGGCCTCAGCCGCCCCACACCAGCCCTCCCTCGCCTGGAAGCTGCTCTCCTTTTCGGGCCTCTGAGACTGGGGAGAACAGGAAGCAGACCCCTCCAAGTGTCCCCTAACGTGTAGGGGCTGAGTCCTTGGGGGGCGTGGTGACGGGGAGAATGATATGGACGGTTTACCCAGAGAGGAGCCCCCTAACCCTCAGGCCCTCCTGAAGGACTCCCCAACCCAACCCTAGAAGGGGAGGGGGCTCCATCTCCATCCCTTCCTAAAGCTCAGCCCTGGCTGCCTCATAAACAGGAAATACCTATTAGCAAGGAGGAGGGAGGGTAGGAGAGACGTCTGGAAGGGAGAGTTGGCTCCCTCCTTTCTGGGGTGGGGGTGGGGGTACCCAGCTGCTAGCTTTTGTTCTTTAAGCTTCAGGGTGGGCTTCAGAAATAGACGCTGGGGACCTGGGTTGGTGTCCCTTCCATGTGACCCAGACTGGGTAGGGGGTCCTCCTCCCCTTTGTTATTTAAGGAGGAATTGATTGTAAAGGTTCCCTTACTCTTGCCCAGAGTCTGCAGAGCTGGCTTGACTGGCGGGGAGTGGGGGGAGGTTTACAGATGTGGAGGCTTAAGTGTTTATGAGACCCCCTTTTTTCCACCTTATCTTTTGCTGAGGGAGCACAAAATGATGGGCAGATGCAAAGTCTGGAGGTCGAAAAGAGGGCCTGCCAAGGATGGGAACACTCTTCCCCTGTGCTTGGGAGAGGGTGGGGGAGGGGAGCTGTGAGCACAGCCACACTTACTCCGGTATTCCCAACTACACTGTGGATTCCTACCCCCCGCCCAGTTTTCCCTATACCCAGCCCCACGGAGGGGAGGGGCAGGGGGACTGCAGAGAGGCATGACTGAAGCCATGCACACTTATACAAGTTACTTTCTTGATAGCATCCCCTGCCTGTGTCCACCTCCTCCCCACATTCCCCCAGGCAGAGGTCAGCTCTAGAGGGAGTAAAGGTAACCTAAAGCAACAGAACCCTGGCCTGGAATTTTAGATACCCAGGTTTGAATTCCAGCTTCATTCCTCACTGGCAAATGACCTGGGACAGCTGACTTCCCCACTCTGAGCTCTAGCTTTATCCTCTGTAATTGGTACCTGTATCTTAGGGTCAAACTAGACAAAGTATGCCCAGTCACTTAGCCTGATGCCAGCTGTGTCCTCAGTACTTGATAAATATTACAGTCCCTTTCTGCTTCTTTTGAGGTTACCTATTATTTTAAGAGTGTCAAGAGGGAGTGGGCAGGATTGGCTGGAGGATTAGAGAGAGTGTGGAGGAGAGGGACTACCTGCCATGACTCCTTTCACTCTCAACTGTCCACGTATTTGCCTTCACACAATCCAGTGATCACTTATCCCTAAGGCCACTCATTCCAAACAACTAGCTTGGCCAGATTCCATGGTGATCACCAATCACCTGGGTGGACAAAAGGACTTACAACCCACCCCATAGGGAACTTTGCCTCCTCTTCATCCCAGTTTTCCTTTTCAGAGATCACATATGGGCAAGGTGGAAGGCAAGGAAGAAGAAAAAACAGCATTTGTTGAGCATATATGGTGTGGCAGGCACTGTCCTAGGTGTTTCACATCTGAGATCTCATTTACCTTTCATGACAAACTTTGGAAGAACATGCTCTTACCTCCATTGAACAAGTGAGAAAACTGAGGTTCAGACAGGTTAATAAATCTGAACTTGTCTGTAGAACATTCTTCTCCTTCCTTTTTGCCTACTAACTAGTTAATGCCTCCTTTAAACCTCAGTTCTAGCTTTACCTCCACTGAGAAGGTACCCCTCCCACTTCCAACCCAGCTGATCTAGTGGCCCTGTTTCCTTTAAGGAAATATCCTTTCCATACTGTGAAATGGGTGATTAAGATAAGTGGTTTCATGAATGGACAAGGAATATGTGGTACATATACAATGGAATATTATCCAGCCATTAAAAGAAAAGAAATCCTGCTATTTGCAGCAACATAGATTGATCTAGGGGGTATTATGCTCAGTGAAATAAGCCAGGTGGAGAAAGACAAATACCATATGATTTCACTTACTTGTGGAATATAAAAACAAAACAGGATCAACAAAACAGCATTAGACTCATAGACACTGAGAAATGACTAGTGGTTACTACAGAGGAGGGGGACTATTGAACCACTGTGATGTACATTTGATTAAAAAAAAAAAGATAAGTGGTTTCAAATCCTTGAGGAACCAGGCTTAAGGAAGTTAAGTAACATGCCCAAGGTCACACAGCTAACAAATACTTGACCCAGTGCTCTTCTCCCTGCCTTACTTCTAGTATGGACCAGACCTGAGGAGGGAGAAAACATCTTTGAATCATGTTTGAGAATCATGGTAAAATGGGAAGAGAAGTCACAGATGTCTAACAGATACATCTGGGTATGGTAGGGAGGCAGTGAGTGTCTGTGGAAGGTCTTTAATAATGACAGTGTCCTAGAGGGGGGCAGGCAGCTGATTTGATTGGATGGATTTGAGCACCTTGTTATTTTGTTTGTTTGTTTGTTGAGGTGAAATCACATGACACAAAGTAGTAACTGTTTTAAAGTGAACAATTCAGTGTCATTCCAGTATTTTTAAATACTAGCCATTATTGCCAGATGGACTGTAGACATGAGATGAAGCAAAGTGGAAGAAATGAGAAGAGGTGAGGTGAGGAAAGTGGAAAGGAAAAGGAGTCCCACAGGGAGGCAGACAGCAGAAGCAACAGACTACACTTGCTCCGGGAGAGGTGGGCTCCCTGCTTCTCCCAGCAACTAGAACCTGGCCATCCAAGTCCTTCTCTTGACCTCGGCCTTCTCTATTTTCTCCCACATCTCTCTTACCCCTGAAACTCCCTAAAATATTTATTGGCATTGCTCTTTCTTTCGAGGATGAATCTTTTTTTTCCACTGAGATAGTAGATAATATATGTCTTATTGATGGTTGTGTCCCCAGCCCTTAACAGGGTGCCCAGCACCTTGCATGTGTCCTATAACATTTGTTGAATGATTTTAAGATTTCTGATAGGATTTCTCTTCTCCTGCCCAAACACATGACTCCTCCCTATTTTGTACATTTACCATCATTATCACCATCACCGTTTTGCCACCACTTTTCCTTTTTCTGCCAAAACAGTTTCTGAAAGTGTATAATAAACTCCAGGAAATCTGTTAAATATGTAGACGGTCCCACCCTCAGATGGAAGAAATCTTATCTCTGGAGAAGGAGAGGGAATCTACATTTTAAAGACGGTCCCCAGGTGATTGTTATGCAGGCCAATGTCTAGGAATAGTTCTTTCTTCTAAAGGGGTCCCTGACTCTCAGAGCATTCCCATCAAGTGGATGAAACCTATGCATCTTTCCTTCCATAAACAACTGTTTAGTACAGTGGAGGACACACCTTATAGGGACCAGGTGGCTGAGGAGAACAATAAACCACTTATTGTGTGCCCCTGGGAAAAGGATTTAGCCCTTTCTTAGCCTCAATTGCTTCCTCAGTAGAATGGGATAATAATCCCTGCTTTTCTAACTCTTGCAGGGATATTGTAAGGGGGCCCTGATATGTGACAGCAAGGTGAGGGCTGTAAACCGTTCAATCTCAATGGGTTGTTTGGGGCTAAAAACAAAGCACTAAAAGGGATATTGCCTGAAGGGTTGCAACTCCCTGGTAGAATAATGGCAATCAAGGTATATTGGTTATCTATTGTTGTATAACAAGTTACTCTTAAATTTAGACCTTTAACAAACTTTTATTACCCTCAGTTTCTGAGGGTCAGAAATCCTGGCGTGGCTTAGAGGGTAGTTCTAGTTCTGTTTCAGGGTCTCTGACAAGTTTGTAGTCAGTGGATGTCCAGGACTGCAGTCCCTCAAGGTTTGACTGGGCTGGAGAATCTGTTTCCAAATTCATTCTCATTGGTAGGTCTCAGTTTTTCAATGGCTGTTAGACAGAGGCTTCAGTTTTTTTGCCAGCGGGGCTCTCCATAAGGCTGCTCACAACTGGCACATTGCTTTCACTAGAGTAAGAGGTCTGAGGGATATATACGGAGAGAGAAAAAGAGAAATGGAGAGAGTGTGTGTGCAAGAGCACCTAGGCTGAAAACCTGTCTTTTTATAACCTAATCTTGGAAATGATACAGCATCACTTTGCCTTATATTATTGATCACACAGACCAACCCTGGTACAACATGGGAGGAAAGTACAAAAGTGTGCGAATAACAGGAGGCAGAGATTATTGGGGACCATCCTGGGAGTTTCTGACCATATCAGGTCTGGCCCTCAGTGAGGCAGTTCTGGAGATTCAATGTATAGAATCAGAGAATTCTCAGCAGAGAATCAGAATCCATCAAATTTAGGAGACTGACTCACCCAAATTAAATAAACGTGAAACATTATTTTGGTACTAGTCTTCTTTTTTAGAATTCTTTAGTTAAACTGGTCTTCCGTTTGAGCACACCCAAAGTATTATCACTTCAGAGCCTGTGCACTGGCTGTTCTTACACGGATGCTCTTTGAAGGGTTAGGTCTTTGTGATTCAGGTCTTGACTTCAGATATCTCCTCCTCAGAGACCCTAACCTGGTCACACCATATTAAATTGTTCCCTCTTACCTTTTACACTCTCCATCTGTTTTTTTCTCTGATACCACTATGGCTCTCTGAAATTATTTTGACTCTGTTTACTTGGAGATTGTCTCCCCATTAGAATGTGAGTTCCATTATGGAAAGTTTGTTGACTGTCTGTTTTTTGTTGTTATCTCCAGTGCCTAAAACAGTGCCTGACACATAGTAGCTACTCAATAAATAAATCAGAATGCTGATTTGTTCATTCACACTGGGATAGATGTCATGTGATCTGGGCATTTTGTTTCACTTGATCAACACATCTTCTCTCCATAGTAAACTACATGACATAAGATGTCTCTTATAATCAGATGAGTCTTTGTTGAGCATGGAGTCAGGCACTGACACATGATTAGAGGTTCGCAACTGGAGGTAGACTATGTCTCTGAGTTTTTCCTTCATGGCCCTTAGGAATGCACCTGCCAAGGAAACTAGTAACCACAACACCTCCATCTAGGTGGTACTGGAGACCCGGGGATATATTCTTATGATTTTGAGTAGATACCACTTAGATGCTATATTTAGGTGAATAAATTGTTTCTTCAGATGCAAAATAAAGCAAAAATGGCACAACTTTCTGTTTTCTTTAACATTAACCTTTTTCCCAAGCCTTATCACCATAGTAATGACCATAATTAGAGCCCAAATCACCATCATTTACAGAGACTCTTAAAGTATGTTTCTTCAACAGAGGAAGAATTGTGCTGTCCTGTATTGGTGCTACTGATTTCTCATAGGCAAATTATTTCCAAGTTCATTGGAAATAAACTTTATTGTTGCCCTCCTTTGATTATTTTGTAGAGAAAATTGTGAATGGATTCAGTTTCTGATTTTGTGGCTTATAAAGCCTATTTGGGAAGACAAAACTAATTCATATGAAAAACTAAGAAGTACTAGGAGGTTGTATTAGTCTACCTAGGCTGCCATAAGTGGCTTACGAAAAGTGGCTTAAACAAAAATTTTTTTTCTCACAGCTCTGGAGACTTGAAGAGAAGCAAGGCTGCTTTCTAGTGAAACCTCTTTCCCTGGCTTGCCAGTGTGTTCTTTTGCTGATACCAGCCCTATTGGATTGGGCACCCACTTTGATGATGTCATCTAACCTTAATTACCTCCCTAAAGGCTCTGTCACCAAATACAGTCATATTGGGGGTGGAGCCCTTCAACATAGGAATTTTGTGGGGCTGGGAGGTGTGAGGGGTATAGGGTGTGTGGGGGTGGGGTGTGTCTGTGGTGGTGGGAGATGCACAATTCAGTCCATAACAGAGGTCCTCTCCTCTTAATGAATTTTTTTTGCTATTATTAATATACAATTAATATACACATGAGCAACATTATGGTTACTAGACTCCCCCTATTATCAAGTTCCGACCACATACCCCATTGCAGTCACTCTCCATCAGCATAGTAAGATGCTATAGAATCACTACTTCTCTTCTCTGTGTTATACTGCCTTCCCCGTATCCCCTCACCCCACCCCCACCCCTGCTACATTATGTGTGCTAATTGTAATAGCCCCTTTTCCCCCTTATCTCTCCCTTCCCACCCATCTTCCCCAGTCCTTTTCCCTTTGGTAACTGTTAGTCCATTCTTGGGTTCTGTGAGTCTGCTGCTGTTTTGTTCCTCCAGTTTTTTCTTTGTTCTTATACTCCACATATGAGTGAAATCATCCAATACCTGTCCCTCTCTGCCTGGCCCACTTCACCGAGCATAACACCCCCTAGCCCCATCCATGCTGCCGCAAATGGTAGGATTTGTTTTCATCATATGGCTGAATAATATTCCATTGTGTATATGTACCACCTCTTGTTTATCCATCCATCTACTGATGGACACTTAGGTTGCTTCCATTTCTTGGCTATTTTAAATAGTGCTGCAATAAACATAGGGGTGCATATATCTTTTTCAAACTGGGCTGCTGCTTTCTTAGGGTAAATTCCTAGAAGTGGGATTCCTGGGTCAAATGGTATTTCTATTTTGAGTTTTTTGAGGAACCTCCATACTGCTTTCCACAATGGTTGAACTAATTTGCATCCCCACCAGCAGTGTAAGAGGGTTCCCCTTTCTCCACACCCATGCCAACATTTGTTGTTGTTTGTCTTTTGGATGGTGGCCATCCTCACTGGTGTGAGGTGATATCTCATTGTGGTTTTAATTTGCATTTCTCTGATGACTAGTGATGTGGAGCATCTTTTCATGTGCCTGTTGGCCATCTGAATTTCTTCTTTGGAGAAGTGTCTGTTCAGATCCTCTGCCCATTTTTTAATTGGCTTATTTGCTTTTTGTTAATTGAGGTGTGTGAGCTCTTTATATAATTTGGATGTCAACCCCTTATCGGATATGTCATTTATGAATATATTCTCCCATACTGTAGGATGTCTTTTTGTTCTACTGAGGTATCCTTTGCTGTACAGAAGCTTTTTAGTTTGATATAGTCCCATTTGTTCATTTTTGCTTTTGTATCCTTTGCCTGGGGAGATATGTTCATGACTCTTAGGAATTTTTTTGTGGGAACATATAACTTGCTGAAGGCAATTTGTCATTATCCACCACAATTTTAAATGCATATATCCTTTTACTCAGCAATCTCATTTCCAGGAAACTATTCCATAGAGTGTATGAAAGTGCAAAAATACATGTACACATGTGTAAGAATGTTTACTGTAACTTAACTTGTAATAGTAAAAAACTGGAAATAAATATAATTTAAATAATGATATATTCCTTTAATAGAATTGATGCTCTTTAAGATCTCAGTAACTATTTGATTAAGGAATGGACTAACATATTGTTTCACGAAAAAAGGCAAGTTGTAGAACCGTAATATGGAATGGTCCCATTTTTGAACAAAGAAAAGACCAATGTGTGTCCCAACACATTTTTATGTGCATAGAAAAAGTGTAGATGAATACACACCAAAGGTGACAAGGGATAAATCTGGGGAGTAGAACTGGAATATGCAGGCCAAGTATATTTTTTACTTTATATAGTTTTGTACTCTTTGAAATGATTTTTTAACTTTTTAAATAAAAAACCTTTTTAAAAAATAGGAAAACAATCTGAAGTAGCTTCTAAATGGCAAACCAGTGAATAGTAAAGATAGTGAAACAGTGTAGAAATGCAGAGAGGGATCACAGCTGGCTGGGATGACCAAAAAGGCTTTCTTAGGTAAAATAGAGCATGAAAGATATTTTGAGGTGTGAGTATTCCATACAGAAGAACAGAGGCAGGAGAACACTTGTCTTTGGAGGACAGCAAAGTGATCTGCAGCATCAGGAAATAAATTTGGTAAATGAGGCCCCAAAGGGAGTTTCTAGTAACCCAGAAAGATGTCGGGATTGTTATGTTTGAAGATTAAATTCTACAAACTTCCAGTTATAAGATAAATAACTACTAGGGCTGTAATGTACAACGTGGTGGCTATAGCTCATACTGCTGTATGATACACAAGAAAGTTCTTAAGAGAGTAATTCCTATGAATTGTCATCACAGGGAGAAAAAATTTTCCTTTTTTATTTTTATTGTTTCTATATGAGAAGAGGGATGTTAGCTGAGCCTATATGGTAATCATTTCACAATAAAGGTAAATCAAACCATCATGCTGTATGCCTTAAACTTATGCAGTAATATATCAGCTGAGAGTTAGCGCCTTGAGTGCGGGTGCCCACTAGGGGTGCTGTCTCAAAACATTGGCTCCCTAAGACTGAAGTGAAGAGAATGTACAGCAGGTGAACGTCAGACAAAGAACGTACAGCAGGCGTTCAGACAGCTGGACAAATTAGGAAAATAAAAAGATGCTCAAATAGTAACTCTCCTCCTACTACTTCGCGCTCCCCAAAAAGGTCCCTCAGCACAACACAAAACTAAGCATTACATATGCCTATAGCACGTGCCACTCGGACTCCACTTAAAGCGACTACTACTCCCAGGCTCCCTCGCGAAGCCAGGGCCCTCTTCCTGGGTGTAAAGTGGGAATTGGGGGCGGGTGTGTGTGGGGGTGGGGGTGGGCGGGAAATCTGTAGTTTTGCAATGTCTTTCGGGAGTTGTAGTTCCCTTCCCACAATCGGCTGGGCGAGGCGGCGCCAGCGATCAGAGCTGCGCTGGGTGTTCAGGGGCCAAGATGGCGGCTCGCCGGGGACGGAGAGACGGAGTCGCGCCCTCTCCGAGTGGGGGCTCTGGCCCGGACCCTGGCGGTGGAGTCAGCGGCAGCACTTGGGGTAATCGAAGCCAAGCGCCGTTTGGGAATGTGGGCGCTGTGAGCAGCGAGGAGCAGGTGAGAGGCTGGCGGGCGGCCCACGGCCGGCAGCAAAGCGGCGTGTGCCGGGCGGTGACACGTGGACGCCACAGGAAAGGGAGGAAGCGCTCCGAGTCGATGTCGAGTGGCTGCGGGAAACGGGTTGGGCTGAGTGGACCGGGGCCGTTT
>JAVSCE010012555.1:0-14127 GCA_032199065.1 Smutsia gigantea | reverse complement strand
AATGAAATCACCATTTTAACGTGGTTGCAAATTTAAAAATCAGATGCATTTAGCACATTTACAATATTGTGCGAACATCATCTCTACCTGATTCCAGAGCATTCATCCCCCAAAGGAGACCCATCCCCATGAGCAGGCCTCCCCACCCCTCCAAGTCTGACAGCCACGAATCCACGTTCTGTCTGTGGATCTGACTGTTCTGTGTGTTTCCTGTGAGTGGATCCCACACTGTGTGTCCCTGTGTGTCTGGCTTCTGTGAACCTCATTTTCCTGGTTCATCCGCATATCAGACCTCACTCCTTCCCGTGGACAGACATACCCCACTGCAGTAGGACCCCATGTGTCTGTCCGTTCATCCCACGACCACCTGGGGTATCTGCACTCCAGGGGCTTTTCAAGCATCTCCCACCCCCCATGAAGTAGAACCGGCTAAATTCAGGATCCCGCCAGGTTTGGCACCCAGACTTTGACCCTCAAATCCCACCTCCTGGAAATCCCACCTAGCAGTTCCTGTCAGCCCTGAGCAAAGCTGCCCTGGCTGAGCAAGGGCTCTAAGATCAGTGGATGAACCACAAGCTGAAGCCTAGCATCCAGGATGAAAACAGGCCATGCCAGCTGACACCAGGTACCACACAGCTGGCGTCCAAAATGCTCCCAACCTCGGCAGGGCTTTGCCTCTGCAGGCTGGCTGCACTGAGTGTGTGAAACACCATGGATTTCACTCGTTTAAAATGCACAAGGTTGACTCAGACAAAGCGGCTCACCATATATATGGAGCTAAGCTAACAGCCAGCAGCACACAGGTACCTGGAGGGGGACAGCAGGAACTGGAGAACAATGTGTCCACCTCATAGCCACACACCCTGACCATGGGGGAAGCGTGACATGCAGACTCTGCATCAAGAGAAGGTCCCTCTCCCAGCAGTGAGCATGTGCTGCCAACACCACGACCATCATGTGATGAGCCGAGGCCACTATTTGCAGCATGTTTTCACGAAAGGGCTGATTTCCTTAAAGAAGCTAACACACCATGAAGAGAAGCATGGGAAATGTGCGAGGGATTTCCCTGGGGAGCCATGTGAACACGCGAGCCCATGCCACTCCTCACCCCAAGCTGAGGGCTGGGCCATGTCAGAGCGGCTGCTGCCTGACACTGCGGTACTGAGCCGGCGCGAGTGCCCAGTGGTCTCTGCCCCACAAGGGCGGCAGTGCGCTGGGCAGGCAGCCCAGGACAGGCTTAGTGAAATATGCTGTGTTACCAACATAGAGAGGATTCCACACAGAGAAAGCTGCAAACTGAGGAAGACACTAAATCTGATAGAGACAGAGTGATGAAGGAGGTGGGGCTGCAGGCCCTGGCTAGTGGGAATCAGGGTCTGGCCTCGGGGCTCAGTGGGGAGGGTGCCCAGTGTGACCATGTGTTTGTCTTCCTAGGACACGTGTGTGCAATGAATACGGGCAGCATGTGCAAGGCCACACCATGCACATGAGTGTCGTCAGGTCTTGCCTGGGACTGGCGGCCCGGATCACCTGACGCGCAGACCTAGCAGGGGCTGCCTCATGCACTTGCATGGGTGTGTGCGTTTGCACATGTGTACACGTGTGTGGATATTTGTGCATGTGTGCACTCATCTCTGTGTACATGTGTGTGCATGTACATGCACCCCGCACATGACCTTTCATTCCTGGTTGCAGCTGGTGCCCCTCCTGGCCCATGTACCTGGGCAGCCTCTGCTCCTCATACACTCCAGGTAGTGGATGAGCTCCTCGGGCTTCACCTGGTCCCCCCACCAGTAGGGGATCCTGGGCCACAGCTCCCCATGCCAGCTCACAGTGCACTCATCCTCATAAGACACGAACACCTGCTGGCCTCATGCCCATAGCTGACAAAGTGTCGGCACCTCCTGCAGGGGAGGGGCAGTGGGTCAAAGGGTGGTGGTTTTGTGGGCCTGTGCTGTGGGTTGTCCACGTGGGCCCCAGCATGTGGGTGAATCCCCTGGGCAGCTTCCCCCACATTCTGCCCGGGGCCTGAGGCCCTGGGGTCCCCCAGCTCATGGCAGCCCTATTGTCCCTATTTTGGCCCCAAACCACTGTGGGCCTGGGGTGCCAACTGGAGGAGTGCCAAAAACAAAGGGCCTGAAGGAATTGATGTCATTTTGGCCAAAACAGATGTGGACTTAACTTCTCAGGCTCCCTGTGGACTAAAGGGGTGCACGCCAGCCTCTACCAGCAAACAGCAGGAGTCAGTCACCTCGATAATCAAAGCTCAGGGTGTGTTGTGGGCTGAAATGTGTCTCCAAGTCCACATGCAGAAGCCCTCAACCCAGGACCTCAGAATGGGGCTGTATTGGAAATGGGTCTTTAAAGAGGGGACTGAAGTAAATGAGGTCATAGGGTGGGCCCTGATCCCACAGGACTGGTGTCCCTATAAAAAGAAGAGATGAGGACACACACACACAGAGGGACGACCCTGTGAAGACACAGGGAGAGGGCAGCATTCACATGCCCAGGTGGGAGGGTCAGAAGGCCCAGCCCTGACCACACTTGGACCTCAGAAGGTCCAGCCTCCCAGACTGGGGCAATAATCTGCCCTGAGCCTCTGACCGTGTGCTCTGCTATGGCCACCCCAGGACACGTGTACTCAGGGTGTCAGAATATGGCATCTTCTGAACCAGCACTAAGTGTGACCCAAGAAGTGGGAGAGGGGCCCCTCTGTGCTGTGTCCTGGGACATCCTGCCTACTTGGGTGTGGCTGGGCTGCATGTGGCACCCAAGGGCAGTGCTTCTGTCTGTTTTGGCCTCAGAAGGCCTGTCAGCAGCCTCACCAGCAGCAGGACACTCAGCATCACACAGGGTGGGACCTGGTGAGCAATGGCGGTGACTTCATGCCTGTCCACCGCTCTGCCAGGGACAGGTGTGGGTCAGGGCCCTCCTCACCCCTCGGGGACACAGCATGTCCCCAAAGATGTTCTGGATGCAGGTGATCAGTTACTCGTGCAGGCCCTCTGTCATGCCTTTGAAATTCCTGCACACCAGGATGACTACCTCCCGAGGTGCTGCTCCAGCCAGTCAGAGACCTCAGTGAGCGTGTCCTGGCAGGGGAGAGGGGAGCTGAGCTGCAGTGGGTCCCCTCAGAGCCCAAGAAGATGGGGAAATTGGCAGTCACAGAGGCTTCCCCAAGAAAACTGGACAAATGGGCCAGGTTCTGTGCAAGCAGTTATAGGAACATGGTGCTGCCCTCGTGAACCCAGCCTCTGTGAAGGACAGCCGGGCCACCTGCAACCTTCTTGGGGGAGAAGCGCATGTGTGTGACCATACGTGTGCATGTCAAAAGGCCACGTGTACATGAGTACATGTGACCATGTGTGACCATGTGTATGTGCATGTGTATGACCCCTTGTGCCTGCCCCCTCCAGAGGGCATGGCATGTGTGAAGTCTGGAAGCACCAGGGAGCATGGAAGTGCCAGCAGGTGACAAAGCCTGAGGTCCTGGAGGGTGTGCAGTGGGGTATGTGTGCCCAGATATGGATCAATCCTCAGAAAGGCATGCGGGGAATGACTGTCCCTGCCTGGTGGACAGAGGCTGGCCTCTCCCATCTGGCACGCACATGGGTCTATCACCACGAGGGGAGGGGGGCCCTCCTGGCCGTAGCCTCCCCCACACTGCCCACCTGGGGCCATGTCCCTTGCACCTTACCTCCACCAGTGCAGTTGTGTACACCAAGTGCACGAAATGCAGGTTCCTCTCAGAGCCCTCCAGCATGTGTGCAATGCGAAGGTCCAGGTACTGGACCCTGGTGTCCAGCTGCTCTGTGACATTCAGCGTCTGTGGGCAAAGGTCGGTCATCTCTGCCAGGGTGGAGTGGCTCCCACCCAGGACACCTCACAGGGACTGGGAAGTGGGTTTGGGATGCCCACCTGCCGTTTGTGGCATCAAGAGCTGTTGGTGCTGGCAGAGTTTGGGCCCACTTGGGCCATGCATTTGGGATCCTGCTCTAAAGGTGACCCTGGCCATGTGGAGCCCTAGGCAGAGCCTCGGGGGACCCTATCCCTGTGGTGAATGCCTTCTTGGCACTGACACTGGTCTCACGACATCCTGCAGGGTACGGCCTCAGCCTCCTTCCAGGCAGTCTCAAGGAAGGGACCCCACTCTGGTTCTCAGTTGCCCTTTTCCAGGCTCCTGCATGCCCAACCTGGACCCTCAGAGGTCAGGAGGAGGTGAAGAAGGCCAGCTACAGTGGGGATGGTCCCCACCCCGCTATAGCATGAGGGAAGGCAAGAAGGAATCCAGAGAGAGGTTAGGGAGAAACACCGTTACTGCACACATAGTAAAAATGGGGAGCCAGAATTAATGTAACTTACAGAAGTAAGAGGAAATGGCATTATGCCCTGTACACACAGTGACAGAGGGATAGAAATTAATATAAATATAGAAAATGGGACTTTTACTCTATTCAAAATAATGGAAAACACAAGAGTAATATTAACACTGAAGCATGAAAGTGGTTCTGTGCTCTTTGTGGAAAGCAGTCATGGGAAAGCAAGAATCCATGTGAAACAAAGTAAAGGAGAAGAAATGGACTGTGCTCTCTACACAGAGTAATGATGGGAAAGTAATAATATAAAAATCGATAAGGAAAAATATACTGTGCCCTCTACCAAAAATAATAGAAAAAGCCAAAGAAGCAGTAGCTTGTCTTCTACACATGGTAATGATGGGAAAGCAAGAATCCCAAGGGACTCCAGGACCCCAGCACTGAGGGATCCCAGCTTGGCAGCTCCCCTAGGCTGCTGGGGACCCTCTTCCCTCTGAGGGCTCTGGCAACTGACCAGCTCTGCCAGCCCAGGCACGTGCCCCAAGGTGGGAATGTGGTTTCCCTACATTCCACACCTCCTCCCTGCCTTGCAGGTCCCAGAAGAGTCCAGCTGCCACATGATGAAACTCCAGAGCAAAGCCATACAAAGGAGAGCCTGGGGCTGGGGGCCGCCAGCTGAAAGTAGGGTCTCTGGAGGCTGCGTCCCTGTCAGCAGAAAGCCCTGCAGACTGAGTGCCCCCAAAGCAGAGGCAGGGGAGGGCCGGCTGCTCCCCATGTGCCCACATGGCACTGGCCCCTGGGTTACAGGTGGCTCCCTGGAAGGTGCTGGCTGAGCATGTGCAGAGTGACAGGCCATGACTGACATGCTAGGAGACTCCTTTCTGTCCCCCAGGACCTCTCCCAGCTGCTCTCCAGGCCTCAATAGCACTGACCCACACCAATGACAAGGGCTGGGCTTGACGGATGGGAGCAAACAGATTTACCAGGTGGGGCGGCTCCTGCTGCCTCCCCAGGGCGCTTAATGGAGAAGACTGGTCATTGCAGCTTCCTCCCATTTCCAAATGTGTGCAAATCTCTAAACAAGCCTGTGGGTGACTCAACAGCCAGAGGACATTTCCCGCTGGACGGAGCATCTCAGACATGTGCTCGGTGAGGAAGAAGATGCCACCGCCCACCTGTCTCCCAGCTGCAAAGCCTCCTGGCCCAGGACAAGGAAATGAGAGACTGTTTACACAAAGGCGGTTCCTGGCCAGCAGTGACATGCATCCCACTTGATTCTTCAAAAGTAGAGCCACATTCTTTCTCCCCTACCTCCTGGGAGGTTTTCTGGGCTGACAGAGTTTGTTTTCAATTCTACTTCCCCAGGAGGAATGAGGGCACTCGCCAGGGTGGGGTAACGCTGGTCAGGAACCAGCCTCTGAGCCCACATACCCTTACCTGCGTGACAGACCACTTCATCACCACAGGGAGGGTAATGCACGGCAGGACGTTGTCCAGAAGCTGCAGCAGCCAGGACTGGTCATGGTAAATGGAGGATTTCTTGTTTAAGCAGTATGTCATCATGTCATGGCTCCCTGCAAGCAAGCAGGGCACATTTCACAGCACCCACCTCTCTGAGCTGCACACAGAGAAGCTACACACAGCAAGGAATGGAGGGCGCCCAAAACTCACATCCACCCAGAATCCAGCAATGAAACCTGTGGGTAAATAGGGTCTTTCAGGAGCAGGTGGCCCTAAATCCAGTGACAGGTGTCCTCATAAGAGACAAGGGGAGAGACACAGACAGAGGGGAAGCCATGTGGAGACAGAGAGACTGGAGGGACATGACCATATGCTGCCTGGATCCCCCAGAAGCTGGAAGAGGCAGAAAGAGCCTTCTTTGGATTCTGTGGAGGGAGCCTGGCCCTGCTTTCCCTGGACCTCAGAGCCCTGCCTGGATCTTAGATGTCTGGTTTCCAGAGCTGGGGAGGATGAGTCCTGTGGTTTAAGCCCCCAGACTGTGGTGCCTTGTTTTAGCAGCCACAAAAAAATCATGCCAAATAGATATTAATTGCAGAAAATGGAAACATACAGGTAAAAAAATTAACACCTCCATTGACATATATATTTATACGTATTTTATATGTATATATCATATTTTAGACGACATATGGATCCATTTATATATGGGCATAATCTATTTTTCTGTATAAATATAAAAAAATCAAGAGCAAACTGTGCTACTTCTAATCTGCTTTTTACTTAACATTCTATATCAGCATTTTCTTTATCAGCAGAGATGAGCCCTAATATTGTTTGAGTGCCTGTCTTCTCCATGGAAGTTTGTGTAGAAATGTATGACAAAGTTTGCCGAACATGAGGGTTTTCAGTGTGCACAGCAACACCATGACCATCCTGGCATGAGTGTCTTTTGCATATCACCAGCCACTTCTTTCTGATTCAGCCTTGGAAGCGGACTCTGCCAGGCGGTAAGAAGGGAGCCTATTTTGCAGCCTCCGCCCTCAGCCAGTTTGGGTGTCTCCAACCCGAGGGCCCCCTGCAGCCACCTCCCTGGCTCCATCCCCTCTGTGTCAAGAACCTCCCTGATTTCACCAACGTTCCCCAGGGGTTCCCCACACAGAGGGATGGAGTGGCCAAGGGAAGCATTACCAAAACCCTTACACTGCCATGCCTCCCGAAAGCCATGCTGGCCTGGGGCATACCACGGACCTGTCTTGGCCAAATCAGAGTAAAGCAGGTGAAGAATGGGAGATGCCATATGTGTGCCTGCATGTGTGTGCACATGCATGTGGTTGGTGGGGCTCCCGTACTCAGCACCCATCGCACAGCCACATCCCCATGGCACACAGAGGCCTCACCTGGGATGGAGAGGTGGTGGATGGGCACATCCCAGAGCTGTGGGCACAGTGCTGACATCCAGTCTGTGTTCACAGTGCCAGGCAGGCTGCGGAAGCTGCCAAAAGAGCTCACCTGCCCACCCATTAGTGGTGATGCCGTGCCCTGAGGGAGGAAGCAGGGTTTTGCAGTCTGACAAGGCACACGGAGGACACTGTTCTGGCCATGTGGACATCTGCACATTGAGAGGGGATAGCTGGCAGATGTCCTCCAGAGGAGGGTGGGAGGGCAGCCCGAGACGGGGCATCCGCTGCCTCCATGCCAGGTATATGTGCAGGAATGGACTTATTGTCAGGATAAGCCGACAAAATGAGCACCACACAGGGAAAGGAGGCTGAGGGTGCATCCCCAGTGGTCTATGGGGGCCCACAGGCATGACCCAGGGCCAGAAGGCCCTCCAGGGACAGTTCCCCTCAGGGACAGGATGGTCCTGCAGGGTCCAAGATGCACCCCCAGGGCCCAGTGACAGTGCGCCAGGGACCAGGATAGACCCCAGCACCAGGACAGCCCCCAGGACCAGGACGGCCTCCCATGGTCCAGAGGCGGGACCCACAGACCAGGACGGACCCCCAGGGATAGCCATCCCCTACCCCAGGCAAGATGGCTCACTCCAACAGGGAAGGTCAGTGTTTTAAAGGACAAACCAGCTGGTGAGCCTCATCTCCAACCTCCAGACAAGGTGGAGTCACTTCAGGCTTCCAAGAGCATAAACTGCAGAAGGGACAGAGTATGGGTCCAACCCAGGGCCACAGAGGAGGTGGCAGGCCAACAGGTGCTTGTTGTTCAGCCAGGATCCATCCTAACTGAGCAGTGGGTGTGTGTCACCTGCCCTACCACATCCCTCAGCAACGCCAACCAGCATTCCCCGTCACCGGGTCACCTAACCACTGAGTGCCCTGTCTTGTCCCCCTACTGCAGACCCTGGCCTTCCAGCGATAAGGAAGATACATCTGTGATTTCAGCCCTGGAGTCGGGTGCAGATCGGCCCTGGTAACGCCTATTCCCAGGAGCAGCCCCTAGCCCTGCCTGACAAACACCTGGGAGAGCACCTGTGCACCTGCCCCCCACACCTCCCCACCAGCACCAACCCCTCCTCTGTGGGCCCTTCCTTCCTCCACAACCCAGGTAAGCATCTGGGGTTGGGCTGCAGGGTGAGCTAAGGTTCCCAGTCCCTCTGCCCTGGCCAGGCAAGACACCTAAGCTCCACCCTGACCCCACAGGGAGGCTCCTTCTGTCCCCACACCACTGGCAGGAAATGGTTCTCAGGTGAATAAGCAGATGGATGTGCATGGCCAGCAATCCCTTGACATTCTTTCCTCCTCCTCTGGCCCCCTGCCTGCTTCCAGGGACCCCCCCTACTCACTTGGCCCCCACAAGCTCACCCAGCCCCCTTGCTGCTCACCCAAGTCCCTATCTGCTCACCCAGCCCCATTTCTGCTCACCCCAGCCCCTATCTGCTCACCAGCCCCTACTGGTTCAGCAGCTCCCTATTTGCTGGCCCAGTGTGGGATTCACTTATAATTCAAGTATAGAAATCAAATGAAAAATCATAGTTGACTTGATTGATTATAGAAACTGGATCAGTTTCTGTGATATGACTGTCCTTGCATTGTTCACCTTGTGGGAGCTTGCTCACTGTATTGGAACTTGTACATTAAGCTCCAGAAAGTTGATAAGTGATCAAAGACAGAGCAAACAAGACCAAAACAGTTTCTAGGACCTAAGTGCTCTTGCTATTGTTTCAATACCATGTAAGATGTCGCGCCCCAGGGGACTGGAGACTGCCGAGGATTAAGTTTAGAGTTAGTTAATGGTTGTCTATTAAATCCCCCACTCAGAATTCTATTGTTAACTTGTATTTGCTCAATAAATATGAAGGGTGCCCTCTCAGCACCACTCTTGAGCTGTTATGCCTTGAGTCCCCTGGCTGGTCCTTTCAGGTCTTCGATATCTCATTGTGTCGCCTTGTCAATCTGCATGTCAGAGGCAGGGAGGGGGCCGACAGCCCAGCCTCCAGCAGTGTAGCACAGGCCAGAAGACCTCAGTCAACAGGTCCTTGCCCTGCCAGCCCACGGACTGAGTGCATAGGACAGGGTGGGCAAGTCACAGCCCTGGGGACTTTGAGCCACAGCCCAGGGACTTGGCAGCTTTGTGGGTCTGAACCTGAACAGGAGTTCCCACCTGGGAGCAGGGCACAGTAGGCAGGACCTACCCCAGCCCACGTGGAGACAACACATGGTGCCTCCCACCGGCCTCTCCCACCTGTGGGGTGTCACTCACCCAGGCTGCCACAGACACTCTTGAGTTTCTGGCAGCAGCTCCCTCCTCTCTGGGCGCTTCCTAAAATGCTCTGGGCTGGGATTGAATGATTGGATGCCAGGACACCCACTCATTCGAGAAGGAGGAGCTGCCCCAGGGATCCATCCCAACACAGGACAACCCCCAGCTCCAAACAGGACCCCACTGTGGGGATAGCATTGCCAACTGGGGCCCATGTGTCCTCACAGCCACCAGTCTGCAGGGACCAGACCCTCCTGAATGCCCTGAATGTGATCAGGGGTCCAGTGGTCAGAGGTGGGAGTGTGAGGACACCCTTATTGCAACCAGGGGTCCAGTGGACAGGAGGGGCTTGAGGATGCCTGACTGCCTGCCCTGCTCTGGCTGCTGTCCCTTTTGGGGTCACTGTGGACAGAGGGCCAGAGGAAACAGACACCAGCAAGGGCTGGTTGCATCATCCCCTTGGCACCCACACCTGTGGTCTCCGAGCAGGACAGACCCCCTTGTGGCCAGGCCTTTTCTCAGGTGTCCAACCCTCCTGTTGCTGAGTGGCCCTGGACCTGCCCTGGTGGTGGCCCCACAGTGGGTGGGCATGGATTCTCGGGGCAGGAGCACAGTGACCCAGAGAACCAGGAGCCAGGCTGGCTGTTTCTCGCCCTCCTCCCTGTCTGCTCCCTGGGATGTCCATGGGGCAACTAGCCCTGTCACTGTGCCCCCCATGCCTGCTGAGCCCCCTAGATCAGACACCACTTTGGGTTGCCAGTGGGTTGAGGTCTCCATGCCTCTCTGGGGCCTTGTCCCACTGTGGCTGCAGGAGTTCTGGGGTCAGCCGAGGCCAACCACTCCTACACAACTGCCACCTGCTTCTCTGCCCCCTCCACTTAGGCCCATCAGCTCCCATCTTCACCCCACCCAGTCCCCTTTCCCTCCCCTCTCTCTCTCCTCCCCTCCCCTTCCCTCCCCTCACCCTCCCTTTCCCCTGTGCCCATGGGGGTCCTGTGCTCATGGGGTAAACTGTTCCCATGGGGGGCCCTGTGCTCATGGAGGTCCTGTGCTCATGAGGCATCCTACACACGGGCCTCTGTTCTCATGGGGGACACCCTGTTCATGAGGCCCTGTGCTCACAGGCCATGTTCTCATGGGGTGGGGGGTCATGTGCCTCAGCAGCTTGTTTGGGGAGTGCAGCTTTCTCTTTTGGTCAGGCTTTAATCCCTCTGGTTGCCTGATCTGGGATTGGGGAGGCATGTGTCACACTCCAGTCCACATCTGCCGCCCCACATCCCTGCATTGTCCATCTGTCCCAGGTCTGAGGGCTTGATCTGGGGAGCAGCTCTGGTGTGGTGGACACTGGGAAGAGCTCTGGGCCCTTGTTCCACCTGTGTGCGAGTTGGGGCCATTGCAAGCTCATCAGAGCCTGGTGGGGGCCAGCTGGTGTGCAGAGCCATGGGTCACCCATGTCAAGCAGCTGGCTTATTTTGGGGTTTTTAGCATCTCTTCCAGGTTGGGTCCCAAGACTCGGCCAAGCCCCTCTCCTGCGTTTGCCTTGATTTGGGGCTGGATAGCACACTGCAGTGGGCTCCTGGCAAAGGCACTATCTCCGGGTACACCTTCCAAGTGTCCCACTCTCCCCACTCCAGGTGTTGGTGTTTAGCAAAATCCACAGCCCTTTCCTCTGAAAGCCTTAGAGCTTCTGCCCTAGACACTAAAGCCATGTTACAGTAAGGTTTCCATATTTACTAGTAAGAAAAAGAACAGTGTGAACTTGGCCATAAAGAAACAGTATTTTTAATTGTACTAAAAAGCATAGAACACAAAATTTACCCTCCCAGCAGTATTTAAGCACATTTTAGGACCATTGGCTGTATTCCACTGTTGGGGAACAGATATCCAGAACCTTGTCATCTAGTAGAGCTGAACTCTGTCCCTATGGAACAGCTCCCCATTCTCCTCCCCAGACCCTGGCAACCGGCCCCTGTGTTTGTTTCTGTGATTTTGACTACTGCAGGTATCCCCTATGAATAGAATCATACAGGACTTGTCCCTTTGTGTCTGGCTTGTTTCTCTCAGCATCATGTCCTCATGTTGTGACATGTGACAGGATTTCTTTCTTTATGGCTGAATATTATTCCACTGTGTGGTTGGGCCGTTTCCTTTGTCCATTTGTCAGTGGACACTTGTGTTGCTTCTCCCTCTTGGGCACTGTGAATAATGCTGCAGTGATCACGGCTGTGCAAATGTCTCTGAGATCCCCCTTCCAGGTCTTTTGGACATGTACCCAGAGGTCTCATTGCTGGGTGATAATGGTACTTGTATGTTTAGTGTTTTGAGGAATCACCATACTGTCTTCCCCAGCAGCTGCACCATTTTATGTTCCTGCCAGCAGTGCACACGGGCTCCAGTTTCTCCACCTACACTTGTCTTTTGGTTTTTGATAGTGGTTATCCTACTGGGTGGTAGAGGGCATCTCACTGTGGTTTTGGTTTGCATTTCTGTCATGCTGACAGATGTTAGCACCTTTTCATACGTCTGTTGGCCAACTTTGCTTCTCATTGGAGAAATGTCTCTTCCCGTCCTTTGTCCACGTTACAGGTAGGCTGCCTGGGCTTCCCGCATCTCCTGCGGGTCTCCTTCCCATTGAGCTGTTTGTTTCCACTGTGCAGAGCTTCTCAGTTCGCTGTGACCTCCTTTGTCTAGTGTTGCTGTTGTTACTTGTGCCTAAGTGTCCTTTTGATCACCTGAGATAAAGGCAGGTGTGACTGCACCAAGTTCATCACATTCATCCCAAAGGAATCGACACCATTAGTTAGCTAAGAATGTCTTATCAAGCATGAAAATAAAATGTTTGCTGAGAATTTTTGTTGATGTTTATTTTGACATAATGATAGACTTTAAGAAAGGCAACAATAGGCTACCAAGAAATGTTATGCATCGTCCATTCACAGTCCCCAAGTCTCAGCATTTTATGTTATTGTTATACTCCATCAGGGCACAGAGGAGAGCATGCTGTTTCCCAGGCTATCAGTTTTCATGTCTGTAATAAAACATTACATAAACCAGATGGCTTATAACAGCAGGGATTTAGCTTCTCTCACTTCTGGAGACCACAAGTCCAAACTCAAGGTGTGGGCAGAGCCACGCTCCCTCTGCAGTCTCAAGGGGAGGCTCCTTCTGGCTTCTTCTAGCTCCTTGGGGGTTCCAGGTGGCCCTGTGAGTGTGGCCACATCCCTCTCATCTCTGCCTCTGTGTCCACATGGCTTCTCCTCTGTGTCTGGGTCTCTCCTCTTCTGACTCCTAGAAGGGCACCAGTCACTAGATTATTGGCCACCCTCATCCAGGACTACCTCATCTCAGATTTTGCAGTTAATCCCATCTGCAGATACCCTTTTCTGAAATAAGGTCCCATTCACATGTTCTGGGGTAATATCTTTTTGGGGCCCCAGAAAATCACCCTTTATTTTAGGAGATGACCAGGGCCCTAGATTGACTGGCACTGCCAGCAACTGTGTGGGATGGGGTGGGGGCAGAATGAGGACCCTGGCAGCGCCCTTGGATGGGAGTGATCAAGGCTGCGCTCAGTCAGAAAGTGACATTCTACCATGAGGCTCACGAAAACACTTACACCACCATTTCCCTCAGCAAAAGGGACCTAGTGCTGAGTCCAGAGTTAGTTACCTCAGAAAGCATCTTCTGGAATCTTGCCATCAATAGCATCATGGCACCAATAATTACAGGTATAGAAAAACCAATTGCTGGACAAAATGTCAGCACTGTCACTTTAGGCTCAGCAAGACTAAAGCAGGAGTGTTTGAAGCAGGAAAGCTTGGACAATTGAGAAAGTTGGTTGTCAAGGAAACGGAGCAGTCCTGTCAAGGTTTTCAAGGAAACTTCTCAGAGCAGAAGGCAGGAATGGGGGAGCTGACCCCCTGTGGTCCTCCTAAAGGTGCCACTACTTTTAAGCAACATTATCTGAATGATTATCTGAGAGTCATCTTTCAGTGTGGGCTCTGGTTTCAGAACTGAGGGTTAAATCAAGCCTTATTTTCTGTTACAGTTGGAGACAGGTTTGCAAAGCACCTTTCTTTTTAGTACTGCAACAGAGCATGCCAACACATGAGGGGCTGAGAGGTCAAGGACCACTCCTTCCATGTGAGCATCTGGGGCAGGTGGGCCTCAGAGTCCAGCTGCATCCATCTTGTTTTTCCTTCCTCCTCCAGGCTGGAGGGTTCCAGCCAGCAGGGGATATAAGGCTGCCGGCATGACCATGTGGGAACCGCATCCTTCATCCTAAGACCTGGGCTGGCAGAGGCCCTCATCAAGCCCACTTCCTCGAAGGAAACCTAGACACATGGTGCCCACCCTGCTGGTGGGGATGGGCTGGGAAGTAGACACCAGCAGAAAAATGGAAACAGGATCTGGCCAGCAGCTGCAAGTCCCCCCTGACAATGGGATCACCTGGATGCATGTGCAGTCTCTGGGCCTGTGAGCTACACACTACTATGGACTCCAATGTTCATTGCTCTGGAAATCCTGTCTTCCAGGACACTTGCAAAACAAGAGTCATGATCTTTTGGATCCATGCAGATCCAAGCTGACACTGGATGCCAGGTGACACAGGCTTCAGGAGTTAGCAGGGGATGTT
>JAVSCE010012554.1:0-29730 GCA_032199065.1 Smutsia gigantea | reverse complement strand
GGCTAAAAAGATGTCACCAGAGAAATAAAATCATAGCAAAGAAAGCAGACCATCCAAATACTAACTAAAGGCAAAGAATAAAACACCTATTATAGAAAGAATGGAGGAGGAGGAATAAGAAGGGAGAGAAATAAAGAAACATCACACTGTGTTTACCATAACTTAACAAGAAAGTTAAGTTAGATTGTTAGACAGTAAAGAAGCAGCCCTTGAACCTTTGGTAACCAAGAATCTAAAGCCAGCAATGGCAATAAGTACATATCTATCAATAATCACCCTAAATGTAAATGGACTGAATGCACCAATCAAAAGACACAGAGTAACAGAATGGATAAAAAAGCAAGACCCATCTACATGCTGCCTACAAGAAACTCACCTCAAATCCAAAGATATACACAGACTAAAAGTGAAGGGATGGAAAAAGATATTTCATGCAAACAACAAAGAGAAAAAGCAGGTGTTGCAGTACTTGTATCAGACAAAATAGACTTCAAAACGAAGAAAGTAGCAAAAGATAAAGAAGGACATTACATAATGATAAAGGGGTCAGCCCAACAAGAAGATATAACCATTATAAATATATATGCACCCAACACAGGAGCGCCAGCATATGTGAGACAAATACTAACAGAAGTAAAGGAGGAAATAGGCAGCAATGCATACATCTTAGGAGACTTCAACACACCACTTACTCCAGAGGACAGATCAACCAGACAGAAAATAAGTAAAGACACAGAGGCACTGAACAACACACTAGAACAGATGGACCTAACAGACATCTACAGAACTCTACACCCAAAAGCAACAGGATACACATTCTTCTCAAGTGCACATGGAACATTTTCCAGAATAGACCACATACTAGGCCACAAAAGAACCTCAGTAATTTCAAAAATATTGAAATCCTACCAACCAACTTCTCAGATCACCAAGGTATAAAACTAGAAATAAATTTTAGAAAGAAATCAAAAAGGCTCACAAATTCATGGAGACTTAACAACACTCTCCTAATTAATCAATGGGTTAACGACCAAGTCAAAACAGAAATCAAAGAATATATGGAGACTAATGACAACAACAACACAAAGCCACAACTTCTGTGGGACGCAGCAAAGGCAGTTCTAAGAGGAAAGTATATTGCAATCCAGGCCTATTTAAAGAAGGAAGAACACTCTCAAATGAATAGTCTAAAGACACAATTACTGAAATTGGAAAAAGAAGAACAAATGAGGCCCAAAGTCACCAGAAGGAGGGACATAATAAAGATTAGAGAAGAAATAAATAAAATTGAGAAGAATAAAACAATAGAAAAAATCAATGAAACCAAGAGCTGGTTCTTTGAAAAAATAAACAAAATAGATAAACCCCTAGCCAGACTCATTAAGAGAAAAAGAGAATCAACACACATAAACACAATCAGAAATGAGAAAGGAAAAATCACGATGGACCCCACAGAAATACAAAGAATCATAAGAGAATATTATGAGAATCTATATGCTAACAAGCTGGAAAACATAGAAGAAATGGACAACTTCTTAGAAAAATACAACCTTCCAAGACTGACCAAGCAAGAAACAGAAAAACTAAACAGACCAATAACCAGCGACGAAATCGAATTGGTAATCAAAAAACTACCCAAGAACAAAACCCCCAGGCCTAATGGATTCACCTCTGAATTCTACCAGACATATAGAGAAGAAATAACACCCATTCTCCTTAAAGTTTTCCAAAAAATAGAAGAGGAGGGAATACTTCCTAACTCATTCTATGAAGCCAGCATCACTCTAATACCAAAACCTGCCAAAGACCTCACCAAAAAAGAAAATTACAGACCAATATCCCTGATGAACGTAGATGCAAAAATACTCAACAAAATATTAGCAAACCGAATTCAAAAATACATCAAGAGGATCATACACCATGATCAAGTGGGATTCATCCCAGGGATGCAAGGATGGTAAAACATTCGAACATCCATCAACATCATCCACCACATCAACAAAAAGAAGAACAAAAACCACATGATCATCTCCATAGATGCTGAAAAAGCATTTGACAAAATTCAGCATCCATTTCTAATTAAAACTCTCAACAAAATGTGTATAGATAGCAAGTACCTCAACATCATAAAGGCCATATATGACAAACCCACAGCCAACATCATACTTAACGGTGAGACACTGAAAGCTTTTCATCTAAGATCGGGAACAAGACAGGGATGCCCACTCTCTCCACTGTTATTCAACATAGTACTGGAGGTCCTAGCCACAGCAATCAGACAAAACAAAGACATACAAGGCATCCAGATTGGTAAAGAAGAAGTCGAATTGTCACTATTTGCAGATGACATGATACTGTACATAAAAAACCCTAAAGATTCCATTCCAAAACTACTAGAACTAATATCTGAATTCAGCAAAGTTGCAGGATACAAAATTAACACACAGAAATCTGTTGCTTTCCTATACACTAACGATGAATTAACAGAAAGAAAAATCAGAAAAACAAGTCCATTCACAATTGCATCAAAAAGAATAAAATACCTAGGAATAAACCTAACGAAGGAAGTGAAACACCTGTACTCTGAAAACTACAGGACACTCCTAAGAGAAATAAAAGAGGACACTAACAAATGGAAATGCATCCCATGCTCTTGGCTAGGAAGAATAAATATTGTCAAAATGGCTATACTACCTAAAGCAATCTACAGATTCAACGCAATCCCTATCAAACTACCAACAGCTTTCTTCAATGAACTGGAACAAATAATTCTAAAATTCATATGGAACCACAAAAGACCCCGAATAGCCAAAGCAATCCTGAGAAGGAGGAATAAAACAGGGGGAATTACACTCCCTGACTTCAAGCTCTACTACAAAGCCACAGTAATCAAGACAATTTGGTATTGGCACAAAAACAGACCCACAGACCAGTGGAACAGAATAGAAAATCCAAACATTAACCCAAACATATACAGTCAATTAATATTTGATAAAAGTGCCTTGGATATACAATTGGGAGATGACAGCCTCTTCAGCAGCTGGTGTTGGAAAAACTGGACAGCTACATGTAAGAGAATGAAACTGGACTACTGTCTAGCCCCATACACAAAGGTAAACTCAAGGTGGATCAAAGACCTGAATGTAAGTCATGAAACCATAAAACTCTTAGAAAAAACATAGGCAAAAATCTCTTGGACATAAACATGAGCAACTTCTTCATGAGCATATCTCCCCGGGCAAGGGAATCAAAAGCAAAAATGAACAAGTGGGACTATATCAAGCTGAGAAGCTTCTGTACAGCAAAGGAGACCATCAGTAGAACAAAAAGACATCCTACAGTATGGGAGAATATATTCATAAAAAACATATCTGATAAAGGGTTGACATCCAAAATATATAAAGAACTCATGCACCTTCACAAACAGAAAGCAAATAACCCAATTAAGAAATGGGCAGAGGACATGAATAGACACTTCTCCAAAGAAGAAATTCAGATGGCCAACAGGCACATGAAAAGATGCTCCACATCGCTAATCATCAGAGAAATACAGATTAAAACCACAATGAGATATCACCTCACACCAGTGAGGATGGCCAACATCCAAAACACAAACAACAACAAATGTTGGCGAGGATGTGGAGAAAAGGTACCCTCCTACACTGCTGGTGGGACTGCAAATTAGTTCAACCATTGTGGAAAGCAGTATGGAGGTTCCTAAAAAAACTCAAAATAGAAATACCATTTGACCCAGTAATTCCAATCCTAGGAATTTACCCTAAGAATGCAGCAGCCCAATTTGAAAAGGACAGATGCACCCCTATGTTTATTTGCAGCACTATTTACAATAGCCAAGGAATGGAAGGAACCTAAGTGTCCATCAGTAGATGAATGGATAAAGAAGATGTGGTACATATACACAATGGAATATTATTCAGCCATAAGAAGAAAACAAATCCTACCATTTGCAACAACATGGATGGAGCTAGAGGGTATTATGCTCAGTGAAATAAGCCAAGCCGAAAAAGACAAGTATCAAATGATTTCACTCATATGTGGAGTATAAGAACAAAGAAAAAATACTGAAGGAACAAAACAGCAGCAGACTCACAGAACCCAAGAACGGACTAATAGTTACCAAAGGGAAAGGGACTGGGGAAAATGGGCGGGAAGGGAGGGATAAGAGGGAAAAAGGGGCATTACGATTAGCAGATGTAATGTTGGGGGGGCACGGGGAGGGCAGTACAACTCAGAGAAGACAAGTAGTGATTCTATAGCATCTCACTACGCTGATGGACAGTGACTGTAATGGGGTTGGTGGGGGGGACCTGATGAAGGGGTAGTTTAATAACCGTAATATTGCACATGTAATTGTAGATTAATGATAGTAAAATAAATTATATTAAAAATAAATAAATAAATAAATAAAATAAAAATGAAATAAAAATGACACACACACAAAAAAAAAGTCTCTGAGAAGAGACAGAGCACTTTTGACAACCTACAGAATATACTTGATCCAGATGCAGTGGGAAACCACAGAAGGATTCCACGTAAGGGAATGGCCTGACCAGAACTGGCAGCTGCTACTTAGAGGACGGGTTGAAGGGGATCAGAGTTACAGGTAAGGAAGCCAGTTAAGATGCTGCGACAGGAATCCCCATGGGAGCTGATTTTGCTCTAGACTAGGATATTGTGAGTGTGGATTGCAGAGTTGGACTGATTAAAAAGTCCTTAGGAGAAAGAATTTATAGATTTTAGTAGACAGTTGGACACCTGAAATGAGGAAGAAGGAAGGATTAATGGTGACCCAGAGATTTCTGGTGTCACCCTGCTCTTACATGCCCCATACTGTTTGGGAAGTTAAGCGGTTTTAGTCCATTATCAAAAAGAAGTTAGCCTTACTGAGTTAGTCATCCACCTGGAGTCCAGAGCAGGGTGAAAAACATTTATTTACTGTTTTAATTCAAACAAAATTGGTCTCAGATGGATGCCCAGAAGCCCATTCCTTTATCTTCCAACCCAAGAGTCCAGCCTTGCATCTGCTCCTTGTGGCTAAGGCCAGTGAGATTCCAAACTCCTTTGTCAGAGGCAGCAATACCCAGTTCTGCCTCCACCCTGGGAGAACGGTATTGGGTCCTGGTATTACTCAGAGCACAGCACTAACAATACAAGCACACCACTCCCTTCCTGATACTGATCTCTCCCAGAGTATGACTTTGCTGTTACTCTGCTAGATCTCTTCCTACCCACCAGATATGAGGCCTGCAAGTGACAAGAAGCCAACAAGATGAAAGCTCCATCTTACCACAGGGACTTAGGTGGCTCCCTGGACGGCGATAACCTCACAGAGCAAAGGTACTCTGGAAGAAGTTCAGAGAGGGAGGGCGACCGTATGAGGGGCATGTGAGACATCCAAACAGAGACTTCCAGTAGAAAGTTGAATAAATGGGTGAACTAATGATAAATATAAGGAGTCATGGGCATATGGAAGTCCACTTAAACACGGAAAAAGATGAACTTGTCTGAGAAGAGTATGTTGAGTTATAAGGGAAAATGCCCAGGACACAATCCTAAGTGATCCCGACATTGAAAGCACAGGTCATAAAAGAGAACCTGCCAAGGAAACAG
Organism: Smutsia gigantea; assembly: GCA_032199065.1. Classification (NCBI taxonomy): domain Eukaryota; kingdom Metazoa; phylum Chordata; class Mammalia; order Pholidota; family Manidae; genus Smutsia; species Smutsia gigantea. The sequence continues at coordinate 24,099 of JAVSCE010012554.1, read as the reverse complement.
AGAAAAGAGGAAACTGACTTCATAGAGCTTACAGGCTAGTGGGCAAGACTGCCATAAGTTTAGTCTGAAAACAAGTATGGGTGCTATGTCAGTGGGGATGGGGGGTGGAAAAAGGTGCTGTAGAAACAGGGGCAGCTAGTTTAACATGGGGCAGGGAGTGGGGGCATTAGGAAAGAATCTCAAAGGCAGTGAGAGGAAGGGACCTAACAGACGAGGTGGAGTTAGTGAATAAAGACAGGACCTATTGTCTTCGAGGCTAGAAAATGAAAATGTTGAAGTTTCTGAGAAGAGGAAAACTAAGAGAGCGATGAGTTATAAGAGCCGATGGAAAAGAACATTTCAATAAGGAAAGTGACGTTAGTTGAATGCTTCTGAGAGATCAAATAAAATAAGGATGGAAATGTGTCCTCTGGTTTTAGCAGTAAGGTCCCTGAGCCTTGGCAAAACCAGTTTAGTGGAATAAAATTTTTTTCTTTTAGTCTGGGTATAAAATAAAACTGAAATTTTGATTAACAAAAGATAACCTAGCAAAACCTTTCTCAATTCCCTATTTCCTCATGCGTGTAAATGGAAATACAAAGGGGCTCCTAAAACGTGATATGTTTTGATCCCAACCGATTTAAATGTCTTCTTGCCTTTTTTTTTACCACTGAGTATGAATTTAATCCTGTAAATAGTAAGATACTGAAATACTTTCTTGCAGGTAGAAGGTGTCTGCAGCCTGAAAGCTCCAGGGGAGCAGAAGTCCTGGGCATCTCCAGGAAGTTGCCCGTTCTAGAAACCTAGCCTTAGAGAGTGCTTGAGCTGTCTCATGAGAAATGGACTGGATCACAGACTGAGAGGGAAGAACTCGCCTCGCATTACCGGGAAGAATGGTTTCTCTAACGCCAACATGATTATATTTAGAGGAGACTAGAAGTGTTATCTGGTTGATTTGATTTGGTTCATTTTTTGTTTGCTTGTGTTTGGGCCGTGGCTTTAAATACTGTGTGATGAAGAGGAGCAGCCTAATTGTCTGCCTGAGTCCCTGTCCAGGTGTTAAAGACCTCTGCATCCTCAGGGCTCCCCTGGACTTGTAATAGTTTCATCTCTCAAGTAACTGTACAGCTATGTATCTTTATGCAAAAACAATGACTTTCCTATATAATCCCCAAGCTTCCATCAAAACAAATGGATTCACCCTCCCCTCCAGGCTTTCTTGCACTTGTAGTCTCTGTGTTTTCTTTGCATCACTCCCTCAATCTCTGTCCACACATTCTTGAAAATCCTGCCTCTATCACCACTGAAAACAGAAGTTTTTATTTCCCTCTACATTCTTCAGTGGAGGAAGGCATGTGACAGTTAATCATGCACTATCTTATAAATATCTCTTCTGCTATTAACTCAAACAGTCATTGAATTTTTTGTAGTTTCATTTGTTGTGCATTTATTTCTTGCCTCTAAATAAATCCTATGCTCCTTGATGGGAGAGAAATTCTCTGATTCATCCCTGAATCTCCCGCAATGCCACACCCATAAAGTGGGTGGCCAAAAGATTCTGACTGAGATGTTTGGAAAAGTATGTGTAAAAATATATTTTTTAATGTAAGGCATTTTGTTACTATCCTTTGCTTTCGTTTTGATGAAAATCTCTCTTCTGTCAGATACCTGTCAAGTGAAAGAGAATGATATGCTATAATTCTCAGGTTCCAAACACATTCTTCCCATGAAGCAAAAGACTTCCAAACTTTGACATCTTTGAAATCATAAAATTATATTAATCCAAAAGATGTGGCCATATGTATTCTCTCTGCTTTTCACCATTCATGTCAATAGTTTGTTATATTGCTGTTATTCCTTAAACTCTCCTCCAGCTAGACCAGACCATTTACAAGAGAACTGGGCTGCCATGGCAGTACTAGAGAGCTGGAAGCCAGAATGCAGTCTAGTTCATCTATTTTGGTTCAGATTTTGCACAGTAGAAGCAGACTGCTAAGATGCATGTGACTGACATTGACCCTTGGATAGATCCTATTTTTTTTAAATAGACATCTCTTTGTCAAAGACAAGTATGTTTTGTCACGATTTGACTGCCTAATTTTAGCTCCAACTAGGGTTTGCTTAGGCACCAAGTTCCAAATCCAGGCCAGAAATAGGCAGAAGAGTGATGGTCATGTGTTTAACAAGATCCCAGGCAACAGGCCAATACACATTGGAGCTAGGGTGGAATTTCTTGCCCTGTTAAAATGCAGTGCTAAATCTTCCTCTCCCTCTTCTCTCTTCCTCTACAAGTGGATTTCTCCTGTACAGTGAGCTGAGCTGTTACCTGAAACTAATGAGGAAGATGTTGTCTCTCAGCAATCTGAGCTATAGTGAAAAGTGGGTGACCTACCAGCCTTGACATGCCAACTTGGATTACGATTTCTGGAATGGTTGAAAAAAGTATTTTAATCTAGTTCATCTTAGTATACTCCTCCATCAATAACTTCTAAAATTTCATAGGGTTCATCTTTACAATCCTTAGAATCCTCAGGCTGTAATACATAGTGACACATGATTTCCTGCAGGAAATGAACTCCTTTGTCTTCCTATTCCACACACTCCCATTCATTCAGACTTTTTTTGTATATAAAATATGAACTCTCATACTCTTTCTTTCTTCTGATTATTAGTAGTAGTTGAAGCATATCTGCCAAGAAAATTAATAAGCTTGCAGACTTAACTTGTACTTTATAGATATTGAAATTTGGTTGTATGTTCATGTCTTCCTTACTTTCTGGGGCTTTCACCTAAACTTTGCCATACAATAAGTCATCCATAGAGCAAAAGTAAAAATAGCCTATTTATAAATTTGGGTTTTTTTCTAAAACTGATTCCCTAAAAGACTTAGGAAAGAAAACAGTGTCAAGGATCAGAAAGGCAGACAAGTACTGTGACCTCATTCAGCATAAAGTCCTTAGGTTATTTTCAGAATTTTTATAATTATTATTTACTATAATTGCTAAAATCAACTGTATCCTAGCCAAGCGGATATAAGACCTTCACACTGGATATATAACCAGACTTATGTCCCTCTTTGTATACAAAGGGCATGGGCTATAAGAAGTTTTTTCTCCTGCACTGGTAGAAATGGATTTGGTGTGATCCTTCCCTCTTACCTGTTCCTTACTGTGGCTTAGAAACCACAGGCAGGGACACCATATCTGACTAAGACCTAAGTCACCCCATTTCCCATACTCAGAAATGAAGTGTTATGATACAGGCTAATTAATTCAGTGAACCATCCAACTGGACCAATAACATCACTGATTAGCTACTAAACTGGTATAGAGAGAGGATCCCCGCATATCTAATCATCCTAACTTTAATGATAAAGTTTCATGTAGTACATTAAATATTTTGACTGTTGAGTCCTAAAAGTTTAGTTGGAGGTCCTAGGAGGTAGAAAAATACTCTACCATCCTTGGTGAAAAAACAGTCCTTCTTTATGTATAAAGGCCATCTTCTCAGAACAAAGATGGATCTTGAGGAGGAAACCCTCTTCAGTTGCTGGAATTCCCCATGTTCTCTCCTGCCTCTGGGTGTTTGCACCTGGCATCCCTCCTGCTTTTGATGCTGCACTTTTCTACCCTGCTCCCTTTTTGTCTGGCTAACTTCTACTAATCCCCAAGATCCTAGATTCTGTGTCACTTCTCCAGAAATAAAGCAGTGAGAGGGCAGGGACACCTGCTGATCAGCTAGAGAACCCTGATCGATGCCTCAGCCAAATTATTGTCATCTCCTTCTTATTAGTTTTGTTGACTGATGTTCTCCTCATACTCTGTTTAATCATATCCATTAAACTCCAAAAATATGAAGAGCGCAGTATAGGTACTAAGAACTAGTATCAATTAGAAGTAGAGTCTTTGCCCTCAAGGAGATCAGAGGAAAGCAAAGATGAGAAACATACGAACAGCTAATGATAGCACAAAATAATAAGGCTTTAACCAATGTATATGCAAAGTGTTACCAGAATATATTTTTATTGGTGGTGGGTATGAAAGGGTGAGTAGGATTTTTATAGGTAAGAAGGTCTAAGCAGGAGAAACAACATAACCAAAGGGACAGTAGGAAGCAAGGACATTGTGGGGTGAAATATTGGAAAGAAGTGTGTTAAATGTGTAACCGGAGGTGAGTGATGGGGAGTGATGGGTAGAACCAGCTATGTGTTGTGTGGAGTCCTGCACAAAATGAAAATGTGAGGTCATTAGTTCAAAAACCAAGGGGGAAGATGCAGTTAAATGTACTAAAATATAAAGCTTTTCCTTTAAAAAGGAAAGTAATGGAGTAATAGCAATATATGACTAACATATACTTGTTAATTACAAAGAAAATTATATTTTAGTGTCATAATTTTATGTAATAGAATTAATAATAATGCTTTATTAATTGGATGTTGGTTTCTGGCACATGTTTCTATAAATTCATTTACAAGGAAAAAAAGGACTTTTTTATACTTTTAGAAACTTAATTTTCAAACTGTAATTAAAAATAATGTCAGTTGCTCCTAGCTAATCCCAGATCAGAAATAATTTTTGACAATTTTTAATTTTCAGAATGATCATTCTGCTGATGCATATTTACTAGAATTATTAAGTGTAATTTTTAGACTGTGACAACATTGGGATACATTTCTGATCAATCATTTCATAATATAAATTTTAGTACATCTAGAGCTGATGATTCCTGCAGAACAATTTTTTTAAAGATTTGAGTTTTTATACAAATCAATTTCATGTAAATCTAAAGTTAATTTTAAATGTAAATTTATACAATGGCATTTTAATATTTCCTCTGACATTTCTTGAAACTTGTAGAGGCTATACAAGAAATTAAAAGTAGCTCCATGATTTGCATGTAATTCAAAATTCTTGTTCAGGCATTCTATCGCTGTCTTCAATTACAAGGAAAAATTGATTTTAAAATTATCTCATTAATGATTCATGTGAAGCATCATATGAAAATAATATTTTTTTCCATCAAATGTGATCATCTTTAAAATTCAATTTCTATTTCTAAGCCTATGGATATTTGCTTTGCAATGTTGCAGCATTTTTTGAAACCAGAAACTCAAAACTGAAGAACTATAACTTGCTGATATGGTTTATTGCAATAACCATGTACACATTTTGACTTTGTAATAATTTATTGACAAAGTTTACTGCCTGATCTCCAGAGTTCCTAACCCTTCACTTAGGCTGAAGGGTTCATGATTGTGCAAATGCACAGGGATGGGCTCCAGGGCTGGATGGAAGCCGACCTCCCACCACAGGGAGGCCTGGACCCAAGCAAAGTCCCTCCTCTGCCCCAAGGCCACCACTGACGCAAATCCTGCCACTTCAGCTTCGACTGCCACCATCTCCACTGCCGACCTGGGTCCAGGTTCTAATCCTGGATGCCCGTTGGGGACCCACCACACCCCAGACTGCCCTAGGAACATGCGCAGCCACTAGGCTAGGCCAGCTGCGCGGCCGTTTGCTGTGGCAGAGTGAGAGGCGCGAAAGCGGATGCCACAGCGGCGGTGGGCGCTGCTCAGGCTCTGGCTCTAGCGCCACGTGTGAACTATTCACAAAACACAAGTTCAAGGATAAAACCACTACGAATTTCAAGTCCATGGCAGAGCACTAAACCAAGGGTGGGCGCCTTCTGACAGCAGGGCCCTGCGTGACTGCGTGGGAAGTCGAGGAAGTCTGCCTTGGGGATGGAGAATGCAGAGTAGAAAAAAGAGTCTTTAAATAGCATGGGGACAAGCTTTAAAGCTCTGTCAATGCCTTAAAAAGAGCACTAAAGATTTAGGCACTAAAGATTTTCAAGCAGGAAAGGGACATTAAATTTGTATTTTAGAGAGATCACTCTGATGTGAAATCAGGTAACAAGACTAGCAGATCAACTACCAAAATTATATAACTTGGGCAAGCAATTTTGAGGGACAGGATTTAGGGGAAGTAACAGATTTAAGGAATAACGATAGTGTTTTGAGTACCAAATGTGTGCTAGGCACTGTAAAAACATGATTTCTAATCCTCAAAGAACCCTCTCAGGTGGCATATTACCCCCACTTTGCACCTGAGGCAGCTGAAACCCTTGGGGAGTAGCTGCCCAAGGTCACACAGTGAGTGGAGTGGAGCCAGCATGAAGCTCTGAGCTCACTCGCCCCTCACCGGGCAGCACTTGTGAGCTCGAGGACACCCCAGAATGCCGGGTCTGTACAGAGCTCAGGGAGAGGAAAGAGTCAAAGATTCTGGTACCATTTTCCCCTCCCCCTCCTACACTCTCCAGAGTCCTCCAGATTGCCCATGTTTATTTTATGTGTATTTCAAAAGATCGTAGGAAATAAAGAGGACCAAGCTCCAAAAGCGGAGACACTGCAGTAGATTCTTTTGAGGTCATGTGTGCAGAGAACCTGATACATAGCTGGCATTCCGTGAACAGTCATTCCCTTCCTTACTACTTCTCTAATCATGGTATCACAGGGCACAAGTTGGATTCGACTTGGTTTGGTTTGGTTTGGTTTGGTTTTTCCTTCTTTCTCCCCACCACTCTGGTGCCCCGCCTGATGTCCTATACTCCAGAGATTGTAAATCTTTCCATAAGGCCATGGGAAATGTGTGTCTCTTCCAAGCTGCGAAGACACTGCCTTCATTTGGTTCAGGAATAGCCCATGGTGGGGCACGGCTGGGAGAAATGAAAGAGATGGGGATGTAAATGAGTGAGGTGATTAGCACCCAGACAGCATCCAATAAATGTCAACAGCCTGTCAACCAGCAGAAAGCATTTTTAAAGGGCTCTTCTCTCACCTACCGCAGAGCACTTGAGAGCCCTTCCACGCACACAGGGAGGCAAAGGCATGGCCTGCGTTTTGAAAATCACTATGCATTCATCAGTTAACAAAAATACATTGAATGTCCATTATGACAAAGACACCATACTTGATATTTCTGTCCATTTAAACAATTAAGATCTTAGAAATTGATAATGTTGGAATATATTATATTTGGTCATATGCAAAAAACTAAGAGAATAAGACCTATGAAATTATTTCATCAGGTCTTGGGCCAGCTCTCTACAGCTAATGACATTCAATAATCATCAGTCTGAGTAAGGCCAAAATTATTTCAGAACAGAAAGTCTCAAATGACCATTCTGTTTCCTAGTGCACCAATCCTTGAGGTATTATTGCTTAAGAAATGAACATTGACCAGTTTAGCCTTTTTCCAAGATTAAAACAAAGTTCAGCTATATGTTCAAGTCCATAACACAGACACTTATTAGTTGGGGAGGGACACTCGTATTTACTGAACAGTGACCTTCTAGCACACACTGAGAAGACCCCTTACCTACACGTCCTCATTCACTTTCACAATGACTTTTATAACCTCCATTTTACAGATGAGCAAATTGAGACTCAGAGAGGTGACATAATTGACCACACACAACAGAGCACAAGTTCCAAGTGGGGCCAGAATTCGATTTTAGTTCTGTTTAATTTCAAGTGACTTCCATGTGTCAGAGGTCAGAAACTGTGCATACACAGTTCACTTTACGTCACTTGCTTAAATAGAACAAAATGTCAGCACATAAATGCAAATCCATTCTAATCCAAAAATGAGGTCTTACTGTCTAAGACATGCCCAATGCCATCAATTTCATTTTTTATATAATAGCTTTATTGTGATGTAACTCACATGCTGTGCAATTCACCAATTTAAACTGTACAAAAAAAATGGTTTTTAGTTATAGCCACAGAGTTATGCATCCATCACTACAATCTTTTTAGAACATTTTCATCACCCCATAAGGAAACCTCATAATCATTAGCAGCCATTCCCCATTTCTACCCAAACCCCCAAACTTAGCCGTCTATTTCTTTTATGACTTCTTTTTCCCCTGCAGAGCTAATCACTATGCTGCATGTATACATATATAAACTGAATAAATGTTTGCTTCCTTGGCTTGGAGTAACACTAAAGCCATAGACCATAACTATCATTTTCATAACTATCATCAAGTCACATCAGCTTTAGCAGTGACTGGGAAACCATTGCTTTCCCCACCACTAATCCAGGCAGACTGAGAAATACTGTGAATTAGCGTGAGTTAAGCAGTTGGCTACAGTTGTGCCCTGTATACTCTGCTTAGCAACAACTGTCTGGTCTTCCAATGATGAAAGAGCCCTGGGAGCTGGGTACTGACCCCATGGAATGTGTGGAGCGCTGGTGTGCAGCGTGCTGGAAGGCAGGAGATTAAGGAGAGCTGGCAAATGTGGGCTGGAAGGAGAGGAGAGCACTGAAAGACGTGTGTGTGTGCTGTGCGGGGAGGAGAGTCGGACCGCTCCGAAGGAGCCGAAGGATGAGGCAGAGCCAAAGGGTACCTGGCTCATCTTTTGAAAGGCAGACTGGAGGTCGTAGGAGATATCCCACACCCCCAACACACATCTCTAGGTACACACTCTCTATTCACCTCTCCTACCTCCTCATTTCTCACCAAATCTTGTGGAATCTCTGTAAGATCATTTTCTTGCAGACTGAATCCCATGTCTCATTGTGTCGTATTTATTCCAGATCTATGACGGTCCGGAGGAGCATCAGAAGCCATCCTTCCCACTCCGCGCCTCTCCCCCACCCTCTCTTCGTCAGTGCTCAGGTGTTTCCCTCAGGTGCGCGCCCACGCACGCACGCGCACACACACACACACACACACACACACACACAGAGCTGACAGCAGCAGCAGAGGCGATCCTGGGCTGCAGGGGGTGAGCCTCCATTCCAGGGAAGCACTTACATCAGGTGAGGACAGGCAAAAATGACCTCCTCCCACTGATAGGAGCTCCATAAAGAAGATAGTAGCCATTACCTGTAAACCCCTCATATAAATTTTATACCTAGAATTTTTCTTTTACAGAACTGAGAGTATATATAAATATATATATCATAAATGTGTATTGTGTGCAGATATAACCATAGTTCTAGATGTAGGTCGGTCTTTTCATTTAAGATTATACAATCAGCATTATCTCATGTCAATGAATATTCTTAGGGAAACAAGATTGTTTTAACAGCTCATATGTCATAAATAAAACAATATATTTATAATATATTTAATATAATATAGATAATACATTAATAATATAATATATTTTTATTTTCATAAAAATAACTAACATTTACTGGTTTCTTACTATGTACTTGACTCTGAGCTAAATGCTTTACACATGTATTATCTCATTTAATCTTCAAAAGTCTCTGAGGTAGGGTCTCTTATCTTCTCCATTATACAAATGATGGGTAGCAAAGAGAAGTTAGGTAAACCCTCCAAGCTCAAGCAAGAAGGAAATAGTGGAGTCGGGGTTCAAATGCTGAAAGCTTCACTTCAGTGCCTGAACTCAAAGTATGCTTTAACTTCCTAGACAATGAAATTACATGGAATCAAAGGCTATGGAGATTTTATTTGTTTATTTACATTTGTTATCAAAGTAATTCTCATAAGTAGTAGATGAAAAGTCCACACTGCACAAAGTGGTATTAAATGAAAAATGAGACTTCTAAGCCCCCCTCTCCACTACTCCCCATCTTACTCTCTAGAAGTGGTAGTTAAACCTTTGCCCTTCTTCCTCTTTCTCCTCCCCTTCCTAATCTGCCTCCTCCTCCCCTTTCCCTTTGTTATTATTTTGATGATTACCGCTATAATTTTCAACAAAACAGAAGCTTCTGGACCAGTAGTTGATCACTTACTTAATTGAAAAGGCAATTAACAAGGGGAATTACAATAAATGGTGCGCCAGACCACTTATGTGTGCCAAAGGTCTTTTCTTCTATTAGTGACAAAGCTGTTTATTTGAATGTCATGTCACGTATCACCCACAACTGAAATGCCTGGTCTATGAATTGTAGTCTTCATTTCTTTAAAGGGGAGTGAGGAGTTAAAGCCACTTACAAAGCAACTTTGTGCACGATCAATCAAGATTGCTTTTCATTTTTTTTCCAGTCTTTTAAAATTAGATCCCCATAACTAATTCAATAGCATTACTTTAAGTGACTTACCTTTAACAAAGTATTCGACAAAGTATTTTCAAACTATTCAACTGACTTTTCAGAGGAAAACACTTCTGATGTCACACATATTTTGTTTTCCTAAAATTTAATTAAGTTACATAATGACAGTATGTGCTTCGTAACATGTATTTATATGATAACTCTATTAGTCTTCTAGGGTTGCCATAACAGATACCATGGACTGGTGGCTTCAACAACAGAAATTTCTCATAGTTCAGAGGCTCAAAGTCCAAGATCAAGGTCCTGTCAGGGCTGGTTTCTGGTCAGACCCCTCTTCCTCTCTGTGGACAGCTATCTTCACACTATATCCATCCAGCTGAGTACTCAGTAGAATGTTTTCAGTCTAAAGATTTGTGCCCTTCCCAAGTCTGGGAAATTATTTTAATTACTTCCATTCCTTTTTTCCCCTCTATTCTCCTCGTGGTGGATGACATGGAGCTCAGTGCCACCTGATTGTGTGATTTATTTGTGCCCCCTAGCTCTGCTCATGCCCAATCCCAAATGTGCCAGTTCCATTGTATAATGAGTTCGGCTCAGCACTCCTGACCTTATAATTTGGTGAACTGGACAAAATGTGGTTCATTATGCTCAGTGGTCAGAGGGCCATTTAAGGTCTCTTCATTGGATGCTCTATCTCTTCCAAGGCTCTGCAGCATATCAGAAGTTGTTTTTTTAAGACGTAGAATTCTCCATTGCAGATGTCATGGTCTTGTGCCAGAATGTTATGTGTCTACATTATGATTTTTCTATTGAAGTTCACCATAAACTGCACATAGTATCTTTTCTTACCAGATACAACTAATACCATAGGGTAGGCCAGGTCATATGGCCCAAGAGGCAGAGCTGCTTGCAGTATAGTCTGGGACTGCTAAAACCCTTTTCTGCTCTGGGCACTACTCAACTTTAGCAGCTTTTTGTGTGATCAATTTGTAATTCGGGGCAGGATTCATAAGTATGGAACTTGCTATCTCCAGAACCTAAAGGACATTCAAGGCATTGTCCTTCTTTCTTAATGGGAGGAGGTACAAGGTAATAATTTGTTCTTTCTCCTAAAAAAATCAATAATGTGGCATGCCCCTGAATCCTCACAGGGTTTATCACAGCCCATCCTCTGGGACACAATTGTGCTTGCTGATTCTTACTAATCTGGCATGATTAACCTAATATCATCAATATAGTGAATCAGTGTAATGTGTTCTGGATTTTCTAGATGGCCCAGGTCCCTTCAGACTGTATTACAACAAAAGGCAGAGAATTAACAGACTTTGGAACAAGACTATAAATGTATCTATTATCCTTCCTTATCTTTTCTGATAGAGATAGCCCTCATCAGATCAGAAACCACATATCATTTACCTGGGGCTATTTATCTGCTCTAGCAAAGATACCACGTCTTACATAGCTGCTACAATCTGGGCCATTAATTGGTGAAGGTTCGGGTATTCTGTTATCTTCCAGGATCTGCCTGATTTTTGTAGAAAGAAGACGGGTGAATTAAATGAGGATATGATGGGAACCAACACCCTTGACCCTTCAGATCCTTAAGGATGGCAATAATCTCTTCCATTCCCCCTCTTTTAGTATTAGTTCTAATTTACTCTCTTGACAAGAGGATTTTATTTACCCTGTTTCATTATGATAGCTATTACCCCACAGGCCAAGGAATAATTTCACAATTGTATATACATTCCAACTGTACATCATGGGACAGGGGTTAATATCTGACCTCCACTCTAACAGGGGATGTGTGATGCTTCTGGTCCCCTGGCATCAGTGTCACATAAGAACCTCTGTCCAACAATTCTCGGAAAATGTACTTATGTCTCTTTCCCTGCTGGATGGTTCCATGAGTGAATGGCCATAGGTTTCTTGAGAAATGGCTGAGGAACCGTTTGCTGAATGTTTCATTCTTTCTTCCTAGAGACCAGACTGCTCTTTCAATCTAATGGAGTCCGGGTCCAAAAACTAGTTCATGGCCAAAAACTGGACAAAGATTCACAATTTTTTAGTGGGCCAGTTTCCCTCCACTTCCTGATTGTCTGTCCTTGATTTTCTTTTATTGTATAGATTGAGCAGTGCTATTGTGACTGTCCCAATATCTTGCCCCTAGGAACATTATGCTCTGTTAACCAACTTTAGGTAGAGAATTCAAATTCCAAAACAAACACTCTTCTGTTTTCAGCCTGGAAGTAAACAGTGTTGCTACTAGTCATTATACATGTGTAGGGAGCCCAAAATATTTTTAAGGATTTTTATACTTACTGCTAATCACCTACATAAAATTTTGCCAATTTATTCCCACCATTTCACCACACTCTTGAAAGCACAAAATATTACTGTTTTTTAATTTTTCTGCCAGTTTTAGAAATAAAATATTAAATTATCACTTAATTTGCATCAAACATTCTCTATAGTTTTAGAACCTATAAGAAATTTAGAAAAAGAAGACAAGCTCTGAAATCCACAGCATTGCTTTTTCTATGTACTTTTACACTCCAGAGAGGTCACTGCTAGAAAGAGAAGAATGTTTATTGCTATGCCATTTAAAAAATAAACTGCTTCTTACCCTATTTATAATCCATCAAAAGGTAAGTTAATTCCATTCTTTTTTTATCACTCAGGTTTAATCAGTAATAATTTATGTTTCATATCTCAAATCCTTAAACACTAAGGATATATTTAGGCAGCTCTATGAGCTAGGTCATTTTTCCCAAAATAAAACACTGACCCCAAACCGTGCAATCAGATAATAAGGAAATACTATGCAATGACACGTTGGAAACAGACATATTTCCCAATCTGAAAAACATTTGACCTATCAAAGGAGCACTAGAGCAAAGCAGTGCTGTCATATTCATATGTTCCATCATGACATTGCTGGCTTTCTCCTGCAAACCTGAGTAATGATTTCTTCATTTGTCAGTCAGCAGTCATCCTACCCTGCCCACAGGCCAGTCCTGCACACTTCCTATTGGCCAAGGAGGGAGTGATGGATGGCAGCAGCTGCTGCCTCTGTCAGCCCCAGGTTCTACCTTTAGCCTACAGAGATCATTGACTGAAATGCATCAGAGACCATTCAGATGTTGATTAAAGAGCCCACATACAGAGCCAGCTTCGTGTGTACTTACACACAAACAGAATCTAGAAGGTCTGGTGCATAAAAAAAATATTGTCTAGCCTCATCCCCTTCGTGCCTGCCCACAGCCTCCAAATACGGAGCACAAACTAGGGCCTAGTACTTACACATCAGGGATTTGTGTGCTGAGTAGCAATTAGTAGGGCAGACCTTACTTCTAGAGAGAAAATTAGGCAAAATGGAAAGGGTTTGGCCAGGCATTCTAAAACTTGATTGGCACTAATCTATAGATAGTGTTTCACAAAGTAGTGCTGGCAACACTTGCCAGGTGTGTCTTAGGAACTCCACAGTCGCTAATCTGGAAATAGACTAATGTGGCAAGGAGGAATTGGCACAAGAGCACCCCAGTGGTGCTAGGAATTCTTAGGTTCTAGGACCTGGAATAGAGAGATCAGTGAATTTTATTCAGCTACTTTTCTGAAGGTGCAGATTTGGGGTGGTATACTTAGCCTCAAGTTTTGAGATGATGACTATCTGGATTCAAGTATTCTGCGCATACGGCCAAGGATCTATTGCCTTCCAAAAGCTCCAGTATTCTGAATTGTAGACCTATATTGACTCTGTAGCCCTCCACTGAACAGCTGACTGGCCTCTAGTGATAGCAATAATCTCTGGAGGCTGAGCAATGGAGCTGGGCTGACAGGAGCATCTGCTACTCATCCATCATCTCTGCTGGCCAATAGGAACAGGGCATGGTCCATGAGGCCTGGGAAGGCCCTCCCTCTCCCTCTCCAGTGGTTGTGCCAGATGAAGAAGTCATTACTACTCAGGGCTGGAAAATAAAACAGGAATGCCTGGGGGGAATAAAAGAATGAGAGAGTGGAATACAGCCAGCCAGCTGGTCACCAGGGCACACTGCAGACCCTGGGCATTTCTTCCAGATGCCTTGCATATTTCAGTGTGCAGCCACTTTGCTCATGCCTTCACTAGGGGAGTTCAAGGTTTCGACATTCTTGCACAATGCAGGCCTTGGAAGAATGATAGAAGCCCAAGAAGAGATTCAAAGTTTCCTCATTGTTCTGAGATTAATCCAGGAAGCTCCCTGAGGTGCTGTGTGTGTCTAGGAGCCATGAATGTCATTTAGAGAAAGTGAGAAAGAAATGATGAGACAAGCAATCATTCAGTGATTCTTCAAATATTCTCAGCATGAGCCCAGTTCTCTCTGTGCTCAGGATGTGTGTGTCTTTCACAGTTGCCCTCCATCACTATTTTCATGCCTTTTTCTAAAAAGCATTATGGTTACTAATAATGATAATAGTACTAATAATATCTCCTTTCTGAACCGTACACCATATTTACAAAGATTTTTCACATTCATGACTTCATCTGAAACCCTAGGAAATAAGAAAACCTGTGGTATCATGCCCGTTTTAGAGATAAAAACACAAAAGGCCAAAAAAGGTGTGAGCAGCCCCAGGTAGAGAGGTAACAGAAGCCAAGGTGGAACTTGACCACAGATGTTACACTTCCAAGTCCAGGGCTCTTTCCACACGCATGGCTCACTTTACATCATCCCTGCCCACAGTTCAAGTAACACTGGTCAGCTGTGATCCAGAAACAGGGGCAAGAAGAAATACACAGCACCTGGGAAGTTTGTCTGGGGTATGTTTCTCTCTTGATGTCATTTCCATGAAAGAAGTCACATCCATGCCACCAGTGTGTATGTGAGCATGTAATAAAATTGTAATCTTTACACTCACCAGATCAATGACCACTGAATTGGAGTCACTGAATATTCTCAGTCTTTTTATGTAAAACATCTCTCATTGGAGATTTGGTGCCATTTTCTCAAATCATGGGAGCTGAAAAGGAGACAAAGTAGCAAAATAATTCAGTTGACTCATACTGAAATCTGAAAAGTGGAGTTCTGCATGCACATGTGTGCATGCGTGCAGGTGTGTTTGAAAAAGCAATATGATTCACTTTACTAGACCATAGAAAATGATTCTTAACATTTAATAATAGAATTTATACACAAAAACATTTTGATAAGGCAGAGCATCACACACAGAGCAGAAAATCAGCTGTCTTCAAACTATTGTCAATTTCCAATAAATGACATGTTCCAGTTTCCCTTCCTTGAAATCCATACTTTAAAATGTTCCTCTTTGTTTTTCCCTCTTTTCATAAAAATGGAATATATGACAATAAATGATTTTCCCCACCCTCTCAAAAAATTTGTAAGAAAAAAGGACTTCATTGCTTAGTGTAAACCAAATAAAATAAAACAGTTTGACCAACCAGTATCTCATTATTTTGAGGACAATCTTTTGGCTGTTTTGACTTCCACACCAGTTAGGAGACTTGGATTAGACACTGAAGCTTGGACAGATTTTCACAGGCCCTGAGAGTAACTCATAGCAAACTTTAATTCTAATAAACCCGAGTGCATGACACAACACAATAATGATCTACAAAGCACATCAGTTGAAAGAGAATAAGAGTTCTTGATCTTTTTCAAAATAACTGTCAGAGAGATTAGGAATATAGGACAAGACCATGAAAAATGTTAAAAATAGAAATTCCACTAAGACCCTAATTATTCTGTCCATTAGAAGAGCAATGGAAATTTCAATCTTTCTCTAACTTGACCGGACAGACTTTTCTCCCACCCTCAAGTTCACTTTCCTCTCAAGTTGTAGGAACTGAACTCCCTAATAAGTGAGTAAATGATGCAATTGGTTTAATGTATTTTATAGTTTATTTGTGTTCACAGGAGGTGACTGTCTACTTCAGGGCTACGGTGTTTTATTTATCCCAACTTTTCTTTTTCTACTCCTTCATCTTTTTTGATTTTTTAATAGGAGTAAGTGAGTGCTTTAGAATAATGTATGATCAATAGCACCCAGGTTGCCCATTCGAAAAAAAAAAAAAGAAAGAAAAAGAATTTCATCATTCAATGTGCCTTTGATACAAATCAGTGGAGTTGTAAATTTAAAAAGTAATTCACAACATCAGCTCCTATAGTACATAGAGCAGTTCTTGAACTTTATCATGCACTAGAATTACACAAAGGATTTATAAAATAGCTTCTGATTCAGTAGGTCTGGGGTGGGGCCTGAGAATTTGTATTTTCAATAAGTTCCCAGATGTTGCTGCTGCTGGTCTGGGTACCACATTTTGAGAATCACTGCTATAGAGAAATTGAGATAATACGGAAAAAATAAAGGACCTCATGCTTTGGACCAAATAAATTCATTAGTGAACTAAAGAAAAAAGTTTCACAATAGAGAGTACAGTACATTCATTCAACAAATATTTAAGTGCCCACTAGAGGCCAGTAACTCTACTAGATACTGTGGTTACTGAGGTGAACCAAACAGGGAGGGTCCCTGTCCTCATGGGGCTTACATTCTGGTGGAGCAGATGCATGATGAGCAAGTAGTCATGAGTGCTGTAAAGAAAAAGGAATGGGCACAAGGGGTTAGGAAATGGTGGAGGTCAGGTAGTGTTAGACCTACCGTGTGGGTCTAACTGTGGGTCTTTGAAAGGTCCTTTGTGCAGAGGCTTGATTTAAGTGAGGAAGGAAGCTGTGGGGAGGAAGACTACAAGAGCACTGTAGGCAGACAAATAACTAAGTTCAACAAAGCATTTTGCTATTGCAGTTATGTGTTTTACAACCAATCTTCAAGAATAGCTTACAGCAATGAAAGTATTTTTGACAGGAAAAGCCTATGTTCTCACTTGAAAGAACATAAAATGTTACCCACACCCACTAAAGAGCACACGTGCAAGTTTCTGAACTGAAAAAGGAGCTGAACACATAGCCACACAATAGGCTTAAGACAGAAATTCAATGTCTACCTGGAATATCAGTGTAATGTTATTAAGACAATAATATCATGTGAACATAATTTAGCTAAATGTTAGAACTCTGAGTATGATATACAGAAAACAGTGGAAATCTTCTAAATTTAATAGAAAAGATTTCAAAATGTGATGCTAGATTGGCCAAACATTTAAGAAAGATGAAAAATAACAATAATAAAGCAACAGACCACTGCCTAGTGTGGAGAATTGAAGTGGGATTATTAATTTAATGAGTTATAAAATGAAAGTTACCATAGATAAAACTCAGAAAAGCATGTTACTCAGTTCAGCTAAATTGTAGCAGAGATAAAGCTACATTGAAAAGTTAACATTGACCTTAGGTATTGTTGAACTATAGAGAAGAAAACAAGATATCACAATTAAGTAGTGTTTTCTTATACTTAACATAAAGTGTAAAGGTTTTGACTTATGTAAAGAATGAAACAATAACTTTACATTTTAGACATTAATTTTAAATGTTTTAGAGGGGAAGTCGAAGATAATGACACTGAACTTACTGAAGAAATAAAGCATACAAGCCACAGTTTTAGCTGAAAACTGGCAGCATTCTTTCTGCCAAGCACAATGCAGGCTTTGAATTTGTTACTAACAGACATGGCCTCAACTTTATAGACAGATAATAATGACTTTTGGGAAAAAAATTTAACAATTATATACAATATATTCTGGATCCATTCCAAGACTATCTTGATGAAACCTACCAAATATAACTTTAAAGCCACTCTCAGACACATGGCAGGAATTCTGACTAAATGTTGCTACAACAATTAAATTCAGTTTAGTTGAGATATGTGATACACAGAGAGCTTTTAGCCAAAAGCACAGAAGATCCTCAAAGAGTGAATCATGGACATTGGCAGGAAATGAAATTAATTCTGAACCTGTAGCAGCTACAGTTACTGGTGTGAACTGTTGCTTCCTATTAATAATGTTAGCAAAATCTACCCCCAAAAACCCCAAACAGATATAACTTTAGCAGTTTCACTTTGAAAAAGATTTTTTTAAACCTTTTAAAAGTTTAAAGACAATTTTTAAAAGCCTATGTATATAAATTATAAAGAAATTAAAACATGGGCAAAGAAGTTCACATGACTGCGAGGTTGATGATTCACATACAAGTAGTTATGAAAAGAATTTTCATTTATAGTATCTTATAGATCAAGTTATAGTCAATCAATATACAGCTTTTTTTCCTTTGTAATATATTGATATTAAATTTTTTAAAGAAAAGAACTTAAGAAATACTATACCTGATCTAGATATTGCTTTTAGAAATGGTGACTACCATGATATGAGTGATAGCAATAATGTGAAGTTAAAATATCTTGTAATACTTTTTTATAATAAAGGTAATTTTCATATACTAAACCATAATGTTTGAACCTCATTTGTAAAACATGTTTCATTTCCAAATCTAAAAGAACAGGGTTAGCAATTCTAGTTATTACTGTCTCAGTAGAGCAATGTTTCTCCAAATTGAAATTAATAAAAGTTATCATAGGACTACAATGACTCAGAGAAAGTCGTTTAGGTTGATGTCATTAATAGAAAACAAATTATATTAAAATCTTCATGATAACATGTTTTTTTCATATCTTGCGATGTTGTTACTCATGCAAACATCACCAACCCATCAACAGAAGACCTTACACTAAACATGTGCAATAATAATTAAATCCAGTTGTCATTTATTTTTTGCCTAATTTAGATCATGTAACTATATGACCTCACACATTTTTATTTGTTGTCATAAAGTATATTTTCAAGGTACGATGACAGAGCCTATTCTACTTAACAGTTTGTTAGATTGATTTTTAACCCTTAAATATTTAGACAAATAGAATATGGGCTTCCATGTGTACATGCACCCCAGCGCCCACAAATGTTGAGAACAGGAATAGTTTTACTCAAAACAGTAGTGGAAGCTAAGTTTGGATCCTGCCATCCTTGCTGCTGCTCTAGACAAGGAATCCCATCAATAATCTTCCCAGATTTTTTCTCCATTTCATCCTTAGCATCCCCCCTGTACCTCCTTCTCCACATTCCCACCCACACACCTACTCCTCCCAGGCTCTGGAGCCACCTGAGAGAGGAAGGGGGTCACACGGAACAATGACTCCTGGGTGGCAGGGCACTGACTGCTTCCAAGGGAAGACAAGCAGTAATTAGTGGGAGAAAAAGAAAGAGAAAGAGAGAAAAGAGAAATTTGGGATGATTTATTTAAAACAGTACCAAAAGAAGCAGGGAGAATAATGAGAACGGTAATGAGGAAATGAGAGAAGTCAATTTAGCAGCAGCGATAGGCATTTCTTCCTCTAAGAAAAAGATAGATGAGAAAGAGACAGATGATATAGATAGATAGATAGATAGATAGATAGATAATAGATGATAGATAGATAGATAGATGATAGATAGATAGATAGATAGACAGATAGATAGATGATAGATAATAGGAAGATAGGTAAGTGAGTGAATAATTCTGAGTGTGGAAGAGAGACTAACTCAATTTTCTCAGGAATTTATAAAGGAGAATCATCTGCTTAAAATAATAGTGTGGATTATTAACATAGTCCACAAATACATATTGAGAACCTACTGTAAGTTCTGCACTGTACTAGGTCCTGGGGTAATAATGGTAAGCAAGAGGAGACATGGTCCCCCTCTCATGGGGCTTAAAAGTAAGAAGAAAGCATAGAAATTGATCAAATATTCATGCTACTGTATATATTATTTCAATCTAGTTCTGAGGTAGTCATACTTCCATGGAGCAAGGATTAGTGGTTTTGAGAATGTATGGAAAGGTCTGAAAAGGCGGTCTCCAGTGCAGCATAATACTGCAATTCTCCGATTTAATAGGCAAACCAAAGGGAAGCACAGGGAGAGAAGGCGCAGCTCCACTTCTGAGGGCGGCTCCCATCTCAGGCTTAAAAGAGACCCACTATGTGACTGGGCCATAACCTGTCGAACAGTTTGTTCTTGTGTAAATTGTGGCTTACTTCTTGATCATTAAAAAAATGGAAAGGATAAAGGAATTATTCAAAAACTAGAAACAGTCTAAACATTCTTCAAAAAGTATATGGGTATGCAAACTGTGATACCTCAATGCAGTGCAACACTACCAAGCAGTAAAAATAAACAATTAATTCGCATAACAACTTGGATGAATCTCAAGTGCGTTTTGCTAAGTTAAAGACGTCACACTAAAAAAGGTTACATATTGCATGATTCCACTTACATGGCATTCTGGAAAAAGCAAAACTATAGGAACAGAAAAGATATCAGTGATTGCCAGAGTTTGGAAAGGAGAAAGGTCAGGAGTTGACTACAAAGGAGTTTGAGGGGATTTTTTTTGAGTGGTAAAACTAACTGCTCTATATATTTATTGTGGTGGGAGCTATGCTCTTGAAAGCATTTGTCAAAAGTCATATGACTATACACTACAAAAATTAAACTTTTCTGTATGTAAATTATACCTTAATTTAAAAAATTGTTTTAATGTTTCCAAAGGAAAAGGAAAAAGAAAATATAAAGGAATGTTGCAATGCTATGACTGAGTTGATGATTTTGCTCCAATTTATTGCATCTTCAATTTTGGACACCCCACTCATCACCTACGAAATTTAGTTAGATCATAACTACAAGTTGAAAGTCAGGAGTAAGTGTAAGTAATTGATACATCTTCAGACTGTATTGACAAACCTCAGCAGTTGGTCTGGAAATGCACATGGAAGTCAGGTCACTCTTGTATGGTTCACTTATTTATTCCACTCCATTTAAATTCTGAAGTGCACTTATGTTTCACATTTACCCCAGACTAAAAAGACATCTCACTTGAAGCCTTTCTTGTTGATGTAGAGATGGAATGTGTTAAGCAAAATGTTTTGAAAGTCCTTTTATGAGACTAAAGAACATAAATGAGCAGTTACTACAAGCAGTAACCTAATCTTCTGGCAGTTGTAAAAGAGCTGAACTTTTACAATGAAGGTTTTATGGGAAATGTGTCAGGAATTGGTTGCCATGATAATCCACTGGAATGAATTGGTATGGCGACCCAATTTAACAACCGTGAGCTTCCCCATGCAATACCTAAACAAAGACCACTTGTTCCAGAAGAAGGTGATAACACTGTGCTCCCGGACTTTCAGACTAAAATGTATTTGATTCCCAATGCTGACGTATATTTCCTTCATTCTCCAGCAGCCTGGAGGTGCAGTGGTTATTTCCCCAAGTCACCTTCCCAAAGAACTTGCCAGTCTTCCCACCCTCCCCTGCAAATAAATCCCCAAATTTTAATAAGCAGATTTTTTTCTCAAATTCTTGGATATTTTCCAAGATAACTGCCCAGTTAAGAGATGATGAATTGGTATCTCCTTTTTTCCCCATATCTTACTTTTATTAAACTTCATATACAAACGTAAGTTACCCCATAGCACAAGTGTTAATTACTTCCCTCATAAAGAAGAATGTAGAGAACAGAAGCAAGGAAAAGACAAAGACCACTAGATCTTTGGGAACATGGATATACCTTTTCTTCTGCTATAATTTCTAAAAACTTTAATCTTTTAAAGATGATAAAATTTGAATTTCCTTTAAACAGGTCCATACAATGTATTTCTAAATGACTTCAGGAATAGGTTTGGTTGCTCTGGTGTTGACCTCTCCAAGCGACATTCACAAGAATAAAAAAGAAGGAACATCCTGGACTCTTTACATGAGGCTAGCAGAGTCTTGGTAACAAAACAAGCTAAACATACTACAGGACAGAAAAATAACAACACAATTTCACTCATGAACCAACCAAGCCAAATATTTATGAAAAAGCTGAGACATCACAATCATGGTGGGTTAACATTAGGAAGTCAATTCATGTAATTCACCACATTAAGGAGGAAATTTGTCTGGTCATCTCAATGTGAAATGAAAATTAGCATAATTTACAGATGATATTGTCTACATACAATACACAAAAAAATCTATAAGTCAATTATTGGTCTTTATTAGCAAATTCAGCAAGGTAGTTAGGTACAGAAAAATATACAGTTGTATCTCTCCTCAGCAGCACCACTACATTAGAAAATGTTATTTGAGAAAGAAACTATTAACAAGAACAAGAAATGTAAAGTCCTTAGTAAGACATCTTTAAAAATGTAAATGAATAGAAAGCTAGTCCATGTTCTTGCATACAAAGACTAAATGGAAAAAAGATGTCAGTTATGCCCAACTTGATCTAGATGACTTTTCATGGAACCTCCCAAGCTAATTTAAAAATTTATATAGTAATTCAATTATCCAAAGGTAGCCAGCACACTCTGAAAACAAGGTGTGGAAACACAACCTCCTGTATATAAAGACTTATTATAAAGCTATATTAGTTAGTATGGTATTTGCAAAGGAGGAAATAATGAATTTAATAAAAGAAACATACCAGAAATGACCTCATGCATATATAAAACTAGATTTTTTTCAGATAGCACATTGGTGCTGAAATAGTAGGCTATTCAATAAATATTGCTACGACAATAAATTACACATATTGAAAAATATAAATTGAAATCTCTACCTCACACTCCCCTAAAAACTACTAAAAATCAATTTCTGATGAATTAGAGAAGTGAATGTGAAAGGAAAGGATTCAAAATGTTTAGAAGGTAACATAGAACAATATTATTATGATATCAGGGAAGAGAAGAATTTAATAAGCAAAACACCAAAAAAGAAGAAAGAAAAAATGTTAATTTTTCAACATTAAAATAAGAGCTTCTGTTCATCAAAAGAAACCAAAAAGGAGTGGAAAGACAAGTCACAAATGGGAGAATATAATTACATGACATATAACAAAGGATTAGTATCCTATGTAAAACTCCTATGAATCTATATGAAAAAATAAGCAACCAAGTAGAAAAAGGTATACACATATATACCAGACTTTTCATGAAACAGGAAACATTAATGGCTAATTGTCACCAGTATTCAGGAAAATGAAAATGAACACAAGATTCCAATACACACATAACATATTGGCCTATTTAAAAATCAGCAAGACCATGTGCTGGCAAGAATATTTAGAAATGGGACATTTCTCATCCATAGTGGGAGTATAAACAGGTACAATCAATTAGAAAAACATTTTGGCATTGCTTAGTGAAGTTACACATGCATAAATCCGATAACTAGCAATTTTATTTGCAGGCCTATACTCTAGAGAAATTATTGTATACACTGAATTAAGTACAATATTGATTTTTCAATATCAAAAAAATTATAAACAACTCAAATGCCCCTTAACAATGGAATAAGTAAACTATAGTTTCATTCTCCAGAACAGACTTGTATAGTAGTGCATACAGCAGAAAACAAATGGACTACAGCTTTACATATTACCATGGATGAATAGCAAACATAAGTTTGAGTGAAAGAAGTTGGTTACAGAAAAATACATGTGGTATATGAATTTACATGGAGTGCATAGACAAAACTAAACAATACTTTTTGTTTTTTTTTAAGATTGTCCATCACAATTGGTAAAACTAAGGGAAATAGCCAAGTAAATGCTTTATTTAAAACTTCAGATACTTTTCCCACTCCATTGAATCTCTGAATTCCATAGAGCAATTATTCATTTCCACAATGGTCAGGACTTAGGTTATGAACTGTACACTTATTCCATGGGACTCTGGCCCATATTACAGTTTACAAAATATAAGAATATCTAGGTCAAAAAAACCTAGGAAAAATGCCCAGTAGCCTCTAACTTCATGTAGAAGAGGTAATTTATAAATGTACAATTTCTTTTTCTCAGACTATAATGACTCCATACTTCTTATATGTAGGAAGAAAATAAATACAAAGAATATTGCTACAGTAAACCTGTTGAAATCTAGTTAGTATCTTCAAGGTATTTGGATAGCTCAGTGTTAACCAAGATATAAGATATTAACAAATGGTTAAATCCCAGGCCCTGGTAGGTAAATATTGGAACATTATACAACAACTATGGTCTTAGCTGTGCATTTACGTACTAATACCCTAGACAAAACCTAAATCTAAGTAAATCCATCTTGT
>JAVSCE010012553.1:0-21365 GCA_032199065.1 Smutsia gigantea | reverse complement strand
AATTAAATATAGTTTAATTAACTTTAAATAAATTAAATTACTAGGTACCAGTAATAACTTTAAGCTTTAGAATACATTTGAATTAGAAAAGAATTTGAATACCTGGCTTAACAGCTCTAGTGTGGTGTGAAATTAATTTGCATTATACGGATCTTACCTCTTTTCAATAAATGCATAGATAGAAGACAGCATGAGAAAGATAAGAAACTCTGAAAAACACTTTTAAAATTTATTAATTAAAAAAGGCATTTTCCATCGTAAGCAACTGAACTAAAACATGATTACTTATTGAAGAAAAAAAAAGTTCAATTATATAATAAAATTAAATAATGAATCATGAAATATCCAAAAACATTATTTTCCTAGAGGTAATATTTCACTGTAATCTAACATAAACACTAGGACTATTGTTGCTAATCCTAATAAATTCATTCTGAGGGGTCTAATTTAGGTAATTAAAGTGGGGGAGGAATGACAGATAAGCCAGATTAACCTTATCACTTGATCCATTTCACATGATAATTTTTCTACTGTGAATTTCTAACACTAAGATCATTTTGTATCTTGTATTTCAGCAAGTAAACTTTTTGTTTTTTTGCAGGGAAAATAGAATCCACCACCAACTTCTTAAGAAATGTTAGTGGTCTTTGTAGAATAAATTTATGTAAGTAAAATTATGCAAAAATATGTAAATGATTAACTTGACTTAATTTTATGAATGTAGGCAATATTATAGATTTAGATAATACATACAATTTTTTCCTTATCTGATACTGGTAGCAAACAAATTCAAAAGAGAATTTATGTCTATCTGTCCTAGTATGTTATCATTTCATCTTAATTGATCATTGGTTTAAAACATCCAGTAGATGATATCTGTAAACTGTGAAAGATCAAATATTAAGAAAGATAATGAACTAAAAAGTTGCTTTCAGAAAGCCTGAGAAACCTTATTTCAGGAAAATGAGGCATTTAAGTCCTTGACAGACGCTTTTACCATGAAGAGTGCTTAACGATGAGATTATAAAAAAGCGGAAAATTGAAATTTCTTAACAGAAAAGGGGGAAGAAACTAATACACGGATATACACATTCACATGCAGTATGCAACCATAAAGTTACATGGAAAGAAGAAGAGGGTATTAATTTTTCCTAAGAAACACATCTGGAAATATTTAATATAGTCAACTTTTTTCCCCTTAAATTAAGAATCACTCAATCAAATAATGTCCCTAATTAGGGTTACCCTTAGTAGTAAACTCTTGTTTATGATATCCATAAAACATAAAAATCGAGAGAAATTCAGCTTTGATAAATTATCTGTGTTGTTCCAATTACAATATATGTAAAGAAGTGACCTTAATTTCAGCATACATATAATAAGGTTTATACATTGCAAGATATAGATGAGGGGAGAAAAATGGAATATCATTACCTGTTTAGTTCTTAAGGCCTTTAAAGATCTAACTTTATTTATGATTGTATTCTGTTCAAAGCAATGAATTAAATATCTATTTCAGAATTTTAGAAAAATCATTTATATCAATGATAAAAAATGTTAGAAGAGATGCATTGAAACAATTTAATATTATATTACTTGAGCTAATTTGGCTATGTAAGTATAATAAGTAGTTCAAGTCATTTTATATGTGCATAACTAGTCTTAAAACTATAAAGTGCTAATAAATTTTTTAATGTTGCACACAATTTATTTTAATTCTATTGCCTTATATATTACTAAAGTAAAATCTCATTTTAATATGAAATATGGAACTACTAGAAATTATCGAGACATCTAAATTTAAAACTAGTCCTAAAGAATGAAACTAGCTTATATCAATATGTTTGTGATAAAGTCCGTAATATGCTTAAAAAGGAAAAAAACAGGAACTGTAAGCTCAGTCATTAAGCAAATGTTATTTTAAACACCTAGAATTTACTGGCCCATTTCCAAACATATAGTGGGAATGAAGACCTCATATCCATCAGAGGGAAACTTACTGTACTCTTTAGGGTCTCTTGAATCATAAAGATTCTGTTTGAATCATGATTTTAACTATAAAGTCTCCTGTCTTAATACACATATGAAAGCTATTGTTTCAGAAGATAAAATGTTATTTAAAGAAGATGATTTGACCATGATTTATAAAAGTCTAGAATCTAGTCAGACCAAATTGGCATATGTGTCCATCACTGTCCAGGGTAGAAGGGGCCACACTCTTGAAAATAGGTCTCTGGGTTATAGAGCAGATCTATCAGTATAAAGGAGATGTATGCACCCAATGTTCATGGCTTGAGGGCATTAATCATAAAGACTGTACAACTTACATCCAAGCCTTGTTATGATTATCTAGTATGAAGCAATATTCTGATTTTAATTTGACTTTCCATAGAACCTTGCCTAGAAGGAGTGATCATGAACCCAGGTACTATGTTACATGTCCTACCTGAACACATAGGCATTCTGATGTTACTGTATTAGTTTCTGAGTGCTTGTTTAATGTAATTTTCCCGAAGAGATTAATCCACCAATGCGCAAATGATGATAAATGAGATTTATAAATCTACATTCGGACAGGTCCTGGTATTTTCAAGGCAATACTACACTACAGGACCCTTAGAAATGCCCACATGGATTCCAAACTCACTGTATAAATTCTCTTCACACTTAAAATCCACTTTCACATTCACAATAACCAGGAAAATTTAGAAGCAGAAGAATATTAGACATCTAGCTTACTCCTTTCCTTTATTCATAAAGTAGAGGCCCGAAGAAAATATGAACTCATAGTATGTCAGTAGATAACAGAAAACAGAGGCAGAAAGTTCCCTTCTGACTTATTCATACCTTCCTAATTTCACCTGAGTGCCTGTAAATGGCAACTTAATGCATATCTAAAACTCCAACTGCATGGGATTAAAATAAATATAGTCTGTATCTTCTAGACCCTGTAGTTGCTATACTTTAAGAGCAGGAAGGTGTAATGGAGTTTGAGCTATACCATATGACACAGTGATTTTGGTAAATGTCCCAGAGAAATACTTTTAGATTTTTCCAGGTAAGATGTGGGAGGATGTTTACTATGGAATTGTTTGTGATACAAGTGAGTTGGAGCATATCTATATCTCATCAATGGAGGGAAAAGAAAGCAATGTATGGTAGATATATACTATAGACTACTTCATACTGTATAGCAGTATGAATCAACAAACTAGATATATACCTCAAGAAAAATGGATACAGAAATAGTTTTGAGATAAAGAGGACTGTATGAGCTACCTTGCAAAAATAGCCCTTATGGAACTCTAAAACACTATAACAGTATGCATTTTATGATATGCATGCATTATTAAAATAATCACATACATATTCAAGTACATATTTATCAAATATATTAGTGTAGGCACCTATGGGATTGCTTCTCATTACCAACTTCAACCTGGAAACCATAGAGAGAAGAGGATTCTGGAAGATACAGTTTCTGTCTCCTCTGTGATAGAGAAAAGATGTTACTTAAACCATGCAAACCAGCACAGTCTACCCTTTGCCAGTTTAGCATCCATACACACCCCCTTTTAATCATATCTAATCTTTTAAGAAAGGCAGCATTATTCCCAATATAACTATTCTTAGTATAACCAAAGACCTACCATCTTTGCCTCAAAATACATCTTTATTGATCTCTGAGTTCTAAATCATTTATTTTCTAGTTTAATCATAGGCCCCCTTCGTATTTTAACATATGTTGAATTATAGTGTAGCCGTTATTAATCCACCTTGATATTAGGTTAGAAGGGCAATGAAGAAAGGAAAAATCAGTTGATTATATGCAAATACATACTCGTCAAGTATGTAAGAAAATATTCATGGCTATAACTATAGTGGATTCTGCAACATGTGGTTGTGTTTGGATTGATATTTTCCTTTGGTCATCATCCATTCCATGCTCTCATTCTTCTCAGCATCTGTGTTTATCATTATTATTTACCTAGTGGGGTATCCAGAAGGGTCTGAATTAATAATTCCTGCCTCTGTTGGGTTCTGCAGTGTCTACATATTGGTCCTACCCATATGTAGCAGGGCATTCTCTGGGGTGTTTTTAGTATTTTCTTATCAAAATAAAATTAACAGACAACTGCAGCCCTTACAGTCTAGCCATACTATTACTGGAACTCTTTATATGTGTCCAGTACCCAAAGGGACGAGCTAGCTATGATCCTTTGGAAAATTTCATCATTTAAAAAGATCAACACTGATCTCTACCATTGGCAGTCCCTTTGTTATTGCTTGTTTTTAAACCATTTAATAACTGCAGCCAGAATATCGTTGGTGAAAATAAAAGCATACTGGTGTGACTGCATATAACATTCACCTTTGCTACAATGACAACTTATTCATGAGACCATCATTCAAGAACTGGATGGTAGAGGAGGAGATTGACTGACATCTCTAGAAAAGGTTATCTTTGTCCATCTGATTATTGAAAGCTTCCTCTTTCTATTGTGGATTTCCCCTGGTGAATGTTTATATGGGACATGGGTGTAATTATACTTTTTCTTTCAAGAGTCTGTGCACAAACTTTTAACCCAGATCTCCAGTTTTTCAATTAGGCTCCTTCAAGTTGAACAATCACCCAAACTGCTAGCCACTCCTCAGGGATCAGGGTACATCAAATTTCTGAATCATTTCTCCTTCAAGGCAAGTGAATAGCCAAATGTACTGCTTTAAGTCCTTTTCACTGGGAATATATCCCTACCCTAAGTTATATTGCTTCAGCCATCATTTCTGGAATGGTCCCAAAATATTATATGGAACTATATGAAAACAACTCCAAGTATTGTCTTTCCAAGTCCACTGAACATAGGTAATTGCCCATGTGGCTGTAAGTGAGGGGTGTGGGAGCAAGTGTGGTATGAGTAGTGAAATTTGAGCCCTTGCTCATGCAAATTATCTGTGACTCTAGATTCTGCTCTAAAGCTGTCTTGATTACTCACACATGATAGTTATGTACTTATTTCCATGCCCAACCTTATGGTTTGGTGGGTCAGACAAATGGAGAGCATCTCAGGATTCATGGTACTTTGATGTTTGTTGTTGAAAGATTCCTTGTCTGTTAGGGGCTGTTATCAAAAAGAGAAGAGTTACATGGGCATAGCTTTTCCCCAAAATGCTAAGGTAGTACGCAGGAATTTTCCTATTAGAGACTGTGCAGAGGTCTCATACATCACCTTCCTCAGTCATAAACATTTCAAGCACCACTGGATCTGCAGGATCACATGACCAAGTGATAGAGGGCCTTTTACAGCATTATGGACTTCCATTAATGCCAATTCTTTCTCCTTATAAGTTACTCAGCAAATAAACTAAAAGAATACACTAAAAAATGTGGTACAAGTTGCTTCCAGAATCCAAAAGGACCCACCGAGTATCATTTACCCTTTTTATTTTTAGGAAGTACAGGTTGCAATGTAATTGTCCCTGTCGTGCCTATCTCACCCTGACGTGGACCACTAGACTGTTATAAACTTCACTGAGGTGATAGGCCCTTAAACCTTGGGAGGCTGTGTTGCCAGTTCTCTGGCACACATAAATATTAACAAGCCTTCTGAGATATTTTCTTTTTCTTGCCCACCGAGTCCAATCAGCATGTGGTCATCAATACAGTGGATAGTGGATCAGAATGAGACCTTAAGTAATGGAAAGATAAGGTATGTAAGGACTGTATTATGACAGAGATGGGAAATGAACATATCTCTGCTCTAAGATAAAAATGAAAACAAAAAACCCCAGCATTCTCAAGATTATTGTAAGCATGCCAAGTACTGTTAGAGGTATTAATTTGCTCCTATAAAGAACCAAATCTAGAATATAGCTGCAATTGGAAGAAGTTTCTGAAAACCCATTCTTCAAGATCAGTATTTGTTTTGCATAAGCCAAACAGGAGTTCCGGAATGTGAATGTAATGTCTACCCTTGCATCCTTTGGGTCTTTGATTGTGATAATAATCTCTGCATATCTTCTAGGATGTGGTATCACTTTGATTTACTCTTTTGGTAGAAAGAGGTAGTTTCGATGACTTGTGCTTATTAATCTTTTCCATCCTGGTAGTTCACACTTCATTATCACAGGACTAATGGAATTCTGACAGTTGTGCAATTTGTCTGTTCACATTGTATATCTGAGAACTGGAGAAAACCACAGAGTAAATTACATGACCTGCCAGGTACACTGTGAATGGACCAAGACAAAATCTCCATTTGTCATCTCACTAACAATAGCTTCTACTCTTACTGGTGGGCCAGAACAGCGCTTCTGGTCCCAAGGAATTAACTACAGTTAAGAGGCAGAGCCAGGTAGTCCCTAAAAGTTCTTGATTTTTCCTTTCCCCAACAAATTCACACTGGCAGATGGGTTCGAGTTTCCTTGAGGAAGACTGGGAGGAGTGTTACACTGTGTCATTGTAGCCGTATTTCAAGGTCACCACTGCAGTGGTCTTTGCCTCTGCCTTTCATGGAGATCTAGGTGTGAAACTGGTGCAAGCCTCGGAATTGAAGTGCAGCTCCATGGCTGTCTCATTCCAATGTCAGGCCATTACAGACTTCAAATCTAATCAGAAAAGAGAACCAATTCTAGATGTCCATTTTTGAAGATTTTTTTCCCTGAAATAATTTCTGGTAGCTAGAGAGGTATCAGTCCGTGTTCATTTAGGAATAAGGAATGCTTTCTATTAATTAGAAATGCTAAAGATTTTAATACACAGGAATAGATGTTTATTGAAAAGGCTGGGGGAATGAAGGTTAAGTAAGCTATCACCACTGTGAATCTTAGCTTGTTAGTGAAAATCTCAACTCTGAAAAGCTTTAACAAACAATATCAGTCCGCAGCAGCAAAGCAGGTGATTGACAAGGCCTCAATCCGAAGAAACAGGTATTTGTAATCGTCCTGCCACCTCTGGAAAATAATGGCTTCTTCTTGGAAGATTTTAAGGTAGAACTAGAAAGGGAAGGAAGTTATGGCAAATGTAGCTCCCAACACCTCTATAATTGAGAAGAAGCCATATAAGTTGGTAATGATGATTGTGGGTTAATAATCAACAATTCAGTACAAATATAAAATGTTGTTCAGAGGGCTTTCTAGTCTATTTGAATATATGGAATAATGATTTTTCCTTTTTTGGATATATTTGTTTTTCTCAGAACTGATCGTCTCACCCTATTACCACTGAATTCTGAATTCCTCTAGAATAGGTACTCTAAAAGAAGAACAACATTTTGTTTTGCTTATTCATTTACTTTTGTGGTCTAGAACAGTGCCTGTCATATATAGATAGACAGAAAAAATCAAATGAAATTATATCTAGGTAAAATTCTGATAGTTAGAATATATTTCCTCATGTGGAGTTTAAAATTATCTTCAAAGCCCTTTTACTCTTTCATTTCTAGATACAAATTTTGGCAACATACAAGGTAAGCCCAGTCAGCTTTCTTATGTCATCCTTTCAAATATTTAAAGACATCTTCCTGGATCTATATCACTGCAGTCTGAATATCCCAATCCTTGGAAACGTATCTCATGTTATGATTCAAAATCACCATTTTAATAATTTTCCCTTAAATAAACCAAATTTGCCAATATCTCTCTTAAATCCTCATAAATCATGGTTTTTGAAACTAAGAGGGATAGTTCCAAATAGCTTCAAACAGAATGGTGTTACTATTCACTTTGTTTTATACACACACACACACACACACACACACACACACACACACACATATTTATATACACATACATACATACATACATATATGGCTTGGTAACCACTTCACACAGTTAATATTGAACATACTGTCATGTAAAACACATGTGTTTCAGAAATGTTGCCACGAATCCATACACACCTCTTTCTATAGATCTACTTTTGGCTTTATGGTCTCAAGTATATAAGAATTAATTCATCCTGATTAAAACATTCACTCCTAAAGCAACTGTAGCAGTGAGTTTTGAGCTAAAAGTCCTTCACAATCCATTGTAGCATGGAGACTTCCTTAGGCATCTACGTTCTTGGTGGCAACAGTGAGAGAAGTCATTTATGAGATTCATAATGCATGATAACAAATGAAACAATGGTCGCCCCTGTCTATTTTGAAGAATAGTTGTGCACAATGTAATTCTCTTGACAGCAGAGGAAGCTCAGGGAAAATAAAATTGATGGGAGAGCAAAGAGGGCTCAAAGCAAAGAAACCAGGTTTCACCAAATGAAGTTATGAAGAGAAAAAGAGAACAAGAGCTTGTACATTAAATTCTACAGAAGCTAGAACCAGCTGTTATTTTGGCTAAAATCATAGTTTGGGGCAGTGAAGCACTTTGTTTTGGTTATTGTGTCATGGAAGAAATCTATAATCTAATGAGCAAGACACCCTTTTGAGATAAAATATCTACTTTATGTTACACGTGCGTTTTATAAATATTTAAATGTGTTTTAATGAATCATGGAAAATGTTCTTTTTCAAACAAGACATTTATGTTTCATTGTTTTTAAAGTGTTTTTAAATCACACTTGAATGTACTTGTTATAGTAAAATCTTTCTTTTAGTCAGTAGAGAGGCAAAACTAGAATTTCTATTGAGAATATTGCAATTGACGATGAAGTGTTTGGTGGATACACTCATCACATGGCAATACTCATATAATTCATATATGGGTCTTTGGTGCATCATGAAGATAAATAACCTAGAAAGTTATAAGAAAGAGGATGATTTAAGTATAGGGTTAAAAGATATGTTCAAAGACTATAGGTTAGTGATTTATTGTTTTAATAACACTTGATGATTTGTCAAACTCTTTTAAAGGGCACTTCTCTTCTTTCATGGGTTATGGCAGATTGCAGCCATGAAATTCTATTTCCAAAAGGTATAGAATTTCTACTGATACCCTTGAACTAGTGGCATTTTTCAGAGAAAGAGAATTTTATTTCTTTTGGCCTATATATTCCCTGATGTGTATACCTCCACAGAGGAGGCAATTTATAACATCACTATTAGTTTTTAGCTAAACATCTCAAAGGTCCTAGGAAAGCTGAGTTAAATAAACACCCCCTAGAAGCAGTAAACATGATCCCAATGACATTTTTAACCTGAGATATAAACTGGTTGTGTTAAAAATAGGGTTCTCCTATAGTTAGCATTCTCATTAAATATTTTACTACATATGTTTATGCATTATTTTCCAAATAAGTCATCATATTCCTTTCTATAAAGCACTTTTATAAATTAAAATCCCTATATCTAAATGTTTTAGATGCATGGCCCTTGTTTTGTTATTTTTGTGTTTCTCATTAGGTCTCTAATGTATGAGAAGCACAATAAATGTAAAATAATGTATAAATGAACAAAGTACTACTAAGGAAAGTTTGAATGATGCATTTTAATTATAACTGCAAATTTTACATATACTTACAAGCATAAACATAAGTGAAAAAATGATCCACTTTTTCCATAATTATCTAAAAAAAAAAATAATATAGTTTTGGTAATTTGGAAATGGACCTTTTAAAAGTCAAAACAGAGTGCCACACATCCAGTTTCTGGCTCTGCAGATAAGGAGCTTGCAAGTTGCTACTCTTTCCTAACAATAAGTAAAAGGCTAAAAAGACTGAAAAATCAATAACTCTTAATGGATCCTTAAGAGCGGGAGGAGAAAGAGTAAACCACTGCACCCAAAATTGGAGAGGGAGAGAGACGAATACAAGGAGCCATGGCCTACCTGAGCAGACTCACAAGTAGAAACCACGGTGGGAACTGCACAGCAGAACAGTAAAACTGAGCTGCGATCAACAAATTGCTAAAGGCTCAGTGTGGAAAACAATGAAGGTTGAAAATTGCGGGTGACACAGTCATGAGTGGCCCCCTGATACACACACAATATTGTGGCATTTGCCTCCCAAGAACTCAGCCAGATTCCCAAAGTAAATATTGGACAGAGATCCCCTATGATTTCCAGCAAAAGGAGGGAAAAAGGAGTCATTTCAAATACTCCAGAGCACACCTTTCTTCTTAACACGGCCTGCCTTCAGGGAAAACTATAACTAGATTCCAACCTGCTGGGGTATTATCAGAACCCGACTAACCTGACAGAAGGGAAATACCAACTCCAGCTGGCTCTAGCTTTCCTCATGGGAGAAGAGAAATACCAAACTGCCATGTAGATCACTACAGCCATACTGTGCCAAGTAAAGGTAGGGTGCCAAAGTGGGGGGATGACTGAGAAACTCTTGGGAAGTTCGCAAGTCCAGAGGCATAGACTTACTAACAACCTAAGGTCTATAGAACCATTGAGCACTTCCCTCCACACACACTTCACGACCACATTAATAAGACCTATTAAAGCAGTTTCTTTTACCCAGCGCATCATGTCCAGCTTTCAAGAAAGACTTACAAGGCAAAAAAAACACAATTTGAAGAGACAAATAAAGCACAGGACCAGACAGGGTACAGATATTAGAATTATTAGACTGGGAATTTTAAAGTATTAGAATTAATTGATATTAAGATTAATAAGCTAAGGGCTCTAACAGATAAAATAGGAAGCGTGCAAGAACACATAGGCAAGGCAATCAGAGAAATGGAATTCTGAGAAAGAACCAAAAAGAATTCTAGATATCAAAAACTCTATGACAGAAATTAAGAATGCATTTGATGGGCTTTTTAGTAGACTGTACATGAGTGAGGAAAGAATCTCTGAGCTTCAGGAAATATCAGTGGAATCCTCAAAATCCAAAAAATAAAGACTGAGGAAAGAAAAAAAACAATAGAATTGAGGGACAACTACAAAAGGTATAACATATATGTAATGGGAATATGAGCAGGAGAACAAAAAGGGAAAGGAATAGAGGAAATATTTAAAATAATAATGACTGAGAACTTCCGCAGATTAATGTCAGATACCAAACCACAGATCTATTAAGTGCAAACTTCAAAAAGTATAAGTGCCAAAGCAACTACACCTTGGGATAAAACTTTCAAACTACAGAAGTCAAAGATTTTAAAAAAAAAGTCCTGAAAGAAGCCAAAGGGATGAAACAGCTTACTTGGTAGAGGGACAAAGATAAGAATTATATGAGACCGCTCTTCAGAAACCATGTGAATAAGAAGAGACTGGAATGAAAGATTAAGTGTCAGAAAAAGAAAAGGTGTACAGAACCCCCTATAGTTTTGTATAATTATCCTTCAAAAGTGAAGG
This sequence comes from Smutsia gigantea, assembly GCA_032199065.1. Classification (NCBI taxonomy): domain Eukaryota; kingdom Metazoa; phylum Chordata; class Mammalia; order Pholidota; family Manidae; genus Smutsia; species Smutsia gigantea. The sequence continues at coordinate 10,127 of JAVSCE010012553.1, read as the reverse complement.
AGAAATGAAGACAGTCTCAGGCAAACAAAAATTTAAGCACACTGTTTCCAGTAGACCTGCCTTAAATAAATAAATATTAAAAGAAGTTCTTTAGCAGGATGGCAAATAATATTGATTATAAACTTAGATCTACATAATAAAAGATTTGAAGAAAGAGAAAGAGAGGAATCCACTACAATAATTAGAGACAGCAGCAACCTTCTGTCAGAAATGGACAGATCCAGAAGTAAGAACATAGTTGAATTCAACAACACAATCAGCTGGATATGATGCCATCTGTATACTACTTACATCAAGTAGACCAATAGATACACTACTACTGTCTAACAACAGTATGCACATTCTTCTCCAGCACATGTGTAACATTCACAAAGACCACCTTCTGGGCCATGAAACATACCTTAACAAATTAAAAAGAATAGAAATCATATAATTTCTGCTCTCAGAATACAATGGAATTAAACAAGAAATCAATAACAAAAATATAACTATAAAATCCCCTAAAATATGGAGATTAAACAAAACACTCCTAATTAAGACATGGGACAAAGAAGAAATCTCAAGAGAAATTTTAAAATATTTTTAATTAAAAAGAAACATAATTTATCAAAATTGGTGTGATGCAGTGAAAACAATACATAAAAGGAAATCATATCATTGAATGCATATTAGAAATACAAAAAGATGTAAAATCAATCATCTAAGTTTCCACCTTAGGAAACTACTAAAAGAAAAGCAAATTAAATCCAAAGTAAGCAGAAAAAAAGAAATGGTAAGAATTAGAGCAGAGATCAATGAATTTCAAAACAAGGAAGCAGGGATGTCTTTTCTTAACATTCCTTTTCAATATTGTACTTGAAGTGTTTGCTAACATAATAAGTCAAAAAAAGGAAATAATAGGTATATAGGTTGGGAATAAAGAAATAAAATTACCCTCTATGTAGAAAATCCTAAAAATTAACAAAAAAACTCCTGGAATTCATAAGCAGTTATAGCAAGGTTGCCAGAGACAAGGGCAAAGATAGAAGCAAATCACTTTTCTGTATACCAGCAATGGACAAGTGGAATTTGAAATTAAAAGTACAATATGATTTACATTTAGCACTAAAAAGTGAAATGCTTAGGTATAAATGTAACAAAATATGTGCAAGATCTGTATGAGGAAAACTATAAAACTCCAATGAACAAAATCAATGAAGAATTAAATAATTGGACAGATACTCCATGTTCATGTATAGGATGACTCAATACTGTAAAATGTCAATTCTTCCCAATGTGATATATAGATTCAATGTAATCTCACAAAACCCCAGCATGGTATTTTGTGGATATTGACAAACTGATTTTAAAGTTTATATGGAGTGGCAGAAGACTGAATAGCCAACACAATACTGAAGGAGAAAAACAAAGCGGAAGGACCGAAGCTACCAACTTCAAGACTTATTTCAAAGGAACAGTCATCAAGACAGTGTGGTATTAGCAAAAGAATAGACAAATAGATCAGTGGAACAGAACAGAGAGGCTTATATCAACTGATATATAACAAAGTCAGCTGATATCTGACAAAAGAGCAAAGGCAATACAATGGAGTAAAGATGGTCTCTTTAGCAAATGGTGCTGGAACAACTGGACATCAGGCAAAAAAATAATAAACCTAGACACAAACCTTACATCCTTCAGAGAAATCAACTCAAAGCAGATCATGGACCTAAATGTAAAATCCAGAACTATAAAACTTCTAGAAAATAACATAGGAGAAAACCTAGATGGCCTCAGGTATGGTGATTTCTTTTTAGATATAACACCAAAGACATGATCCATGAAAGAAATAAGTGATAAGCTTGAATTAATTAAAAGTAGGAAATGCTGCTCTAGAAAAGATAATGTGAAGAGTATCAGAAGACAAGCCACAGAATGGTAGAAAATTATTTACAAAAGACGTATCAGAAAAAGGAGTGTTACCTAAAATATATAAATAACTCTTAAAGCTCAACAAGTATGCCACCTGATTTAAAAATGGGCCAAAGTCCTTAACAGACACGTCATCAAAGAAAATATATAGGTGGCAAGAAGCATTTGAAAAGATGCTCCACTTGAAATGACGCCAGGGAAATTCAGATTAAAAGAACAATGAGCTACCACCACACACCCAGCAGAATGGCCAAAATCAGGAGCTCTGACAAGACCAAACGGTGGTGAGGCTGTGGAGCAATAGGAGTTCTCATTCATCGTTGGGGAGAATGTAAAACGGTGCAGCCACTCTGCCAAGGCAGTTTGGCAGTTTCTTGTAAAACCAGATATACCCGTACCATGTGGCTCAGCAATTATGTCCACACCAAAACCTGCACACAGCTTTAATCATAATTGCCAAAACTTAGAATCAACCAACAGGTAATTCAGTAGGTGAATGGATGGACTGTGGTACGTCCAACAACAGAGTATCATTCAGTGCTAAAAGAAATGAGCTATCAAGCCATGAATAGAGATGGAGGAACCTTTGTTCACTGTTAAAATCTTAAAAGCAGTCATAATGTTAATTTTATCAATAGATCCATTTTATGCCACTTGAAATTTATGATACTTAATGATGATGGCATATGCATTTATCTTTTTTTCTTTCCCAAATTGTATGGTAGTAATTAAGGGATTCCTCAACATGTTTTTTGAACTTTTTATTTTGAAATTATTTTGGATTCCAAGAAGAGTTGTAAATATAGTACAGTGTGTTCCCAAATGCCCTCTTAAATTCCAGTATTTTACATGATATGGTGTCTTTATCAAACCTAAAAAATTAACACTGGCATAATATTGTGAATTAAATACAATCTTTCTTCAGGTCTCCCTAACTTTTCCACTAATTTTTTTTTCTGTTCCAGAGTACAGTCTAGGATAGCTTAGTGTTTTTAGGCTCAATATCGTTTTTGGTGTCCCCTCAAATTATAGAACTGCATATATCCTAAGCCTTCTATACTAGTGGAAGTGACTGTCACTTGCACTCTAATAATTCACAGCTATGGCAACAGCCTTAAGTATATTTTTCTTTTACTGTGAAGTCTTAAACTCCAAGGTGTGCGTGCTGTTTGCAGTTGCCTCTTAATTCACATATTCTGCTAAATTTACTTAAGGACTCACCGTAAATACATTGGTATTCTACTGTGGTAACATCTACTTCCTTTATTTACTTTCTTTCCTAGTCTGTCTATACTTTCACCTTCAAATTTTCAACAGCATTGTTAATGGCATCCTTTTATTCTGTTCCCTTTATGTTTCTCATACATCTTCTGTTCATATTCTTGTTCTCAGGTTAATCCTATGCCTGGCTATTCACTGCCACTGGTAAATATGCTGAAGGGAGTTACTATAGATCAGGGCTTTCCAGCTTCAGCTAGCTGCTTAGAGAGCACAGAATCCTCTGAAATCAGCTGTTTAAAGCTCTTAACAATCTCTCCAAGCCCTCCATTCCTCCCGCTCTTTGTTACATGTAGCAGGTAACTCCCGCTCCAAAGGGAGAGTAGGACAGTAGGTAAGGATCTTCCTCAGCATCTTCCTAATTTTGCACTCAAGCTGTACTTTATTCTTCACTTGTTTCCTTCCCTGCTTCCATGGACCTTTCTACTTCTCAAACTCATCCTGAGATTTCCAACTGTCCGACTGCTATCTGTCTCCTTCCTACCTCTCTCTCCAATATTCAACCACCGTCTCTAACTTTCACCTACACTGACATTCTCTTTGTCCTGTGAAAACTCCAAGTCAGTTCTCCTGAGGGCTTTGCAGTTGTTGCCCCTGCCTATCGTGTTGTTTATTACAGATCTTTATGTTTGACTCCTTCCAATTCAAATATAATTTCTTCAGTGATACTTGCCTGATCACATACCTAAAGTTTCATCCTTTCCTAAGCCCCCTATAATATAAGCTTAGGAGGTCAAAGAACTGTGCTCTCTTGCTCATCATTATATTTCCAGCACATAAAATAGTGTTATGAAAATACCAAGTGCTCCATAAATATATTTTGATGACCTGACTGAAGTTGTCTTTCATCATTAAAAATATATATATACAGGCATCTATGCTCTAAAGCATAACTGTAATAGTTATTGCACTTTAACGTACCAATTAACAAAAGAGTAAGGTGAAAAAAATAGAATCGATTTGGTCGCAATATTTAAAAATAAATTTATTTTGAATAACTTAATGTATGTTATGTGAGCCTGTTTATATGTAAATTTTAAATTGGGGGTTTCTATATTCTGAGAAAGTTAACTATATGTAATATAGATAGATAATATATGGTAATTATATATATGCACACATATAGATACTTTTTATGGAGCTTTTAGACAGACATTTTAGACAACATCTAGAATGATAGTATAAGGAACTCTGTGGACACTCTTCCCGATTAAACAGCCATAACTAGTAAAAATAATACTGTAAATGACCAAAGATTAAGTATTTGTTAAGTCTTTGTACAACAAACAGCAACAGTTTTTGACCCTGGGGCTGTGACCTGTTCCCCCTCCCCCAGCTCAATGTGAGGGAAGATCCCTTCCTGCAGGTGCAGTGAAGAACACAGAGCAGCATCCTCCCACAGCTCCCAGAAGGTGCAGGCCCCAGCAGTTCTCTTTTTTCCTGCTCCATTTAGCAAAAGCTTGATTCCAGAAGAGAATGTCTGGTGCTGTCCCTCTACCTAGCCCCGACTCAGAGCGCAGTAGTCCTATGTCAGGCATGGCAGCCTGAGAATACTGGAGCCTCAAACCACCTCACTTCAGCTTACTCACAGGCTGGAGGTTCCATAGCAGGAGAGGCAAGCCAAGAAACTAAAGGCCACTGTCCTACCCAGCTCCTTTATCATAAGTCAGAGGTGTCGCTCAAAGAGAAGCAGGACACTGTCCCTTCCCCTAGCTCTGGAGCAATATCAGAGGTTTGTCTAGGGGGACAGGATGGCTGTAAGAACAGGATGTTTTGAAGCTTTCTCTAAGGTCACTGACTTTTGTGGATCAGAGTGTGGGGAGTTCAAACATAAGGGTGTGCTAGAAACCAAGATGTTTGGGGACTAAGCAATAAGAGGAAGCTGCTAGCCCCATGAGAGCAATAAGGTAAACTATAGACCAGCTAGAAGTTTACCAGAGAGGACCAGAGCAAAAGAGGAGGAGGGGACAGTTCCCAACTTATTTTCTAAGGTCAGTATTACCCTGAAACCATAATTAGGTGTCACAGGAAAAGAAAACTAAAGGTAAAAGTCCCCTATGAATAGAGTTGCAAAGACCTACAACAAAATACTAGCAAACTGAATCCGGCAGCATATAAAAGGTTATATAGTGCTACGACACACACGAAACTTGAAGCATTATACTAAGTAAAAATAGACACAAAAGGCTACTATTGCATGATTTCATCATATGAATGACTAGAATAGGGATATCTGTAGCCTATCTCACTTACTAGAATGCAACCAGCAAATAGCCCAAAAGAGAAAGAAAGGATGTATAATAAATATAAATAGAAAAATTATGTTTGACATATTGTGAGAGAGATTATCTCTACAATTACACTTAATGCAAGTCTTCGCACTTCAAAAACATGTCATTGAAGGTATTTAAGAATAAAGCTTTGAGTATGCTGTTCCCTCAGTTGTTCTCGCTCTCATATGCTCTGTGTATGTGAGTTGATCATACAGTTTATGGGTTAACTTAATGTTTAAAGATGTTCTTCTCTCACTTGTGTACTAGACATATAACATTTTATATGTACTAGACATATAACAACATACCTCTACTATGTACATTGCATTCTTATTTACATTCTATATAGACTTTAACATTCAGATGTACATATAAAAACTATAAAAACTGCACTTCATACATTTCTTAATCACTTGTGAGTAGGTTCCCTTATTTTATTACCATAGACTCTTGTTCCAGTAGTCTACTTTCTCATATCTTACTTGACATCGCTTACTTGACAGTTCATTTATCAGCACACAAATATGCCCACACCACTTGCATATTAAAATAAACCAAATACCATCCTTAATCCTGGATACTTCCCCACCCAGGCACCTATGCCCCACTTTCATGCTCTCAGAACACACGGAGTTTCTCCTGTATCTTTTTCTTCTCAGTACCTCTGAGAGCATGTCTTTCTTTACATTACCTCTATGAGAAGTTTTTATACTATTTTCCTCATCTCTCATATATTCCTTGAGTTTTGAGGTCTGATTTCTGCCTTTCTCTAAAATAAAGTTCAGAGTCTTTGGCCAGTCATATCATAACTTCTCCCTTATCCTCATGCCCTCTTGTATATCTCATATTCTAATTCCATCAAACTCCTACATTGTCTTACATTTACTGGTGAATCCCCACTCTTGGCTTCTGTACTGTTTCTTGATGAAGCTGTCTTCTTTGTGTCTTTTTCTTTTTTCCAGTTTAGGACGGAACAATAATCATCCTTCAAAGCAAGCAAATTTCACCATCTTATAAAATGTTTTCTACCTCCTCAGTATAGTTAGTTTGGTGTTGAAGAATTTTCTATTCTCAGTTCAAACACTGTAGTGCCTGCAAGCTGAAACCACAAAAGAATATATATACAAATTTCAGAGTTTCTTGGAAAATAAGCCAAATTTGAAATACAAAAGTGGAGCTTACTGTGGGCATGAATTCCTAACCTGGTAAAGCTCAAAAAAATTTTATGTATGTGACATATGAAGTATAACATGATTATAGGACATATATATGAATATATATGTGCATATATTCAATTGATTATAAATAACTATAATATTTTGGTATAATAAATCTTAAAAGGTAATAGATTATAAAAACAATTTAAAAGGCTTTAAATTAAATTTTAAAAACTCACATTTGTTAAGGAATGATGTACAAGTTGAATTCCACATCATTTACCAGGGAAAACTTAAGTAAACTTAAGAAGAAAGTAAAACAGGAAATTCTTGCTTTTGTCAAAAAACTTATGAAGATGCAGAGTCATTTTTATTTTATCTGTGAGCCTAAGTAGCAAATATACTGTACCAATTTTCACTTTCCCAAGCGGTTAATTCAAGCTTGAAAGGTATTTCCCCTTCATTTCAAATGAATATAGGTCAGTTTCTTAGTCATGGAAAATTATGAAGAACATAAATTGAAAGACTTGTAAACCTTGACTCTAAGTCCATAAAATTGTCTTAACACTACAGAAAACATTTAAAAACATTTTCTATTGCACATCTTCTGTATATAGCCCTTCTGAAGAAGTGTTAAACTATTCTTTATTTGATTCAGTTCCTTAATGACAGAGTGAATATAGGATTTTCCTAGAATTTAGCCTAAAGTTATACAACATTTTTCTATCTTTACTATATTCTGAGTAACAATATTTAGGTACCCTGAAGGCATTTTCAAGCTCATTTTATAAACCTATTACAATACAAGTGTGTAAAGAAATCTAAATCTGAAGGTTTAGTAGACTCATTATTGAAAAACTGATTCACAAATCTACCTACAACTTGTTAGCATGATTACACAAATAAAACTAGTCAAACAAATTTACAGAAACTTTATGCTGAGCAGTAATTTCAAAAACCAATTTCTGTCTAAAGACATCTCTGCCATCTGATTAGAGAAAACACCACACAGTGATTTTAAGCCCTGGCACTCTGGCAGCTGCATTTTTGTGAAGAAAGTTTCATGGTTCACAATGGATCGAGTTATCTATAAGGGGATAGTTTTTAAGAGTTTGTGAGTAAATTAAAATGACAGTACATATTGACAGGGATATATTTATGGACAATGCTCCTCAGGATAACAAGGAGGTGTTTTTGTGACTAGTAGTAATTGTGCTCTGTTGTTGATGTTTTTGATTTGTAATTTCAAATCGTGTAGTATTCTGATGGCTGCTAATAATTACAGCTGCCCTTTCAGTTCCCCTAGAAGCACTTCCTGTATCTGGCATAAGCCATTTATTCCCTGAGCTTGAATTGAGATGGCAGAGGAGTAGAATGAAGGCTCTTGTGATGGCAGGAATGTCACACTTTGCGACTGGGGCTCCCTGGAAGAAGACTGCTTGAAAGTTGGGTTGCTCTGCCCTTTAGTGACCTATCAGGTGCCTACCATCCTGTTGTTATGCAATGTTGACAGAGGTATTAGACATTTCTCTCTGGCACTGTTTCCCACATAATTGTCCGTTGCTTAGTCTTTGAAGCGAATGGGATGTGTTGCCTGACATTGAGGTGTTGCTCACCTTGCACAGTCTGTGCTGTCTTCTGGAATCCCTTCTTGGAAAGCTCAACGAAACTCAGCTGTCTTGAATTACATCTTTTCAGAGCTGTTGTTATGATCAAAGGCCATGTGTTCCTAAGTTTTAGAACATAAAACATCTACATGGCAGACTCCCTCAATGCTATGCTTGCTTTCATATTCAAGATCTGTAAGGGTTCAATTATTTGCTGTAACTCCACCAGCTAATTATCAGAATCATGAACAGCCAAAGATATGATTCTCTGTTTCCCATACATGTCAAGTGCAGAATCACTTTCCAAAAGTCACAGTTAAGGTTAAATAAGAAATTTATGGAATGTTTCCATGTCTTTGTTGTAGAACTCAAGGAAATGACTCTAAGAAGAGAGTATCAGGCAAAGCTAAAGAGAAGTTCAAAGACATGGAAGGCTGGTCAGGATCATATTACATGCGGTGAATAAGCTCTTCTGATGTGGAGACAGGCTCCATATTGTGCCTTCAGACATAGAAAATGACCGGTGAAAGATAATTTTCATTGTTATTATTTACATTTATTACTAAACTGCCATGCCATAAAAGGACCCCAAACAGTGGTTGGACTTATGTATCATTAAGTTTTGACTGCATATGAAGTTATTACCAAATTAAGTTTAGCCATCATGAAGTTATCTGCTTAAATTCTAGTAGCCTTGAAAATTTTAGTCTAGTCAAAAATTCTAAAAAATGTATAAATTATGTTTTCAGAATTAAGCATATGACACTTTTGAGTAATTTTTAAACACCTAAACAAACACTCATGGAGTCTCAGCATAAATTATCTGCTGTAATTACCTAAGTAAGCAGACAGTTTGGGTCTCTAACACTTCATTGTATTATTAAATGTCCACAGTTGCACATAAATTTTTCCCATTACTTAATTCGTTTTTGAATTTAGAAGTCCTTCATTACAAAGACAAAAATACTACTGGCAGTTTTACTACTATTTCCTTGATAAACTCTCTTATCTGAAAGAACATTCAGTAGCATAATCAAAATGACCTAGATTGAAGAAAATCACTGTTACCTGTTCCATCTGATAAACCTCATCTCCTTTGACTTAGATTCCAAGAAGAACCTTTGCCTTTCACTTTGGTGGTAAATGACTTTAAAAAGGCTCAACCTCGCCCTTGTTGCCCAATCTCTATCCCCATCAGTAGCACTGACAGTGCGACTTGAGTTCAGTAATCATACTTGAATCTCCAAATAGCAATGTAGTTCCTGTAATGGAGTTACAGCACCAGCCTGGCCAGAGCAATTTCAGATTTTTCTAAATAACTTTCATATTGTGTAAGATGATTGTCATTTTGTTAAAGATAATTTGTACAATTATGACAGGAAAAGTTAATATAGATACAATTCCCTCTGCTTTATTTATCTCAAAATCAAGTCAAAACACAGTCTTAGAAATCTAGGCAGAAAAAGCAACAAAGTACACTATTGTTCACTGTTAAATGCTTACATTGTGCTAAGCATGGTGAAACATCATTGCTCTTTGACAATATTTATAGTAGTCAGTGACTTGTGACAAAAAATCATATCCTTTTAAATATTTGCAGGTTTTGTTTTGTTTTTTAAGGAATTTTCTCAGGACTCAAGCTTTCCATAATCAGGCAAGATGGAATTTCTGGGAACTAGGAGACTCAGATTCACATTTAGAACTAAGTTGATAGAAATGTAATGTCATGTAGAAGTTTAAGGTATATATTCTCTTTCACCCTCCTTTTCCTTATCATTACTTGGAGGAATTTAGATGTTTGGTTTATACTGGATTATTTAAGAAGATAAACTCAAAATGAAGAGCAGCCGTTTAAATTCAGTCTGGATTACACTGTTTGGATGACTACTTTCTTAAGAAGA
>JAVSCE010012552.1:0-16403 GCA_032199065.1 Smutsia gigantea | reverse complement strand
GAGGGACATAATAAAGATTAGAGAAGAAATAAATTAAATTGAGAAGAATAAAACAATAGAAAAAAATCAATAAAACCAAGACCTGGTTCTTTGAAAAAATAAACAAAATAGATAAACCCCTAGCCAGACTCATTAAGAGAAAAAGAGAATCTACACACATAAACACAATCAGAAATGAGAAAGTAAAAATCACGACGGACCCCACAGAAATACAAAGAATCATAAGAGAATATTAAGAGAATCTATATGCTAACAAGCTGGAAAACATAGAAGAAATGGACAACTTCTTAGAAAAATACAACCTTCCAAGACTGACCAAGCAAGAAACAGAAAAACTAAACAGACCAATGACCAGTGACGAAATCGAATTGGTAATCAAAAAACTACCCAAGAACAAAACCCCTGGGCCTGATGGATTCACCTCTGAATTCTACCAGACATATAGAGAAGAAATAACACCGATTCTCCTTAAAGTTTTCCAAAAAATAGAAGAGGAGGGAATACTTCCAAACTCATTCTATGAAGCCAGCATCACTCTAATACCAAAACCAGGCAAAGACCTCACCAAAAAAGAAAATTAAGACCAATATCCCTGATGAACGTAGATGCAAAAATACTCAACAAAATATTAGCAAACCGAATTCAAAAATACATCAAGAGGATCATACACCATGATCAAGTGGGATTCATCCCAGGGATGCAAGGATGGTACAACATTCGAAAATCCATCAACATCATCCACCACATCAACAAAAAGAAGAACAAAAACCACATGATCATCTCCATAGATGCTGAAAAAGCATTTGACAAAATTCAGCATCCATTCCTGATTAAAACTCTCAACAAAATGGGTATAGAGGGCAAGTACCTCAACATCATAAAGGCCATATATGACAAACCCACAGCTAACATCATACTTAACGGCGAGACGCTGAAAGCTTTTCATCTAAGATCGGGAACAAGACAGGGATGCCCACTCTCTCCACTGTTATTCAACATAGTACTGGAGGTCCTAGCCACGGCAATCAGACAAAACAAAGACATACAAGGCATCCAGATTGGTAAAGAAGAAGTCAAATTGTCACTATTTGCAGATGACATGATACTGTACATAAAAAACCCTAAAGATTCCATTCCAAAACTACTAGAACTAATATCTGAATTCAGCAAAGTTGCAGGATACAAAATTAACACACAGAAATCTGTTGCTTTCCTATACACTAATGATGAACTAACAGAAAGAGAAATCAGAAAAACAATTCCATTCACAACTGCATCAAAAAGAATAAAATACCTAGGAATAAACCTAACGAAGGAAGTGAAAGACCTGTACTCTGAAAAAACTACAAGACACTCCTAAGAGAAATTAAAGAGGACACTAACAAATGGAAATGCATCCCATGCTCTTGGCTAGGAAGAATAAATATTGTCAAAATGGCTATACTACCTAAAGCAATCTACAGATTCAATGCAATCCCTATCAAACTACCAACAGCTTTCTTCAATGAACTGGAACAAATAATTCTAAAATTCATATGGAACCACAAAAGACCCCAAATAGCCAAAGCAATCCTGAGAAGGAGGAATAAAACAGGGGAATTACACTCCCTGACTTCAAGCTCTACTACAAAGCCACAGTAATCAAGACAATTTGGTATTGGCACAAAAACAGACCCACAGACCAGTGGAACAGAATAGAAAATCCAAACATTAACCCAAACATATACAGTCAATTAATATTTGATAAAGTGCCTTGGATATACAATGGGGAGATGACAGCCTCTTCAGCAGCTGGTGTTGGAAAAACTGGACAGCTACATGTAAGAGAATGAAACTGGACTACTGTCTAGCCCCATACACAAAGGTAAACTCAAGGTGGATCAAAGACTTGAATGTAAGTCATGAAACCATAAAACTCTTAGAAAAAAACATAGGCAAAAATCTCTTGGACATAAACATGAGCAACTTCTTCATGAACATATCTCCCCGGGCAAGGGAAACAAAAGCAAAAATGAACAAGTGGGACTATATCAAGCTGAAAAGCTTCTGTACAGCAAAGGACACCATCAGTAGAACAAAAAGACATCCTACAGTATGGGAGAATATATTCATAAAAAACGCATCTGATAAAGGGTTGACATCCAAAATATATAAAGAACTCATGCACCTTAACAAACAGAAAGCAAATAATCCAATTGAGAAATGGGCAGAGGACATGAATAGACACTTCTCCAAAGAAGAAATTCAGATGGCCAACAGGCACATGAAAAGATGCTCCACATCGCTAATCATCAGAGAAATGCAGATTAAAACCACAATGAGATATCACCTCACACCAGTGAGGATGGCCAACATCCAAACACAAACAACAACAAATGTTGGCGAGGATGTGGAGAAAAGGGAACCCTCCTACACTGCTGGTGGGAATGCAAATTAGTTCAACCATTGTGGAAAGCAGTATGGAGGTTCCTCAAAAAACTCAAAATAGAAATACCATTTGACCCAGGAATTCCACTCCTAGGAATTTACCCTAAGAATGCAGCAGCCCAATTTGAAAAGGACAGATGCACCCCTATGTTTATTGCAGCACTATTTACAATAGCCAAGAAATGGAAGCAACCTAAGTGTCCATCAGTAGATGAATGGATAAAGAAGATGTGGTACATATACACAATGGAATATTATTCAGCCATAAGAAGAAAACAAATCCTACCATTTGCAACAACATGGATGGAGCTAGAGGGTATTATGCTCAGTGAAATAAGCCAAGCCGAAAAAGACAAGTATCAAATGATTTCACTCATATGTGGAGTATAAGAACAAAGAAAAAATACTGAAGGAACAAAACAGCAGCAGACTCACAGAACCCAAGAACGGACTAATAGTTACCAAAGGGAAAGGGACTGGGGAAAATGGGCAGGAAGGGAGGGATAAAAGGGAAAAAGGGGCATTAAGATTAGCAGATGTAATGTTGGGGGGGCAAGGGGAGGACAGTACAACTCAGAGAGGACAAGTAGTGATTCTATAGCATCTCACTACGCTGATGGACAGTGACTGTAATGGGGTTGGTGGGTGGGACCTGATGAAGGGGTACTTTAATAATCGTAATATTGCACATGTAATTGTAAATTAATGATAATAAAATAAATTATATTAAAAAAAAAAAAGAAGAAGAGCTATGAAAAAAAAATGCTGAAGTGTTGCTCAGATAATAAACTGGATGCTGTGATAAAGAATTCCTGGCCCATAAGCAGGATAAAGTGAAGTGGGAAGGCGTCTCCAAGGAGGTATTTTGTGAGCGGAGCACTAAAGCTGGGGAATAACCTAGGCATGCAAGGAGTTGGGAAGTGAACTAGAAGACAGAGGAAATGTAAAGCCTTAGAACATGTTTGAAAAATGATAGAAGGCAGTGTGGTTTGGCCTGGAAAGAGTGAAGAGGAGACAGGAGGGGAAGTCAGATTCATAATCTTGCAGAGCAAAATATGGAGGTTGACTTTGATTCTTAAAACAATGGGAAGCCATGGATTCCTTTTAAGTAGGGGATTCACCTCCAACTAGGGAATGGATTAAATGAGTTACTGTGCTTAAACCGTGACTGAAATAGACACACCATAAAAGCATTCTTGTCTTTATCCTTATACCTATTACTAATAGTGAGTTGGAAATGGACCAAGAATGGATGCAAGTAGACAAATTGAGAGGTTATTTCTGTAGCACTGTTTGGGGCCTGGACCAACTGTGAAATTGGAGAGCAGTGGGATATACATGATGGGTAAGTCAGAGGTACAGTCAACAGGGCTTCCTGAACAGGGAAAGACGGGAACCAAGGACTCCTTCTAGGATTCTGTCATAAACTCCCGGATGAGGATGCATTATCATGCTGAAGAGGACTGCAGAAGAAACCACTCTGGGAGGAAAAATCAAGACCATTTCATCCTGCTGAGTTTGAGATGCCTATGAGGTGCCTTAGTAGAAATGTCAAATATATTATCATCCTCATTACGCATGAGGAAACAGATTTAGAGAGACTGAGTCCTCTCAAAATTGAGCAGCTCTCAAGAGACTGGAGCCTGGAACTCAGGCTAAGAAGTCGTCACAGTCAGAGATTTCATCATCTCATGATTAAACACCCTTAGAAAGGGTGTCAGTTTCCTTGCTGGTATAACTGAGGCACAGAAATGACAGTACTGGCACCATCAGAATACGCTTCTGTAAGCTGCCTACAGGAGGCTGGCATTCCAGAAATTCTAGGCAAGTGCTTGAGCCAGCAACACAGGCTATGAAATGTGCCCCAGTTCTCTGAGCCTTGGGGGGTAGATGATTTGCCTGTGCAAGAAGGAAAACCTGGGCGAGAATTTTACAGTTAAAGAAAGTGGTGTTAATTTCCTGATCTATGAAATAGGAATGGTAATATAACACACACAGATTCAGGTCTATTATAAGGGATTATTTTTAAAAAGAGAAGCAGAGAGAGAGTAGGAATACAGCTTAATAAACTTTCCAGGGCTGTGTGCTCATACAACATTTGCCATAAAATTAAAATTGAGCCGGACCAGGGCTGGGAATAGAGAGAGAAAAAGGGAGTTATGTTCCATGGATACAGAGTTTCAGCTTGGGATGATGAAAAAGTTCTGGAGATGGACGTGCTAATGGTTGTACAATGAGAACATGCTTCGTGTCCGCTGAATATACACTTAAAAATGGTTAAAATGGTAAACTGTATGTTAATGTGTGCCTTACCACAGTAAAAAGATTAAACTGGATATTTGCTTTCATTACTGAATAGAAGTTACCTTCACATACTTTTATTATGTTTATCTTATAAGGACCTAGGCGATGAGTCAGTGTCATTTGTCATCCACACACATTTTGGATTTAAAGGAGGACTAGTTTTAACTTGGGTAGGAAAGGTGCTGGAACAGAGAAATAAATAAGCTATAAAAAAAAAAAATGTCTCTGGAGATTGCTAAGTGTCCCCCAGGGAGCAAAACTGCCCCCATCTAAGCACTGCTGACATACATAATCTCATTTAGCCCTTATAAAATCCTTGTTAAAATGAATATTTTCCAAGTTGTATAGCTGAAGAAAATAAGGCTGAAGCAAGGTAAACAATGTTAGAGTTACATAGCTAGGAAACGGGGAACCCAAGATATGAACCCCTCTTCTGACTTCAAAGCTAATGATTTTCCTACTATCAATACAAACTTACTTCAAAAATATGTTCACATGAGTTTCACTTTAAAATATTGTATTGCATTTGAGTTAAGTGGCATTGTAGAATCTTTTCTTCACAGTTATATTCTATTTCACCTGTATTTTTACATCTCCTTCCTTAGAGGAAAACAACTCCCTCAGCTTCTGCGTGAGGATTTATTTTAGTACTATTATTCAGTAATTATTTTGTTTTTTTTTTTGAAGCCAGGATGACTTCTCTGATTTATCAAGATCTCATTTTGTTTCAATCTTGACTTCTAAAGAATTTGGGATCTCTGTCAGCTTCGCCTAATCCACACATTTCATTAGTCTTTTTTCTATTACATCAATAAAATATTTGCTGTTTGAGACTCCAGGACATGACATACCCCATGACATGTCTCTTCCTAAAATGTATTTCTTTCTATTTGGATTTTTGCCAGTTTATAATACACTATAGATGAGTTCCATCTAACTCACAGCATTCTGGTTTTCCAGAACGTTGAGAGCATGCTGAGGAGAAGCTGAGGAAAAGGATAATGAGCAGGTAACCGGTGCAACAGAAGCAGGAGCAGCCATAGGAAGAGCCCGTGGGCCTTCATCTCCTGTAGGCACAGGCCTCAGGAGAAGCATCCAAACACCACAAAATGTGATTTGAACTCAATCTGAGTCAACATAAATGAAGAATATGAAATATGTGGTTTATACCTAGGCTTGAAATCCTTGTTTATACTTATTAGTTGCCATGAAAACCTGACTTAGATTCCCATGAGTTCCACGCTGGTCAAATGCTTTCAAAGGAAAAGGGCAACATTTGATCTTTTCTTTCTGATTTCCCTTTTCTTAGTCCATCATTTTAAATCTAGCATTCCAGGCCACACAGGAAAAGCTAAGCAGACAAAAAAACTTGATTCACTCTCATTTTTCTCCCCGGTGACGACAATCACTCTGTCTTGAGGTCAACACTCCAGATGTAAGAGAATGAGTCAAAGGGTTTTAGAGAATGTCAAATAAGCCAAAGAACGAAACTACAACTGTGTACCATAAAGGCCTGAGGAACATTTACTGAATTACTTCAGGAGCATAAGGTTTTTCTTAAAGATGACCAAAATAATGCATTTGTAAGATGTCTGGCTAAACTGAATGTGAAATCTGCACCTAGGATAAGGAACAAAGCTCATTCAAATACTGGTGGTCTGAGTCTATGGCAAAGATTTCATCAACTCTTTTATCTGACCAGCTGCAGTATTTAATAACTGGGTTACTGATCAGATATTTTGTAAATAACCTGTGAATTGACTGAATTCAGCCTGTTTCCTTTACCCAGTTTGCATGTGTAGGCACATTAAAGTAACACGGACAATTGAATGCTATGGGCAAAAATGGCACAGTTCTTTATGGCATCCAGATGATCAGGACAAAATTTTGGGTAAGAGAGAAGTAGCTTTACTTTGCACCTTTAAAAGTTTCTCTTTTCTACTTTACTCTGCTTGTCAACAGAACATATGTGTGTTTAAAAGACTCAGGAGGGTGGAGGAAAGAGCTTCGTAAACTTTAATGATAAAGCCTACTATTGAAAATGCTATGATAAGCATCTGGTTAAAACTAAAAAAGAAAAAAAAAGTGATAATTCCCCAATAAATATATATAAAATTGGGGGCGAGTATATTAAATATTCTGGTTTTAAACTCAAGTTTTCCATTTTCAACTGAAGGATGTCATGGGGACATTGACTTGAGCTATGTTTAGTGTCCAATGAACTAATCATGTTTCCAATTAATTGGTATCTAACGTGATTAGTTCATTGGAAATCCCAGAAATCAAAATATCAAAATATCAAATATCCCATGAGATGAGATGCTTTCAGGAGAGATCTTTTAAAATTCAGATCAGTTCAAGAATTCTCATAAATATTTATGAATATTTAGGCCTCACAAATGTGCATTGTTTAGCTATTGCCAATATTCTCACATAGACTATATATATAATCTATATAGACTATCTCTATACCTCTACCTTAGCAATAGCACTGGTCTTAGGTTGGCTCCTCCCAAAAGCAAACACTGAGACAATGGTTTAAGTGCAAATAGTTTATTTGGAGGGTGGTCCCAGCAATTACTGAGAAGAAATGAGGAAATAGAATAGACAAAGGAAGGAAGCCAGTACGGGCTGCATAATGAACAGGCTCCCACTGAGGACAACTGGAGCCCGATGCCACTGGGAATTTCCAGGAGACAGTGGAGAAGATGACTCAGAGCTGTCCCACCTGAGAGCCAAGGAGGCTCATGGTATTTACCAATTCCAGTTGTCATTTATGAACGGACAGCTGCTGCTGGGGGCCAAAGTTCCCAGAGTGGGCCTGCCCTCTGCATAACTTGAGCAAGCTTCTGTGGCTGGAGCCTGCCCTTTGGCAGAAAGCCCCAGGTGCTTGTAATAAGATGCCCTTGGCACATGAGTGGGACACTGACGGCATCCCTGAACTATCAACATGAGGCCCCCTAAGTGAAAAATTCAAGTGGTGGGTCAGAGTTTGGGGTCATAAAAGTGAAATCCAAGTTCCAATAACTGCACTTAAAAAAAGAAAAGAAACCATTATTTTCCTAATATTCTTCAAAACAGCTGCTCATACAAAACAATCTACAGAATCCTTGTAAATAGATTCCCTCACCAGTTTTTCCAGCCAAGCATGTTGTATGCTAGCTCAGTTTAGAAAACCTCACTGGTTCTGGCTTGCTTTTGTCAATTTGCAAAATGAAGCCTGGGGTGCTTCATTTACACATGCACTTTATAACTGAAAGAGTGGTCCTTGGAGAGGAGTCTTGGCAATCATTTTAATTAGCAACAACTTGAAGACTGCCTTTTTTTTTTTCCCCTAGTAACCCTAATGAACCAAGAGATATGCTTTATAAGGCTTTGCCCCAAAGGTTTCTCAGCTGGCATCTGATCAAAATGTGCAGAGGCAATAATACTACTAGACAACTATTCATACTTAGGCTAATTTTTAAACTGCTAATTATAGTCCAGCTAAGAGGTGAAGAACAGCCCATGGTCACTAGAATCATAAGTTGTCAACACTGGTCTACCCTGAAACCGCGAAGACCTCAGGAAGAAAAATACTCATGTGCGTGATGAAGATAAACTTATTAAAAAATGTTCTTTACTCTCTGAAGAACTTATTTCTTCATAGCTATCATTAAAAACTACCCTTAATCCTTCTTGACTCAAAGTTGAGGAAATTCTTAAATATGCAGCTCTTATAAAACTGAACAAGAACAGAACCAACACTGAAATCATAAGCATGAGACAGTAAGATAAGACATTCTCTCATATCTGTACAGTTTGTGATCATATTTTCATTTCAGATGAGTTTTAGGTACTTTTCCATTTTGATCAGACTGTTTATTTTGTTTCCTTTAGGATGATGGCTTTTCTCTCTTGCTTTCTCACTTTGGGCAGTCTTAGGCCAAGTCTTAGAATGGATTCAGATGCTCTAAGAAAATGTTTCAGTGTATGTCAGCACATTTTCTGACGGTTCTTTAACCTTGCCTAAACACCTGTACCTGGGTGGGCAGTGCCAGCAAGAGATAGTAAAGGGAAGGGCTAATAGGAAGAGCAGAGCCCTACCGACTGAGCCTTTTCTTGCAGGACAAGGCTTCCCAGTGAGCTTTTTGTAATGGTTCTTTTGTTTCCCAGAAACAAGTTGTCTGCTGCTGTATTTTCAGTAACTAGTATTTTAGAGATGCTCTTTTTACTTTCAAGTCAGATGGCACATTTTAAATCATCTTCTCTTGTAAAATGCCATGATAGCATTATATAAATTCAAGGCATGTACAGTACCATGCACAATTCTTTGTGAATAAAAATAGATCTTAGATTCATATAGTTAGTATCTACATGATCCCATAACAACAACCCGTGAAATGTGAAGCAGGTAGTTAGGCAAGTTGTTTCAGCTCCATTAAACCAAGCCTCCTGAGTACAGATAAATCATTTAGGTGCTTGATTACATTGTTTTCACATTTGGTCTGGTGACTTGGCTTTCTGACAGTAAAGCCCTGGGAACCCCACTGATTCTCTCAAAATGTTGCATTTATTTCTGAGGAACAAGGCCCTCTTCAAGTTACTTTACTACCATTTCCATAATGACTGGCAAAGACCTTGACTATATTACACATCTATGTTAATTGATCATTGGAAAAATAATGCCAGGCTCTTTTAAAGAGGAAGAGATGTTTAAAATAGAGCTTTTTGACTATTCTGAAATGTTAAACAATGCAAAGTCATGCCAAACTTGGGATTTCTGGAAATATCAAGTCTGTGTTATTTTCAGAAAATAACTTGAAAAACTTTTGGACCATCTAAGGAGACATATTGCCAGATACTGCATTTTATAAACTTCAAGAGGCTGGACAGTTTTTCTTGTTGACTCCAGTTCTCTTTAAGTGTTTCAAGCCTGCATGGATCTCCTTGGCATCCTGGCATGTGGCTTTTCCAGTATCCGCTGATGGTACTGCTGTGAAATGTGATTAGGGAATTTGAGAGAGAAGAAAGTTGGCTGAAGGTCATTACCAATTAGATGGAAACTAAAGGCTACTGAACTTCTCAAATAGAGTAATGAATAATTATCCAAACTTTTAAAAAGACATTTAGAATGTACTTTCATTGTGGATTTTCATTAAACTGAAAAATGGCAGAAATATCAAGCCTACCCAGACACCCAAATACACATACCTCCATGGCAAGGCAATTGCCTCAAATCAGGGGAGAGGAGAATGGGCTGAGGTTGCAGCAGGGTTACAGTATAGTTTAAGCCCTCCTCAGTGGGTACCTCAATAGGAAAGAGAAACTCAAGCCAAAGTATGGCCCTTTAACTACCAATCCTAGTAGCCTCACTTGCCTGAGAATGATGGTGAAAGTTCTCCCATGTTTTCCTTGTTATTAGAGAAAAATAAAATGATAGCCATCTCCTGAGATCAGTGTTCACCTCAACCTAATGGAAGGGGATTATGTTCTTTGCTTGTTTTTCTAATAGACTGATATAAAATACTAATTTGCCCCAGTTTAGAATTATATTGCAAATATTCCCTGTGAGCATATAAGGGTGTAGTAAGAATTTAATTGTTTTGAAAGGTAAAGTGCAGAATAAATGACTATCCACAAAATTGGATCCTTTCCTCATGTATTACTTTAATTACAGTCATTTAAAAAAATCAGCTTCACCAATTGCATCTCCTTTTTTTCTCAAAAGCAATATAATCATGTATAAAAATTCAAGCGAAGATGAGACTATGCAGGCCCAGAAACATTTGACTGGTTCTAGTAAGCTCAGAGTGAATAATACTTAATATTTAATATTAAACTCTATCACCCAAAGTGAAAATATAGTAATGTAAGTCTTCAGCATTAAATAGGAAAAGATATGCCAATCCCACCCTAAGAAATTGCTTCACCTGGAATAGACCACAAAGAATGGGAAAATAAAAGTCAAACAATTACCATAAAATCCTCCATTAGAAACTGGAAATCTGAAGTCCAGACAATGTGATTTGGCCCAAAATGCAAATAAGAGTCTATGTTGAAGATGGATATTTTAGATCAGTTTTTTCTCATTTCTGAGTTATAGAATGCTTTATAAAATTAGTCTGTGTTGTGTCTCACTCAGGAATGTAATGAAGTGTCCAAACACATCTGAGCTAGAACTTCTAAAGAAGATAAAGTTGTCAAATGCATCCATAGAAAATAGAAAAACTAAATTACATATCCATTCTGTGAAAGAAAGCTCCACATTCTTGCCTACATATTTCTAGGGTTTTAAAGTTTTATTCATTCTGGTAGGTCTTTAGATGTTTAATTTGCCTTTTAAGGTTATTTTACCTTATGGATATTATTATATATGCAGGGCCTATTTCAGTCACTTACCTGTTTTTCCATTAGGTTGTCTTTTTTATTTAAACAATCCATTTAAGCTACAAAAAAAATCATCTATTACTCCAACCCTGCCTCTGGCAACCAACAGTCTGTTCTTTGTATCTATGAGCTTGGTTTGTTTTTTTGGCTTTTGTTTGTTTGTTTTAGATTCCACATTGTCTTTCTCTGATTTATTTAGCACAATGCCCTCAAGGTCCATGTTGTTGTAAATGACAAGATTTCATTCTTTTTTATGGTTGAATAATATAGCATTGTACATATATACCACCTCTTCTTTACCCATTCATCCATCAGTGGAAACTTAGGTTGTTTCCATGTCTTGGCTATTGTTAATGATGCTGCAATGAACACTGGGGTGCCTGTACCTTTTCAAGTTAGTCTTTTTGTTTTCTTCAGGTAAATATCCAGAAGTGAAATTGCGAGATCATCTGGTAGTTCTACTTTTAATTTTTCAAGGAATCTCCATACTGTTTTCCATAGAGGAAATTTACATTCCCACCAAGGGTTCCCTTTTCTCTACATCCTCGCCAACACTTTTTACTGTCTTTTAGATAATACACATTCTGATAGGTGTGAGGTGTTACATCATTGTGGTTTTGATTTGCATTTCCCTAATGGTTAATGATGTGTAGGGCATCTTTTCATGTACCTGTTGGTCATACGTATGTCTTCTTTGGAAAAATATCTATTCAAATTTTCTGCCCACTTTTTAATTGGATTGTTTGATTTTTTGCTAGTGAGTTGTATGAATTCTTTATAAATTTTGGATAATTTCTACTTGGCAGATATGTGATTTGCAAACATCTTCTCCCATTTAGTAGGGTGCCTTTTTGTTTTTGTGATGGTTTTCTTTGCTGTGCAGAAGCTTTTTACTATGATGTAGTTCCAACTTACTTATTTTTGCTTTTGTTGCCTTTGCTTTTGGAGTCAGATTAAAAAACTCATCACCAAGACTGATGTCAAGGAGCTTACTGCCGATATTTCTTCCAGAAGTTTTATGGTTTTAGGTCTGACATTCAAGTATTTCATCTATTTTGAGTTACTGTTTTATGTGATGCAAGATATTGGTTGAGTTTCATTCTTTTGCATGGGCCTGTCCAGTTTTCCCAGCAATATTTATAAAAAACTGTCTTTCCCCATTGTGTATTCTTGATTCCTTTGTCATGAATTAATTGACCATATATGTGTGAGTTTATTTCTGGGCTCTCTATTATGGTCCATTGATCTATGTGTCTCTTTCTATGCCAATATCATACTGTTTTGATTACTATAGCTTTGTAATATACAGGCATACTTCATTTTATTGTGTTTATTGCATTTCACTTTACTGAACTGTGCAGATATTGCTTTTTTCTTAACAAGTTGAAGGTTTGTGGCAACCCTGCATTGAGCAGTCTGTCAACACCATTTTTCCAACAGCAATTGTTCACTTCATGTCTCTGCATCACATCTTGGTAATTCCTGCAATGTATCAAACTTTTTCATTATGATTATATTTCTTCTGGTGATCTGTGACCAGTGATTATGACTTGTTCAAAACTCAGATGGTGGTTAGCACATTTTATCAATAAAGTATTTTTTAAATAAGGTGTGTACATTGTCTTTTTACACAGTGCTATTGCACACTTAATTGACTATAGTATAGTGTAAACATAACTTCTATATGCACTGGGAAACGAAACAAATTCATTTGACTTGCTTTATTATGACACTTGCTTTATTGCAGTGATCTGGAATTGAACCCAAAATATCACCAAGGTATACCATTTGAAATCATGAAGCATGATGCCTCAAGCTTTGTTCTTTGTTCTTCAAAGATTGCTTTGGCTATTCACGGTTTTTTGTTGCTCCATACTATTTTAGGATTATACGTTCTAGTTCTTTGAAAAACGCCATTTGAATTTTGATAGGGATTGCATTAATTATGTAGATTGCTTTGAGTAGTATGGCCATTTTAATGATATTAATTCTTCCAATCCATTTACACAGAATGTATTTCCATTTATTTGTATCTTCTTTAATTTGTTAGCATCTTGTAGTTTTCAATATATAATCTTTCATCTCCTTCATTAAATTTATTCCTAGCTATCTCAATCTTATTGATAGAATTATAAATGGGATTGTTTTCTTAATTTCTCTTTATGATAGTTTATTGTAGAGAAACACTACAGATTTTTTCATATTGACCTTGTGTCCTGCAACTTCACTGAATTCATTTATTAGTTCTAACAGTCTTTTGGCAGAGTCCTTATGGTTTTCTATATATAATATCATGTCATCTGCAAATAGCAACTGTTTAATTCTTCCTTTCCAATATGGATACCTTTTATTTCTTTTTCTTGCCTTATTGCTCTGGCTAGTACTTCCAATATTATGTTGAATAAAAGTAGCAAGACCAGACATCCTTGTCTTGTTCCTGATCTTAGAGGAAAGGCTTTCATCTTTTCACCATTGAGTATGATGTTAGCTGTGGGTATGGCCTTTATTATGTTGAGATATCTTCTCTTTGTTGAGACTTCTTATTGTAAATGGATATTGAATTTTGTTATTTTTTTTCAGCATGTATTGAGATGACCTTCATTTGGTTAATGTGATGTATCATATTCACTGATTTGTGTATGTTGAATCATCCTTACAACCTTGCCTTTCTTTTACTGATCTATACTTGTTCATTTTGTATTCTTGATACAAGCCTTTTGTTGGAAAACCTGTTAATTTCTTCTCAGTGGATAGCCTTTTTACACTCTTAATATTCTCTTTTTATGATTAGAACTCTTTGCTTTTAATGTGACTCAACTTATCCTTTCCTTGATGGTTAGTAGTTTTTGAATCTTTTTTATAAAACTTTTGCCTAATTAAACATCATGAAAATATTTTCCTATGTTTTCTTCCAGAAACTTTCTTTTATCTTTCAGGTTCAGAACTACAGTGCACCTACAATTTTTAGATTTAGTCTCAAGTAAGCACAAAGTTAATCTTAGATGCATGGCTTTTTCGATATATGGATATTTAATTGATTCAGCACCATTTACTGAAAAGATGATCCTTTCCCTACTGTTAGGATGTCCATCTTTGTTTTATATCAAGTGTTAATCTTATGAATAAATTCTAGATTCTCTGCTCTG
This sequence comes from Smutsia gigantea, assembly GCA_032199065.1. Classification (NCBI taxonomy): domain Eukaryota; kingdom Metazoa; phylum Chordata; class Mammalia; order Pholidota; family Manidae; genus Smutsia; species Smutsia gigantea. The sequence continues at coordinate 2,157 of JAVSCE010012552.1, read as the reverse complement.
TTCAGGTTGTCTGTATTCTGGCACTAATACCAAGCTTAATTAAGGTACCTTTAAAATAATGCTTGATATTTAATAAATCCTTCAAATGTATTATTCTTTAAGAATATCTTGGCAGCTTTTGAATTTTCATGTAATGTGTAAATATCAACATAAAAATATCCAGGATGTTCATTGGTATTCAATTTAATTTTATGTCAATTTTGAGGATATTGGCATCTTTGTGATATTTTCTTCCAATCAGTGGTATTATATCCTCAATTTGTTTGTTACTTTATTTCTTGAGAGAAATTTTCAATAGTATTTTAAAGTTTTCTATGAAGTAGTCTTCACTTCATTAGATTTACTACTATGTATTTGATTCATTTGATGTTACTATAAATTATATTATTTCCATTTTTATTGTACTCATTTATCACATAATGAAATACAATTGATATTTGTATGCTAACTTTGTACTCAGAACCCTGCTAAACTTATCAATCTAATAATTCGTTCATTTTATTTAATATTCATATTATATTGCTATAAACTTGCTTATAATGTTTGTAGGCTTTTGATGATCACCTCTTTTTCAACTCTATGTTTCAGACATAACTTTTTTTGCCTTTTGTTTTTCTTACTGTATCCTGCAAAGAAGCAAATAAATTTTATAAGTCTCTTCAAAGAAATAACTTTGGTCTTCTTAGTTCTCTCTAGTACATGTTTGTTTTCTATTTTACTACTTTTTGATTTTGTAAATATTATTTTCTTTGTTTAATTTCTATTTAATTCTGTTTATTTTTGTATTTTCTGATTACTTGCAATGGATGATAGAACATTGATTATCAGACATTCTTATATTAGATATACACCAATAATGCCATGAATTTGATTTTTTTTCAGCATTGGTATATTAGGAAACATTTATTTCCTACTCTTTTCTTCCCTTTGCATATAAAGACTCAAGCTACACAGGTAGAAGTGCTCATAGGAGTAGGACAGTGTATATTTAGAAGAGGAACAGCCATTTTGTCAATTGTAAGATCAGGATTAATTCTCCCAACAACTGTTCAAGAGAACTTGATGGCTGAAGTGACCTCCAGTGGATTCAAAGTATCTCTCTTATTTTTTTGTTTATTTATTTATATTTATTTGTTTGTTTATTTTTATTAAGGTATCATTGATATACAATCTTATGCTCAAGTTTCACATGAGCAACACTGTGGTTACTACATTCCCCCCTATTATCAAGTCCCCACCACATACCCCATTACCGTCACTGTCCATCAGCATAGGAAGATGCTATAGAGTCATGACTTGTCTTCTCTGTGCTATACTTCCTTCCCCATACCCCCCTGTATTATGTGCACTATTCATAATACCCCTTAATCCCCTTCTCCCTCCTTTCCTACCCACTCTCCCCAACCCCTTTGCCTTTGGTAACCACTACCATTCTTGGGTTCTGTGAGTCTGCTGCTGTTTTGTTCCTTCACTTTTTGCTTTGTTGTTATACTCCGCAGATGAGTGAAATCATTTAGTATTTGTCTTTCTCCACCGGGCTTCTTTCACTGAGCATTACACCCTCTAGCCCCATCCATGTTCTTGCAAATGGTAGATTTGTTTTCTTCTTATGGCTGAATAGTTTTCCATTGTGTATATGTACCACATCTTCTTTATCCAGTCATCTACTGATGGACACCTAGGTTGCTTCCATCTCTTGGCTATTGTAAATAGTGCTGCGATAAACATAGGGGTGCATCTGTCTTTTTCAAACTGGGCTGCTGCATTCTTAGGGTAAATTCCTAGGAGTGGGATTCCTGGGTCAAATGGTATTTCTTATTTTGAGTTTTTTGAGGAACCTCCATACTTCTTTCCACAATGGTTGAACTAATTTACATTCCCACCAGCAGTGTAGGAGGGTTCCCCTTTCTCCACATCCTCGCCAACATTTGTTGTTGTTTGTGTTTTGGATGTTGGCCATCCTCACTGGTGTGAGGTGATGTCTCATTGTGGTTTTAATCTGCATTTCTCTGATGATTAGTGATTTGGAGCATCTTTTCATGTGCCTGTTGGCCATCTGAATTTCTTCTTTGGAGAAGTGTCTGTTTAGATCCTCTGCCCATTTTTTAATTGGATTATTTGCTTTTTGTTTGTTGAGGTGCGTGAGCTCTTTATATA
>JAVSCE010012551.1:0-31124 GCA_032199065.1 Smutsia gigantea | reverse complement strand
AACTGTAGATTAATGATACCAAAAAATAAAAAATAAAACAAAAAAACTAGAGTCAACTTGGCAATGCATTTTCTGCCTTTCTGACCCATTCATGCTCTCTGGTTAGATTTCAGTGTTGGGATTGTAAAATGTCAGATTTTTTAACGTGCTTCAATGCTCATTCAATGCAACTGGTCTTTTACTACTAGGAACACCTTCTAACTGTACGATAAAATAGTTCACAAATATTCTCTTCAACATTTCCATTGATAGGAAGCTCATTAAACCTTGAGGTGGTTTATTCCATCTTTGGGCACTTACAATGGCTAGAAAAGCTCTTCTTTTCCTTATTTTGACCAAAATTCATTTACCCAAGGCCGCCTTTAATTACACCTAGTTTTGTCAGATAAAGCATCAGAGAAAAATCTAATTCTTCTTCTACAGGTTTTAAAACACCATAATTGTAATATTACAACACCCTGGTACTGATACAGAGCAATTAATAATGGTAACTGGATGCCAGGAACAGTTCTAAGTGTTTTACATATGTTTTCACAAATTTCAATACAACAATCCTGTGTAGTAGATTCTACTATTATCCTCATTTTATAGAGAGGAAATTGACACACAAAGAGAATAAGTAACTTCTCAAAGGTCATGCAATTAGTGAGTGATGGAGCCAAGATTCAAGCTCAGGCTAAGGCCACTGAATTATATGATATATAGAACCTGATTTATATTTATCATGTTATGTTATGCTATAATGTGTGTTATATTGTATTATATTTTCATGCATTCTAAATGGTTAAGGTTTTATATGTAAAGCATCAAGTTGTTAAAGAATACAAGAAAATAAAAGCAAATATATATTTCTGATCTCTCTCCACCAATGCATTTCTCAGAACCTCGTCTAGCTCCCAAGGGGAAAGATTAGACGATCCATCCCTGGATAAGTGACTTATAGGTACTGACATGTGGGCATCTATCACAGTGAAGTCCACCAGTCAACAGCACAATGTATTCACTCAGAATGTCCAAACATATTTCTGCTGTCTCACTGTTAAACATGCAGACAGCCAACGGAGAACAGACGTTTGTGAAAGTTCTCCAAAGGAAAGATACAGACCTTAATAAACAAACATAAGGAAAAACTAAGAAGAAACAGCATGAGCTTAAGGAGGAAAACTCATCATTAATAATCTTGTTAATTAATGATCATTAACCATCTCAAATAAATAAGATGAAATATTCAATCCATAAAAGAGGACAGGATAACATAAAAAAAGACATCCCCTAAACAAGAAAATTGTCTTAAATATATGAGTCCATGTTTTGAAAATTCTCCATAGAAACTGGGCAATAAGGACCAATATATCATGCAGAAAGAAGAACTTAAAGATCAGAAACAGCGTAGACAAAAAATAGCAAATTAAAGAATCAATTTAAGCTATCTAAGTTAAATGAGTTATAGAGAGAACAAGAGAGGGAGGGAGGGAGGGTGAGAACGAGGAAGAAAGGAGGGAGGGAAGAAAAGAGGGAGGAAGGAAAAGAGGGAGACAGAGATAGAACAGATGGATTTTAAAAATACAAGGACAATTCCCAGAACTGAAGGACAAGAGGCTATAATTTGTAAAGTTCTGCCATTTCCCCAACACAGTGAATGATAAAGTCACCACATCAAGACATATGATGAAATTTCAGAACTCCAGAGATAAAGAGAAAAGTCTAAAAGAGTACAGAGGGCTTAGAAAGCTTAGAACAATAGATCATATACAAAGAATCTGGAAATACAGTGCCATCAAACTTCTCAACAGCAATATTGAAGCTAATTTGATAATGGAGTCATGCCTTCAAAATGAGAGAAAATGATATGCAACTTAGAATTCTATGTCAAGAAAAAACATCAATCAACAGTGTGAGGAAAATAAACATATTTTCAAATAAGCAGTGTCTACAAGTTTTGCCTTCTTGCACTTTCAAAAATAAAGCTTTGGAAAATTTGCTACCTCAAAATAAGGAGGAACTGAGAAAGAGAAAAAGATGGCATCCCACAAACAGGAGATCTAACACAGGAAAGTTCCAGCATGATGGCACCTTGTACGTCACTCAATGCAGTCTCCTTAAATATAAATCAGGTCACTTTTTGCACCTGATTGACACATTGTACTGTCTTCCCATCACACTTACAAGACAAAAACTCTTCTTTCTGGCCTATTTCTCCAACTTCAGCTCGTAGCACCCTCCTTTTATCTCTCAATGCTGCAGCACTGTATTAGTTCTTTGAATATGTCAAGTGGCGTCTGGCACTAGGGTTTTGCAATCTATTTCCTCTTCCCTGGAATGCTTTTCCCTCTGATCTTCACATTACTGGATCCTTTTCCCAATTAGCTCCAATACCATGTCCTTAGACTTCCCATCTGTTTATTTATAATTGTATCTCCATCACTTGTTATCTGCAGTGCTAATATTTTCCTCCACAGTACTTATTAGTACTTGGCATTATTTTATGAATTCATTTAATTTATTTAAAAATTTATTGTTTCTCTTCCCTTTGAAAATACAAGCTCCATGAGGGCAGGGATTCTGTATGTTGTATTCCTTGATACAGCTCCATTGCCCAATCAGCTCCTGGCACACAGCAGACACACCATTAAATATCTGCAGTTTGGTCAAATTTACCAAGATGTTGATGATGTTCTTCTACAGTAAAAGGTTCTAGATGATCTTTTAAAATACCTTGTTATACCTTTTAGTATTTTCTAAAGCTTCTATAAACATTTAACACTTCAATTATGCAAAAAAATGACAATATTCTAATGTTCCAGACTAGAAAAATATCCAGTAGAAATTGTCCTCAGAAAGAGGATCTATAGGGTTATGGCAGTTTATGCCCATCTAAATGTTATGGAAATTAAATATCTTTCTAAAACATAACTCCCATGAGCATTTGTAATGATAATCAAGTCCCTTTCACACCCTATTGGATTTCCAGTATAATGATCAAAGGAATATAAAAACAGGATATGGGAATGTATATCAGACTTGGAAACTGCTCCATCCCCTCACCAGTTTTCCAAATTTCAAGGAGGAGCATCGCCTATTGCTCAAGCCCTCAAGTCTAAATCTTGGCACCTTCCCATCTCTCACTTCCCATTCTTTTGCCCCATGTTAGCATGTAGTTCCTAGCACAGAGTAAGGCCTCAATAAAGGTTCTTTCACATAAGTACTTAATACATAACTTCCAATATCCTGGTTAATCTCCTTTTCTCTATTTCCAGAAAAAAGAACAGCTTATCAAATTTCTAAAATATAAACTAGAAACATGTGAACTGTATATGCACAACTACATAAAAGGTAATGTGAAAAGCTAATTCTTAAAATTTTTTAGGAAGATACAGTTGACATATAACATTGTATAGATTTAAGGTATATAATGTGTTGATTTGATACATTTATGTATTGCAATATGATTTCACCCTAGGGTTAGCTAACACCTCTATCACATCACGTAGTTTTGTTTTTGTGGTGAGAACAATTAAGAACTAGTGTCTTAGCAACTTTGAAGTTTATAGTACCGTGTTATTGACTATCATCACCATGCTGTGCATTAGAGCCCCAGAACTTATTCATCTATATGTTGTAAGTTTTTACCTTATAACCAACATCTCCCCAATTTCTCCACTCCCCAGACCCTTGCAACTGCCATTTCAGTGTTTTTATGAATTTAGCTTTTTAGATTTGACATATAAGTGAGATCATACAGATTTTGTCTTTCTCTGTTTGACTTACTTAGCATAAGGCCCACAGGGTCCATTCATGTTGTCACAAATGGCAGGATTTCCTTCTTTCTCATGACAGAATATACTCCATTTTCTTTACTAATTCATCAGTTGATGGACACTTAGGTTGTTTCTATATCTTGGCTGCATATGATGCTGTAACCAACAAGGGTGTGCAGATATCACTTTAAGATACTGATGAAATATGTGTTTTTACAATCCTTTACATTAACCTCCATTAAAGCAGCATAGCTGCTCTGTACATCAGCTCTACGACCTGATGGATCCCTTTATTCCTGATGGCCAAGGACTCTTACATATAAACAGAAATTACCATAACCATAGGCAACATAAGGCTCTTTTGCTCTTTTCCTATGAGATTGGTACTCTAAGAGATACTGCACAGGAAATTAAGGATTTCTTACCTAAGAACATTGGGATATATATATATATAGTGTGTGTGTGTGTGTGTGTGTGTATATATATATATGTAATATATATAAAATGGAAACATAATCATAGAAATAAAATGTCTTTCACATCTGGCCATAGGAAGAAGAGGTAGAACTCTGTGTTCAGTGAATCTAGTGAGCAGACAACCAAGGTGAGACCTCATCCAGTTGGGGGCTTAGCTGTCTCAAACCTATCCCTTGTGGGAGAAGGCTATAGACCCTTGCTGTCCAGTAGACTTCTTCAATGAGAGAAATATTCTACATCTGTGTTACACAGTATATGGAAGCCCCTAGTCACATATGGGTATTGGCCACTTAAAATGCGTCTAGTGTGACTAAGGAACTGCATTTTGAATTTTAATTCAATCTAGTGTCATGGATACAAAACACATGCAAAACTAGGAAAGTAACCTCTCCACGTGGAAAGAGTGAGTAGGGAGACTTGTCGTCATACAGGCTGGATGTGCTCAGGCCTGCCAATAAGAAAACTGCATGAGCTGGGCAATCTCTTTCCTCTTTGGACCCTGTTTCCTCTCATGCAAAATGAGTCAAGTTGAATTATTTGTTTTTTAACGATGAATTCAGAAGAGGTCAAGAGCAACCACTAACATAAAACAGGCAGAGCAATCTATTCTTTGGAGATAGTGAAAAACCAATGCAGTAGAGAAGACAGTCTGGGCATAGCTAGGAAAAAAGTATTGCAGCAGAGACACTCATGACAAATTATGGGATGTTGCAAACAATGGTCATTTCAGTTGCAGCTCGTACTCATGGAAAGCTCGTTGTGGATTAAGTAGTGTTCTAGGGGCTAGATACACTTTGATCTGATTTAATCCTCACAACAACTCTATGAGCTGACATGTTATTGTTGCCTTGTTTTCTCCACGTTACTGAAGAGAAAGCTGAGGCTCAGATAGATTAGGTTACTTGTACAAGGCTGTACAGCTACAAAATGGTAGAACTGGGATTTGAGCCCAGGTTTGTTTTTCTACTATGATATGCTATACTTGATAGCTGCTATCTATGATGCTTATTACATGGGTAGTGGAGTAGTCTATTTACATATGTTATTTACAAGAGTCCTGTCAAGACTTTTGTGGAAACTGGTCCAAGCCCTACCCCATGCCATGCTGTGAGTGACCCTGACCTGAAGGAAGGATGCGTGCTAGGATTGCTTGAGAGTGGGAGCACAGTCCTCGGAAAGGTCTTCATCTTATGGAGTGGGGGTCTTTCTCTGTAGAAAGTTTGGGGGTCTTTTTCCCAAACTTTCTCTTTTTTACTTTCACTTCACTCAGTTCCACTTAACTGAATTCACCCTTCAGCCTCATCTTGACAAAAGCCTTGACTTGCAGTGATTCAGAGTACTTCCCACTGTATAAAAAAAGCAATTTTTAAATGTCATAAAATATTCACCAGGAATAATGATTTTTAATGTTGAAAATCATCTGAGCTCCTGGATAGCAGAGACAAAGTGGACAAATGGTACAGCCATCATTAAACGGAAGCAAAATGATTACCTACAATTTAGATGGCATAGCATTAGATCCGTCCCACCCGAGGGAGAGTGAGTGGACCACCTCCACATTACTTTGCTTCTTAATAACTAATCTGAAACAGAAGACCAAATAAAGCAGTAGGACACAAGGACCTGATTTTCCTGAAATTGCTCTGAGAGGGCACCCACTTAATCTTGACTCCAAAGAAGAAACACCAAAGCAAAGCTAGAACTCTCAGCAAACTGGGGCAAAGGTGGTGAGATTTTTACATTTGTCTGTAATCACTATGCCACACATTAGATCTCCAGAATTTATTTATCTACTAATTGCAAGAAATTGTCATCCTTCTTTCTAAAAGTGAAACTGGATAAGGGATCCTCAGCAATGGTGGCAAAAGGCATATTGAGACTGCATATTGTGAATGCTTTGTATGTAAGGCTCATCCAATTGCTTTCACTTATTTTGGGGACAGGTAAATTCAAAATATTATTATAATTCACTTTTTCCCTTTCTCCCACTCCTTCTCTCTCTCCTCCCCTCTCAAGGTAGAATCAGTATGCTCCCAAGACGTAGGCCATATCTCCGACCCATGAACATCACGACCAAAAGCCCTCATGCTGGAAGCTGATTTTCAACCAGTTCTCCCAGCCTACGGGGGGAGGCACGAACAACTGACAAGCTTGCCTGATCAAAAGTTGACATTAAACTTGTCATAGTCTTTGTAACTATTCTTCAGTTTATCTCCTTAAATACATAGTACTGAAGAAATTAATGTTTACTTTTAAATTCGCCCTATTTATGTTCCATAATGGTTTACATTAATCAACTTCATGCTATATCCCAGACATTTACTGAGCACCTATTGTGTGCAAACGACAGGCTTAGTGGATTTGAGGAATATGAAGAGGAAAAGCCCCAGATCCTGCTCTTAAATAATATTGAGTCTATGACCATGCCAGGATCAATCATTGTGATGCTTTCTGAGAAAATTTTTTATGCCCATCCACCACCACTGCAACTGTAGCCACCATTATTTCCAATTCTGTCTAGGTTGGGATAGGAGATGGAGGTGGGCACTTCAGATATGACTGTGCATCAGAGAACTACAAAGCAAAAGAACACGCTCAACCAGAGAAAAAATTTAGGTATCTCCCACCTCCACCCCCTGCTCCCTAGAGACAAGATGTTCATATGGGCTCCAGAAACAGGTCTAGTGATGCTGTGGTATTTGTTCCAAAGGGAATATTTTTGTGACTTTAGAAATCAAAGACATTATGATTGTACTTTTTGCCTAATTTGAACCACAAAATAATTATGGAAGATGACTCTGAGAATTTTTATAAAACCGTATTTTGCAGAAAAACATCCTTCATAATCATCATTCTGATGAAAGGAGGGAAAATACATATGAGTAATTCTATGTCACATGGTCTATGTTCACAGATACCTAAAACGTTTGGGTGAGTTAGGGTTATTCATTTGACAAAAGCAGGTGAACTCTAAAAGCAAAGTCATGAGAACAGTATTATGACTAAATTTGCATTACATTGGGGAAAGTGGAGAAATAATGATAAATTAAACATCAGGCAAGCTCAGATTTTGGTATCACAACCTACTGTCCAGTGAGAAATACCTTTTTTATGAAATTATATGATGGTTTCTGAAAACATACCAGCTATACCAACATACTACACATTTCCTACCAGTATCATTCTTTCAGAAGTTCTTTTCCTAAGAAACGATAATGTTTGGCAATTCTAAGTATCATCTAGAGCCATGTACTTGTTTTGGCCAAATGCACAAGTCTACAAAATCAAAGAGCAAAGCATTAATATCCTAAATATGTAGAGAGATTATCAAACTCAATAAAGAGTGGAAAAGGAAATCAAATAGTCACAGAAACGAAAAAAAATGCCAAACGAACATATATTATGACCGAAAGAATCAGCAAAATACATTAATCAAAGATGAGATACAAGTTACAATCCATTCATTTAAATGCTAATCCCCAGTACTGGTCAGGGCTTTGAGAAGGATAAGGGACAAAGAAGCTAGTATTCTTTTACATTACTTTTAGAAAGCAATTTAGTAATATATATGAAGAATCACAAAGGTCTTCATTGCTTTTGACCCAGTAATTCTGTTTCTGGAACTCTTTCCTGGGAAAATAAAAAAAAAAACTATGCAGATGAAGGTAATTCACAACCTCTCAAAGTTGTAAAGATCTAAATGTTCAACAGCAGAGGATGGCCAAGGAAATATTTCAAGCCCTCTGAAAATCATGGTTTTGAAAAGTTTAGCAACATGGGGGATGGTTCTCATGAGACAACACAACTAAGAATTTCTGTGTGGCTGGTAAGGTAAAGAGAAAAGGAAGGTGTGTGTGGCGGTGGGGGGGGTGTCTGTGTCTGTCTGTGTGTGTCTGTGTTGGGAGGCAGGAGAAAAGCTGGTGAAGAATCCTTGGACCAATTAAAAAGGGTCTTGAAGGCAATGGGATGCAAAAGGAAGACGGTGTAGTGCTTAGTAGAAGCTAAAATGTGAATTTGATACTTCCTCCAGAAATATCAATTTTATATGAAGACTGTAAGGAAAATGCTTATATTCAATTGACATACAGAGTGAAGAGTTCACATGCATTGCGAAGATAAATCATAAAAGTTCAAAGGAAATTCATGCTTAGATAAGCAGGCCTTTTCAGCCACTGAACTCATGGAAGCATGTGTTCATACTATTCCATTGCGAGAAATGTTTCAGTTACACCATTTAAGAAGTGCAACAGTCAGGAGAATAGGAAGCCAGTGATGATTTTTAAGAAATCAAGTAACATATTATAATTTATGCTTTAAAAGGATACTGGAGGCAGTGTAGTGTAGAGAGGAGAAGTGATAGCATATGTAGGGATGTCAGTGAGGAGACTGTTGGCACTGCACGCTTAGAGAGTAGGGCCTTTAGATACGGGCGAGTGATAGTAGTCATGAGGGGAGACGATGCATTTGGGAGAAATGTCAGATACAGAATGGTGATTTTGAATAAACAATTGGACTGGATGTGGGGGAGGTGGTTGAAAAGAAACAGTCAAACATAGTATCATTTTCCTTCTTGAAAGCTCTCAAACTGCTTTTTCCAGCTTGTAATACTAAGTTTAAAACATTGAGCCTGGCAGTCAAGAACTGCCAAGACACAGCCTCAACCTACCTGTCTTGTTCCTGATTTGCAATGTTACCAGTCAGGAGTCCTTTCCATTCTGCAAATATTCCTTGCCATTGTTCATGCCATTTCATATGCTTGGAGTTCCTCATGTCTACTGTGACCAGCGTCAAAATGTAGTTTGCATTCAACCTAGTCCTCTGTAAAGAATGTCTCATCGTCCTTGAGCAGTGAGCTCTCATTCATTTGAATGCCCATAGCACTTTGTCTGCATCTCTTGTTTTACACACCTTAGGTTCTCCTCAACAGGGAAACCAGTTATCCTATTAACCCTTAAGTCAGATCCTGCCACAGCACTGCCAAACTGTGCATGGCTCTCATGTCACTCAGGTAAATGCCAAAGTCCCTAAAAGTCCCCATTTCTGTGTTTCTTAATCAACCTCAGCTACACACTAAATTCATATCAGAAACTATTTTTTTAAAACCCATGCCCAGGCCTCACTCCAGACCAAGTGAATTGCATCCTTAGGGGTGCTATTTTTGAAACTTCCTCAGGTGATTCCAAAGTGAAGTCAGGATTGAAGGAGAACCATAGAGTCAATGGGAGTTAAAGCTGTGAGAAGAGTTGATTAAGTGGTTCCTGTTCACTTGGTGAACCAGAAATCCATTGTAGACCAAGGGTTGCCTATCTCTGAGTCAACATCTTTCTCAAGTTCTAGCTTCTTCGGACAAGGAAATCAATACATCAGAGGCTGTCAGTTTCTGTGGTATAAAACCTAATTTTTCTTCTGAGTAAAATCATGAACATAAGTTCATCTGCAGAAAAATCAAACCTTGATTAAAACAAATATTTTTTGATTCCAGTTCATCAAAATTATGCTTGACAGAAAGCCAGATTTGTCAGGGTCGTTGAGTATATTGGAGAGCACAGTCAGAAGCCGCTCCACGCAGTGCCGCACTAGCCTGGGGGAAGGACAGTGCCTGTGTACGGCCGCTCCTCTTACCCTTTCAGCAAGTTCTGTCTGGGCCATTGTAGTACAGGGGGGCGTTTCAGCCTCCTCCCCATGTTCTAGGATTCTCTCAGGGGTGTCTTGTACATAAATAGTTGTTTTACATAGTTCTTCTTGTGACAGGGGAGTGAAGTCAGGAACAACCTGTTACCATCGTGATGATGTCACTCCCACAATCAGAATCTAAGAAGCATTTGACAAAACGAGGCAGTGGAATGAATCTGATGAAATGGAGGATATTCGGACCAACATAAGCCAAATATGTAAGTACTAGGTACAGAAGGTTTAGTGTAGAAGTAGCATGTAGGAAAGCTATTTACGGGGATGAATATCATCAAAAAGAATAGCAGTCTCCAAAATTGAGCATGCATCAGAACCAATGGTGGGCTTGTTAAAACCGTTTGCTGGCCTCTACCCATGGAGTTTCTGATTCAATAGCAAATCTGCATTTCTCATAAGTTTCGAGGTGAAGCTGCTGCTGCTGCTGGACCCAGCTCTGACAGGGTTACAACCGTCTGACTGGTTAAGAACCACTGGTGCAGTATGAGTGTTAAAAAATGTACTGCAAGCATAAGTGGAGGAAGCAAATATTGTGCAATGAAATAGGTAATAAGCATTCTCCATTAGTTCTACTAGGCATCAATGAGAGCCATACCTGGGAGTATGACAATCAATGATGGTGAAAGGACTTTTGTTCATGTCACATGAGGAAATTGTGAAGGAATAGGACCACATAACTTGGAAAAGGTAAGATTTAGGTAAGATACAATGATGTTGCTCTCTTTGAATCTCTAGAGGGCTATTACTTGGATAAGACAGATTTGTTCTGGGTACTGTCAAGGAGTAGAACTAGAATCTGTGGCCAGACATCTAAGAGACAGACTTCAGTCTGAAGTAAGGCAGATATTTTTAGCACATGGAACTGTCCTGAGTTACACTGAATTGCTTCCCAAAATGTTGAGCTTCTACCACTTGAGATATTCAAGTACAGACCAAAAGACATTCAGGCACCTTTCATGGAATTGGAAATAATGGCCTCTGAGGCGCCTTCAAATCTGAGAAATCCTATAAGTATATGAGTATAGTTGCCTTTAGCTACACAGTCTGGCCAACATGAAACTACTGCATTTGGAAAAATAAGAACAAAGTAGTGGATTGCATCCAAAACAGGTATCACCAATCGTGGTTGAAAATGAGACTACAGTTACTTAAGAAAAAGCTATAATCAATGCAATTCAAAACTGAAGGGAGAAAGTGGCAAAACCCAGACAGACTGCAAAGCAGGAGAGAAAGGGAAAGGTACAGGGGAACATAACAAAGTCCATGTAGAAGTTGGGGTAAATGCAGGCAAAAAACCAAAACAGGTAAAAACTCACTCTTTCCATGGAAATTTACCATCCACAACAAATATTTTATCTCCATTCTGACATCTAATATTAACTGCAGTTATGTATGAGCCCAAATTTGATGTCAACGATCTGGGAATTGATTGGAGTTAAGAAAACTCATGAGTATTGTAGGTCAAATTAAATACCTGTGTCATCAGTGCTGAAGTAGTAAATCAGTCTGAAGGGAAAAAAATAAAAAAAATAGCATGATATAGAAGGTTGTCACTGCAAAACTACTACTTAACTAATCTGGAGACCCAGCTGTGAGACGATTACAAGGATCTAGGGATACAGGGTCCATTTGATGTCTTGGGCAAAATGGTGATGTTTCATCCCATACCACTTTCTGTTTCAAAGGTAAGCTCTTCGCCCTCTTCCCATTTTTAGCTTTTTAGTCCTCTGTGTCTTGCCATTCACCCCTAATTTTCTACACTGAGAAAAAATTGTAATACCAGGTACTGATGCTCCATTTTGAATGAAGGAATGTGAATGTGTTATGAGACTTACAGATGTATTTCCCTTAGAAACTTTATACCATTATTAACAGACTTAAAGGCATCAGAGGCAAATGTGTGAACAATTTGGGGCAGATAGAGGTCTTTCTTTAGGGTCACTAAGAAAACAACCTACTCTTCCCTTCCCTAATCTACCTGAGAGCAACAAGGACCACATCAAAAGCATTGGGGAAAACTTAGTGGAGTCAGCTCCAACATAAATCACTTCAATTTGAAAATAAAACAAATATTGGGTGCTACATCTTCCAGAATAAAATTTAAAAATGCATGTAGGTGCCATTTCCCAATGGCAGTTGATGTTATTCCAATTGTTAAACTGTTTGGATTCAGTTGGCTAGCTAGCTCACCTGTTGTTGAGAAGGTCACTGGTAGATCAATATATTGGGCTCATTGCCTATGGAGAATAACCACACACTGTTAGAAGTGGAAGGACCATTAGAAACCATATAGCCCAAATTCTTATTATCTAGATATTGAAAATACAGGCCTTATAGTGGGAAAAGAATTGCCTATTTAATTCATTGCATGAGTGAGTAGAAGAGCTGGAATAAGAATACCACATTGTGCTAACTTAGTCATATTTGGCATTCTTAAGTGACACCCATACCCCTGACTAGAGGGTAACCAACCATGCTGGTCTGCCCAAAACTTTCCAAGGATTAAAATTGAAAATCCCCTGTGTTAGAAAAAGCCTCAGTCCCAGGGAAACTGGAATGCTTAGCCACTCTACCTGACCAGCTATCCCAAAAATATATGCCAAGAGATCAAAGATGACTGTTCCAGACTGTACAAATATACCTCACAGATGGACCCGTGATAATACTGATGCCAATCTACAGGGTCAGGAGCTCATATCCTCATTCTTCTAGTCTTCCTCTTCCTCCTCCTGTTCTTCTTCCTTGCTAAAATCTATTTGACAATTTATTTTTTTTAAAGAATAAGAATTCATAGTATGAACGAGGCATTGTACTAAATGTTGAGAATTCAACAGTGAACAAAGCAGAAATTCCCTGATCTTATGGAGCTTACATTCTGGTTAAAGAGATAGGCAAAAAAAACTTAGTGAAATAGATAACCTATGAGCTGATGATAATTAATTGATTTTGAGAAAAATGAAGTAGGGAAGTGGGGGAGGGAGTGGTGTTTGTGGGGATGCTGCTATTTTAGATCAGGTCATTAGGGAAGGTCTCTGATGCAACGTGGCTTTATAATTTACAAAGTCCTTTCCTACGTTATTTCAGTTACACAAGCATTTTCAAAGAGCATTATTATCACATTAAACCTCAATTCATATCCCCATTTACTTTGCTAGAGTCCTTCACTGCAGCAGCCAAATATTTTAATTCCTCCTCTGAGTTCATACATCTACCATTCCAGTATTGGAATCTGACCTATGGGGGACTTCTGTAAAGGTCACTGGGAGCTTTGTAAGATCCCAAAGGGCCATGGCAGTTGCCATGTGTATTACCAACAACTTCTAAAAACAAAATTTGTATTATATCTCTAGGTGTTATGGAAAAATAAAAATTAAGTTCTACTGAATGACAGTACCGAACAAAGTATCTGGGAACACAGTATACATGCAATAAATATTTATGGAATGAATGAATGGATTTATAGGAATTCAAAATCAAACTTTGATTTTTATTCAAATGTGACTTTCTCAATGAAGCCCACTGTGATTTCCCTATTTATAATTTCAACCCCTCTCTTACACTATCCTCCTTCCCAGCTACATTTTTCTCCACACAGCTTATCACCATCTTAACTCCTTCATACATTATTTATTTTATCACCTTTCTCCTTTCATCAGAATGTGCATCCCATGAGGACATTGCATCCAAAACAGGGTATCACCAATCATGGTTGAAAATGAGACTACAGTTACTTAAGAGAAAGCTATAATCAATGCAATTCAAAACTGAAGGGAGAAAGTGGTATCACAGCAAAACCCGGACAGACTGCAAGGCTGTTTTATTCACTGTTATATCATCAAACCGCAAGACTGATGCCTAGAAAACAGGCTCTCAAAAAATATTCAATGTATAAAAGAATTCATGGCTTTTTGCCAAATTCATCCATCCTCTCTTCTCTAAATCAACTGTCAGCCCTTTCACTATCTCTCATAAGGATGATTATGATGGACTCCTAACTGATCTTTCTCTCACCTCTCCAAAGGAGTTTCTACATGATAGTCAAAATAATCCTTCTGAAATGAAGGATTTATTATGCTCTTTTGTGACTTAAAATTCTTAGGCTGATGTCCAAACTGCTTCTAATCTATAAGACCCAGCTGGAGATAGCTTCTACCTCTCTCTTTAGCCACACCTCCCCTCCTTTACCTACGCAAATTTTATATTCTATTTCTCATGACCTAAGCTAGCCTCCCTGAGCATAATGTCTGCAATTTTCCCAAAGTAAATGGAAGCTCCTTTCTTCCATTTTCTCAGGCTGGTCATTGACCTCGGAAGCCTCCTTTTGCACACACACATCTAATGCATCAGCAAACCATGTCGCCTCTGCCTTCAACATATCCCCAAATCTAACCACTCCCCGATGCCTCCACCACGAACACACCGGATGATGTCACCACCACCACCTCTTGTCAGCTTCCACTCCGCCTGCCCAACTAGTGTCTTAGCCATAGAGCAGTCACAGTAACCTTTCACTGTACAACTTAGACATTCTCATCCCTTGCTCTTAACTCTCTAATAGCAAGTGTCTCACTTTAAATAAAACCCAAAATCTTTCCCATGGCCTCATCTGCAACATCATTGCCTGCCACCCTTTTCCCTTTCTGAGCTCCACTCACAGTGGCAACCATATTTTAGATTTTAGTGCAACTCCTGCTTTAGGACCTTGAACTTGCTAGCTGTTCCCTCTACATTGCTTGTTCTCTTACTTCATTCACGTATCTGTGCAAATGCCACCACCTCAGAAACTGCATTTTGAAAGCCCCTCCCCATTCTCTATTCTCTAATCTTGCTTTATTTTTCTTCATAGCACTTACTGCCATCTGACATTGTAAGTTTATTCACTGACTTGTTTACTTTCCTATCTGTCACTAAAATGCAAGCTTACAGAGAGGGGACAGTTGGGTTCACTTCTCTATCCCTTAATAGCTTGAGTAGTGCCTAGAACACAACAGGAGATCAATCAATATTTGTTCAGTGACTGAATGCTTTCCTTTCTTTACATATGTTATTTTCTCAGATTAAAATGCCTTTCTTCACCTTTTGTGAAATAGGCAAAGGATTTTTCAGGGCCTAGCTCAATGGTTTCTTCTTCTGTAAGGTACCTCACTATTCTTTCTCCATCCCTCTTACCCCACCTCAGGAAAAATTCATAGATCTTTTTCCTGACTTGACTTTTATATCATCCTTATCTTAACAGCACTCGATCTGTAGTATTGTACCATTTTTTTTCTTTCTTAATCTGAACCACTTACTCCCTTCCCAGTCTGGTAGCCCCTTTAGGGCAGAGAATATGTAGATTTTTTTTATACTCCCCTATTTCCTCTGCAGAACTGCCTACATAATTTGCAAGGCCCCATGCAAAACAAAAATGTGGGGCACCTTCAAAAATTCAAGATGGCAACAGCAGAACTTGCACCAAGCATGGGTTCCTTCTACACATGGGGCCAAATGTGACTGCACAGGTGGTGCACCCAGAAGGCTGCCCAGCTCCTCTGGTAACCAGAGAAGATCCTTCTTTCAGTTTCCTGTTCACAAGTTGGTGCTTCTCTGAGGCCCTCCCTGCCCCCATCACAATGTTACAGGCAGAGGTAGCTGTGTTAGAATTTTTGCATCCTTCAATGCTTACCTTTATGAGAATGTATCATACCACAAGGTAGTTTTCTGTTTACTTCTCATTGCTAGCTTCCTGTAAGTTCTTTCAGACAGCAACTCTGACTCACCACAAAGGTTGACACCTACGTATTCAAAAAATGCTTGCCCATCAAATGAACTCTACTGGAAAACCTAGCCCACCATTGTAATCCATATGAAAAGAAGTCTTGCTGATTTATATGCATACACCTCAAAACAACTCCCCTAATATTGCTGGGCCCAGGGTACTTGACATAAAGTACTACATTTTCAAAAGACAATTTTGAAGCGTCTTCATCCCAGCATTCTGAAGATGATGACACGAAGCCTTTGAACTTTGTGGATCCCAGATGAACTGGTCTGTTCCATATGTACTTTGATGAATTTTAAAATAGCACCAGCTAAAATACTGACATGCAACATTTAGGGTGGGAATTAAAAAGGAATTTAGAAAGAAAACAAGTCCAGTCCATTCCCCACTGATATTTAATGCCGGACTGCCTCCCTTGGCAGCCTCTAACATATTAACTTCTATCTTCTTTCCTTTTTTTTCCCTTTAGTATATGCTCTCATCCTTGTTTTCTGTGAATCACAGGAGAGACTTTTCTAGTCTCTTATAGTTTTATTATCTAGTAAAATAAGTGCTCTGAACATAATTGCATTATCTTCTTCAAGATAAACAGTTGTTAAAATTCAGAATCTAATTGGATAATTAAAATTTCTAGAAAGCATGACAGCAATTTTCTTTGTATACACTCTCTTTAAAATGATGCTCCCCGATGACAGCCTCTTCAGCAGCTGGTGTTGGAAAAACTGGACAGCTACATGTAAGAGAATGAAACTGGACTACTGTCTAGCCCCATACACAAAGGTAAACTCAAGGTGGATCAAAGACTTGAATGTAAGTCATGAAACCATAAAACTCTTAGAAAAAAACATAGGCAAAAATCTCTTGGACATAAACATGAGCAACTTCTTCATGAACATATCTCCCGGGCAAGGGAAACAAAAGCAAAAATGAACAAGTGGGACTATATCAAGCTGAAAAGCTTCTGTACAGCAAAGGACACCATCAGTAGAACAAAAAGACATCCTACAGTATGGGAGAATATATTCATAAATGAACGTATCTGATAAGGGGTTGACATCCAAAATATATAAAGAACTCACGCACCTCAACAAACAGAAAGCAAATAATCCAATTAAGAAATGGGCAGAGGACATGAATAGACACTTCTCCAAAGAAGAAATTCAGATGGCCAACAGGCACATGAAAAGATGCTCCACATCGCTAATCATCAGAGAAATGCAGATTAAAACCACAATGAGATATCACCTCACACCAGTGAGGATGGCCAACATCCAAAACACAAACAACAACAAATGTTGGCGAGGATGTGGAGAAAAGGGAACCCTCCTACACTGCTGGTGGGAATGCAAATTAGTTCAACCATTGTGGAAAGCAGTATGGAGGTTCCTCAAAAAACTCAAAATAGAAATACCATTTGACCCAGGAATTCCACTCCTAGGAATTTACCCTAAGAATGCAGCAGCCCAGTTTGAAAAAGACAGATGCACCCCTATGTTTATTGCAGCACTATTTACAATAGCCAAGAAATGGAAGCAACCTAAGTGTCCATCAGTAGATGAATGGATAAAGAAGAGTGGTACATATACACAATGGAATATTATTCAGCCATAAGAAGAAAACAAATCCTACCATTTGCAACAACATGGATGGAGCTAGAGAGTATTATCCTCAGTGAAATAAGCCAAGCCGAAAAAGACAAGTATCAAATGATTTCATTCATATGTGGAGTATAAGAACAAAGAAAAAATACTGAAGGAACAAAACAGCAGCAGACTCACAGAACCCAAGAACGGACTAATAGTTACCAAAGGGAAAGGGACTGGGGAAAATGGGCGGGAAGGGAGGGATAAGAGGGAAAAAGGGGCATTACGATTGGCAGATGTAATGTTGGGGGGGCACGGGGGGGCAGTGCAACTCAGAGAGGACAAGTAGTGATTCTGTGGCATCTCGCTGCGCTGATGGACAGTGACTGTAATGGGGTTGGTGGGGGGGACCTGATGAAGGGGTAGTTTAATAATCGTAATATTGCACATGTAATTGTAAATTAATGATAATAAAAAAAAAGCAGAATGTAAAAAAAAAAGAAAGAAAGAAAGAAACAAAGGCTCTGAGAAATTCAGACTTACCCAAGGTTACACAGTTAATAGTCGCATTTTTTTATTTTTAAAGGAGTCAATCTTGCTACTTCAGATTTTAGATTTCTTATACTGCTGTTGAAAAATTGGCAATCTTGTTTTGAAAATATCATTCAAATTCAAAAAAAAAATAAAATAAAATAAAATAAAATGATGCTCCCCAATCTTATCTTTACTGTTCATGGAATTTAGTTCTAAGCAGAGCCACTATTGTGACTTGTTAGTTTATGCAGAAATGTAGTGAAAGGCCAGATCACCAGAGAACATTATTAATTCATAGTGCAGCCTCACTGAGTAAAGCTCTAAGTGGATTTTCACATTTAAACACCACACAAGAGCATTTCTAGAACATGGGATGTAATGAAAATCTGCTGCTGCCTCCACTAGTTGAACTGCCTTGCACATGTCTAAGAATTTTGTTACCCTGATTGTGTTATTTTGAAGGTCCTGGATTTAATTAGAGTAGCTAGATTGATAATTTAGAAATTGTCTAAACAGTTCATCATAGTACATGAAAACACAAAATGACAGACTCAAAGTTGGACTGGCCGATTCTATTCCAATTGTCCACCAAGAGAAGGGGGTTTTGTATAGCATCCACATGGATAGAAAAGAACTGACATAATCTGAAAAAAGGTTATCTATTAAGTATCTGCACTAAACATTATTATTCATGATGTGACATCTGAAGCACTCTTCTTGAAATCTGGAAGGAGACAGAGAGGTTCACCACTTCTATCCTAATTTGCACTGCAGGATCTAGCCAGTACAGTGAGACAAGGGAAAAAAAAAAATCAAAGGTGTAAGAATTGGAGAGGAAGAAACAGAAGTGTCATTATTTGCAGCTGTCTACAAAGAAAAGCAAAATTTACCTCAAATTTTGAGGTATAATGAGATTTAATGAGAATGATTATGACAAATATGTGAAATAGTGAGAATATAGAAGCTATATATAAAATCTATATGTAATACTGATAACAAGAAGTATACACATTTACATAGCATCTATTTTAAATCAGGTGTTTTCAGCACTTTAGCTATATTAACTAACTTCAGTAATCACAACAACCCCATGAACTATAATTCCTATTTTACACTTTAGGAAACAGAGGCACAGAGAATTTTAGTAATTTAAACAAATTTACACAATAATAGTGGCAGAGCCAGGATACAGACCTAAGTAGGCTACCTTCAGTGACCAAGCTCAGAGTCACTATGCCATATTCATTTACACTGCTATATACTTGAAGCAGAACTAGAAAAATATTTTTTAAATATGTGTCTTATAGCATCAAAAAATAGAAACTTCTTCAGAGTAAGTTTCTCAAAAGATGGCCAGACTTTTACGGAGAAAATTGTGAAATGGCATTGGAATATATTAATAAAAAGTGCTAAATAATTAGAGCCTAGTACTGTGTTCATGGAAAAGAAGAGTCAGTATCATAGATATTCTCTCCAAATTGATCTGTATCTTCTTAAATACCAATCAAAATCCCAACAAGTCTTTTCAAGAAAATTGGCATTCTGACCCTGAAATTTGTATGAAAGAACAAAGGGCAAAAAATATTTAAGACCTTACTGAAGCAGCAAAATAAGGTGAGTGTTCACACTATTTACTATTAAGCTGTAGCTATTAGGGGAGTGTGGTACTGGTAGAGAGAAAGAGGCATTGACTCAAGGAACAAAACGTAAAAGCCCAGAAGGAGACCCAGCTCCCACCCCCTCTGGAGGCTTTTACCTACACTTTTCTTCCCTCTGCACCTTGGCCTCTTAGTCGTTCACTTGCTCATGACCTTTCAGGTCTTTACTCACCTGTCATTGTTCTCAGTGAGGCCTTTCCCAATTGCCCTATAGAACACTGGCCTTTCCCCATTACCTCCCCTTTCCCTTCTGGGCTTCCTTTTGTCTATAGCACTTACCACCATCTGCTATACTATGTGTTTTAGTCATTTGCTTTATTTACTTTCATCCTCAAAATGAACGTGAGCTCTATGAGGACAAGGATCTCTATCGCTTATTCGCTGCTGCGTCTTCAGTGCCTTAAACAGTGCCAGCACAGAGTAGCAAGTTATTTATGGAGGTAAGGGATGAAGGAGTGAGTGAGCTTCCTGACTCGTTTATAAAGCCTCTAGTGTCTCTCAAACCACACTCTCTCAAGCTTGCTCTTGGATATGATTCTGAACTTTCTTCAAAGCAACTGTGCCTAGATACTTTATTAGGATATTACTTTGTGTTTTGTTATTGTTGCTGAAATACTCTTGAAAGAGTGGGATGTGGGGCAGTAAACTTCTTCCTCTTCCCTTCTAGGTTCTTGGTTGGTTTAATAACCAAATTAACAGAAGACAGAATAACAAGAGAAAACCAAAAGTAGGGAAGCTCCACAGACATGAAGACCCCAAGGCAGTCAGGCAATTGAGGCTTCCAGACCACCCTGAGCTAAGGAGAAGGGCGAGTGTCTGGAGCATCAAAGGGGAGGAAGGTGAGAAGGGCATATGTTTGGAAAAAACAATGTTTGCTGCACCACGCAGATAAGCCTTTGTGATACAAAAAGTCATCTCAGGTGATAGCTCTCTTCCTGGTACAGGCTCCCGATCTGAATTATTTTAGGCAGTTCAGGGAGAGGTAATAAGCCTTTCTGAGTTGGCTGGGTCTTCATTACCTTCAGCTCAGAACAAGCCACATGCCAAGGCAGCACATTTTGGGGCAGGGTGGTGTATTCTGTTCCCCGTCCCATATTCCCCATCAGGAAGATAAACACTTCCTCCCCCAACCTAAGAAGGCAGTCAACATCTTTGTGTTTTGGTGTTTGCTTTGAAGGGGAGCAGAGTTTGCCACCCCAAAATATGTCTCTTTGGCATTAGGATTATTTTGGGCTGGTTATTTTGAGAAACTGCAGACACAGGAGAAGCTCTGAAAACAGAGTAGAAGTTACCCTTTTGTAAGGGATGTTGGCATGCATAAAGGAGATCTGCATCTGTAAAGGGGTCTCCCTCCCCGTACCAGAAAGAGGAGGACTCTTAAGTCTCTAGAATTTTTATCAGTGGTGAAATCAAGGGCCTAAATTTGTATAACAGCCTTACCCTTGTTTACTGGGCTTTTCCTGGTCACAGCCTATAACTGGCTCCCCACCCCAAACATAGTTTGTCTTTAGCTAGAGATGATATTTAAGGTCCATTGGGCCATTTCAAGGAGTTATTCAGTTTTCCTGCCTCTGCCCAGGTATCTAGGAGGGATACATGTTATTAAACTTTTGCTTGATTTTCTCCAGATAATCTGTCTTTTTATTACAGGGGAGTCACAGCCAAGAACCTAGAAGACCAGAGGAAGATTTAGTTTTCCTCTTTTCTTCCCCCACAGCTTCTTTGTTTAATGAGCTGACAATTTTGTTCCTGTGTCCACCAGAGTCAAAACCCAAACTTTGTAAGACCTGGAAGACACTCACATACACAGGCTTTCCTTTTGGAATTTGTAGCCACTGGGAGAGACTGTTGAGACCAAAGCCCTTTTATCTAGGAGAGACAGGTGAGCTTTCCAGAGAGGGGCAGGAAACAAGCACATCATTCTGCCCATGTCCTCCTGTACACAGCCTACTGCACGGTGCTTTAGAGAGGATATTAACTAAGGTACAGTCCATATACATGGAGATCTAAATCAACTGCAGGTGAAATTATTTTTTCTTGGAAACTTTGAAGTTGTTTTTTCAAATAGATTTTGAATAGATGTGGGTCTGTTCCCTATAACACTTGCTTCAGTATTAATTAGTGAAACACAATTTTATATCACAATAAAAACAAAGGTAAAAAACAATCAATAAATAAAACAATAAATTAGAAAACACAGAGAATCCATACAAGTTAGAACAACATTAAATTCTTTCCCTCTTGGCAAGGGAGAAGGGGTGCTCAAAGCCAAATTTTATTTTATTTTAGTTGAAACTAAATTTTGTGCTGTTTTGTGCAATAGGAGTTAAGGAGCACATTCATACTTGCATCACAAACTTGACCACTGCTCAAAATACTCTAACGATTCGCCACTCCCCTCAAGATAAAGCCCCAACTTATTAGTGCAGCAAACATTCCCCTTCTTGATCAGGACCCTAAAGTCGTCACCCTCACAGTGCCCCTTGTACTCAGTATGTGATCATACCTGCAGCTTTCCGCACAAGCCATCTTCTCTCTCACCCCTCACTTTTGTTCATGGTGCTCCGGTCCCTGGGACAGACGACCTACTTTCTTGTTCTTTGCAAGAGAAACTTACTCATCCTTCAAGTCTCTGCTCCAAGGAGCCTTTTCTTAGCACCCTACCCCCATGGGAGGCCATGCTGACACCCATCCCTGCACTTGCGCAGCCCCTAAGCCTGTCCACCACAATGCTCATCACACTTGTGTAACTGTCTGTGTATATGTCTGTCATCCTCATGAGGCTGTGAGCTCCAGAAGAGCAAAGGTTGTCTGTCTTACTCTTTTATACACAAGGCCTGGCATATAGGAGATGCTTAATAAATATTTGTTGGATGGATAAATGAAGTGGTGATGGAGGGCAGAGACAGGAGACAAGCACCATGATTAATTTTCCAAAAAGCCGAGATATAAACACTATACTAAGAGCAAGGAGGAGTCCATCTTAAGGCTAAGATTGCATTTTAAAAACCAGGAAGTTAGGAAGTAAGATTCTTAACATATTCTTTAGAAAACAGAAAATAACTCAACCCACCTTGGGGACAGAGTTCCCAGAGGGAAGCTGATATCCTGGAGAGGAGCTGAGCAATTTCTTGTGTTAAGTGAATATTGCAGAATTACCTGGAGGACTGATAATAGAAGAGAAGAGACATGTCTCTCACTGGAGATAAGCATTTTGAGACCACTTTGCAAGTCTATACCCCCTGCCCCTTTGTCACATTCCTAAAAATGCTTAAAAGACAGAACTCCCAGCCTTTCAGCACACCTTTCCTCTCTGAGGATGCACACACTTTTCCTCTCTTTAAGTGCATAACTTTAAATAAAGCTTTCTCACCGCTCAGCTTTATTGCATCTTGTCTCTCTGTGCTTTTCCAGTGGTAAGCGTCTTTGTTCCTTTGCTATTTCATTTTATTTCCAATTCTTCACTTAGTCTCCGCTTTTCTCCTGATAAGTAGGGAGGGGCTGCTGAGAGCCAAGATGTGAGCCTTCAAGTTCACGTCGCCTGGGTGACCCAGGCAACTGCAGCTGCAGTAGGTTGTGTATAAATCTCCCTTGTTTGGGAAGTTCTTAGAATTTAACCTCACTCCATCCCATGCTTTGCAGCTCCCGAAATCCTGGGGTGGTAGAGGCTAGTCCCCACACCATGCAGATCCAAGCAGACACAGGATGATGGCAGGTGACACTGACTTTAGGAGTTGGCAAAGGAATCTTCCCTAACCCTCTGCGCTTTCCTGTTCTCAGCTGCCTGCACGGCAGCTGCCATTCATTTCTACTCTCTCTTAAATGAATTCCGTCCTCACAACACTCATCTGACCTGCTTGAGAATTCTTTCTCATTCAGAGCCAAGAACCCTCCCCCACCCAGGCTGAGGTTTCTCCCAGTGCTTCACCTCGTGCTCAGGGAGAGACCTCCCCAGACGCAGCTGCCTGGCAACAGAAGGACTTGCTTCTAAGAGGACCTATTAAACTATGGGCGGAAACACCTCTGAGGGTAGTGGCTTCCTCATAGTTGGGGTATCCAAGTGGACCATATTTTACTACCAGTCTGAGAGGCTGTTGCCAGGACATATATTTCAAGTAAGGGTTAAGCAAGGTGACTTCTTGGTCCTTTCCAACTCTGACTTGAAGCAAAGTAAATCTCTGCAATGCCAAAAAAAAGAAGTAATTCTGTCACTTCAATCCATCATGGCTGAGTTCAAATTTGTGTTCAATTTGTATCTAATATAAGCCCCTGCTATTGGCTAGACACCTTCACATCCATTATCTCATTTCACCCTCACTGTTATATGAAGCACATATTGCCATCTTCATCCTATAGATCAGGAAACTAAAGCTCAGAAAGGTAATAATCACAGAGCCAAGATTCAGGTTTCGATTTGTTTGACTCAGAGGTCATGGACCTTTCCATCATACCCTACTTAAATGATCCCACACAGGGCCAAGACTACAAGGAAAGGTGTATGAATAAAATGTAGGTCAGAGATACTTGGAAAGAAAGTAGCCTAAAGAGAAGTCGGTGAAGTAAACCTAAATATTTGGTAACTTCTTTTCCTGTTTTCTACTGATCTCTTTATGTTTCTCTTTCACCCTCAGAATAGTACTGGGCATCTTCTTTAATAACTGAAACTAAGTCGCTCACTGCAGAAAAACAAATGAACTCATTACTATTAATATTAATTTGTGCCAATGTTCAAAGAAATCATCAAGCCTGCATTGGAATTTGAGAGGCTGCTTCAGGAATCAGTGAAAAAACATGGAAAGGTTTGAATGGAAAACCATAGTCCTATTTGATGAATCTGGCTATATTTTGGGTTTTCCCTATGGGGTTTTAGGGAAACTTCTTTAGGCAAAATGTATCACAAATTATGCATGCTCTGCTTCAGAAATTAATGATCAGAACTATGAACACTGCAATGATGAGAATTTCAACTCTCCAAGCAATATTTCATCTTCGCTTACAAATATATGCAGAAATCTCGTTGATATTAAATTTTTCTTTTTTATCTTATGACACTGGAAAACGACTTTATTTATTTTTTTTAGAAAAGGAAGATTTTTAAAATTTCATTTAACTTTCCTCCAACATCACCCATGAAAATAAATTATGAGGGAAACATAGTTACACCTGTTGTTGATCATTTTTCCTTTTTCACCTCTTTTTCCCTTTGGCCCGGAAATGAAAGATAAACTAATAATGAAGGAAATGGAAATGTTAGGCAGGAAAATAGATATGAGTGGGGTGGAGAGAGAATAAGGCCAGTAAAGCCCACTAAAAGGTACTCAAAGAGTTAACTGGTTAAAACTAGAGAGCCAGAAAAGACTCCCAGAGTCAATGAGTTAATCAGTTGAAGCTCCAAAGGCCAGGAATGACTTGGAATGTCCAGATATTCCCCAGACAAAGAAAAGTATCTGAGCACAGCCCATGTCTTCATCATATCAATTAGATCATGCCATTGTACAACTGACTTCGGCCTGCTAAAAGGCTCAGCTTATTCTTTAACCTAACCTACATGCTGTTTTTTCCTCCTCCAGCCCCTAATCAAGTAATGTGCAACCTGGGCAGGCTACAATAATCATGATTAATTTAGAAAACAAGCCCAGATATAAAGAGCAGAGTAAAAACAGGAAAGATTCCATCTTAAAACTAAGATTGCATTTTAAAACCCAGGAAGTTAAGAAGTAAGATTCTTAACATATTCTTTAGCAAACAGACAATAACTCAGCTCACCTTGGCAGGGAAGGCAATCTTGACCGATATGTTCCCAGAGGGAAGCTGCTATCCTGGGAAGGAATCAGATCAGCAAATTTCTTGTGTTAATTTTGTGGAATTACCTAGAGGACTGATAATAGAAGAGAAGAGATGAAATGTCTCTCATCAAAGATAAACATCTTGAGGCCACTTAACAAGTCTACACCCCCTAGCACTTTGTCACATTCCTAAAAAATCCTTAAAAGTGGGAACCCCCCATCTTTCAGTGTGCCTCTTCTCTGAGGATTCCTGCAATTTTTCTCAACCTTTCAGGGTGCCTCTCCTCTCTGAGGACACCTGCACTTTCTCTCTAATCTTTAAATAAAACTTAAACATTTCAGTGCACCTCTTCTCTGAGATTGCCCACACTCCCCTCTCTTCGAGTGTATACCCTTTTGCCTTAAATAAACTTCTCACTGCTCAACTTACAACTTTCGTATCTGTGCTTTTCCAGTGGTAAGTGCCTTTGATACTTTGCTATTTCATTCTAATTCTCAGGATTTAACCTCAAATCTCCCCACTCTCTGTCCTATTTCAGATAAGTAGGCAGGGGCTTCTGAGACCTCAGATCTGGGCTTGCACATTACTGTCATCTGGGTGACCCGGAAGGAACTGCAGCTATATGGCATGCTCTTTAGTAGCCTGCCTGAAAGTCTCCTTTCTTTGCCTCTATGAAGTTCACAGCACATAACCTCACTCCATCCAATGCTCTGTGGCTCCTCCAAATCCTGGGGTAGTAGGGACTCAGTTTCCATGTGGTGCAGATCCAAGTGGACACTGGACACTGGGTGATGCTGGCTTAAGGCATTAGTAAGCAGGGGATGTGTCCCATGCTGAGTAGCAGTTCAATGAACTTCCTTTATCACTCTATTCTGTCATTACCTAACACTCTTGCTTTAATGAGTTCCTTCCTCACCTTGTACTCTGACTTCCCTGCATCTCCAAACTGAATTCCTCCCAACATATTTAAATAAAACTTTTCAGCCTTTCAGGGCACCTCCTCTCTGAAGTCACCCACACTTTCTCTCTAAGTGCATAACTTTAAATAAAACTTTAACTCTGCTTCCCTACTGTGTCTCTGCCCTTCATTTCTTTGTTGCAGCAGGGACAAGAACTGAGGAAAATAAACAACTGCCCCCCTAACAGAAACATATCTGTCCATATAAAGCATTTGTATTTTTATAGGACATAGATCATCTTCATCAAAAATGTAAAGCTCAATGTTCTATTTGAAACATTTATTTCAAACTAAAAACTTTATATTAATTTTTACCCCTCAGAAGTAGCTATAGCATGATTATTAATTTCTATGGAAAGAGAAAAGTGTACATGAAGGAGAACTCATAAAATGAAGTACTGAGTAACAAAAATTTTACTTTAAAGATAAAACTTTGTTTTTGCCTTTCCAAAATATTAGGACTATGTTCAAATACTAGCTGAATGAAGGGAGCTGCAGGGAAGCAGAATGTTACCTCTTTGGCATATTGTAATTTTGATTTGGTTAATTTTAACAAACAGCAGACACAGTAGAAGCTCCGAGAACCATGTAGAAGTGACCCTTTTGTAAGGGACATTTACATGTATAAGGAAAATCACCATTATTGTAAGGGGTCTCCCTTTCTGTACCCAGGAGAAAAGAATGGCTCTAATCCCTAGAAACTCTAATCAATGGAGAGGACAAGGAGTTAAATCTGTATAACAACCTTACCCTTATTTACTTTGCTTTTCCCAATCAACTTCCAACTGGCTCCCCAACCCACATCTTATTTTGTCTTTAGCTGAAGATGATATTTAAAGGAGGTGGCTTATGCCATCTTGGGGAGTTACCGAGTTATCCTGGGTCTCTCCCATGCATACAGGAGGGATACATGTTATTAGACTTCTGTTTGTTTTTCTCCTGTTAATCTGTATTTTTATTACAGGGGGACTGTCAGTTAAGAACCTAAAAGGATAGATGGAAAATTACTTTTTCTCCCCTACACAGCCTCAGTTTTTCACATGTAAAGTCAGGATGGTAGTGTCTACTTAAATGGTTATTATATGGATTGTATGAGATAATTATTTAGCTTAATGCCTTAGCTCACAAAGAATGTGTAGTAAATGCTAATTGGATGAATAAATGAATGCATGTATGAGTGCTAGATGCTGGAAAGAAGAAAGACTAATAGGGTACCTTTGAGGAATGACAGCATAGTTGGAGCAGACAGAAAGGCATATGTTGCAAATAAGAGACAATCATATTATAGATTCCTTACCAAGTGCTTATAGATTGTGAAAACTGCAGAGTGATTCAGGACTAATCAAAATAGATGATACACCATGACAATCTAGGCACACAGCCGGCCTTGTAAATATCACAGGATGACATGAGGATGGAACACTAGGGACAAATAAAAGCATGCTTCTAAGACTAGGGATTTATTGGACAAAGTGAAGGATTTCTCAGGGTTGTATAAGGAAAGAAAAATAAATTTACCTCTACCCTTCTAGGATCTTGGGTGAGACACCCCACATAATAAAAGAGAGACTAACAGGAGAAAAACTGTGGGTAAAGTGGGGTTCCTATGGCCAGGATCCTCACTGAACTTAAACTACCTGATGATGTAACTGGCCTGTTGCTATGCTACTGCTTCCAAACCTTTAGGCAATAAGCCATTATTGTGTTAATATAAAGAGTTCCGCAGATGGGGTGGTGGGGCTGCAAGGCTGCAGGAGAGCGAGCGGAGGCTGGAGTGGTGGCAGCGCTGAGGACAGAGGCCCAGAGGACGGCTGTGTGGGACGGCTGTACAGAGAGGCCCAGAGAACGGCTGTGCAGACAGAGGGGTCCAGAGGCAGAGACCGGCTTGCTGCATCTGAAGCAGCAGTGATAACACAGACTTGCTCTGAGTGAACAGGATTTTAGTGACTGACCTACCATCTGGAAATAAATTTGGGTATAACCTTTCCACCCCAAGAACCCTTCGCTGTAAATTTCTTTGGTCACAGTGAATCTATAGTGAACTTGCCTGAGCTGAAACTCATTTGCAAGACAAAAACAAATTTGATTTCATATGTACAGGGGCCCCAAAGATATGAGACCAACTAAAAGTTAGGCAATCGTGGTTTATATGCAGTCCTGATCTAAAGAAAAGGAGGTAGGGGCTTGGGACTCTGAAAGGGAAGACAGTTCACAAGGAGATGGGAAGACCAAATGTTTGGTAAGCAAATGTTTGCTGTGCCTAGAGAGAAGTTGTTCTTGTGTAAAAAAAAAGTGATCTTTTGTAATAACTTTCTTCCTAGTACCGGCTTCCTATCTAAATTCTTTGAGGTAATTAAGGGGGAGGTTAAAATCTCTTCTTGAGGCCCTGGGGTCTTTGTTGTCTTCACCTCAAAATAATCTGTGTGCCAAAGTGACACATTCTAGGGCAAACTGCCCTGAGCCCCATCAGTTCCCTCTTATGAAACTTCTTTGGAAGTTTCACATGTTAAAAGCTGAGCTGATTGCTGTGGAGAGGAGAATCAGGTTAGTAGCTGAGTAGTAGCTTGCTCTCTATCTAACTGAACCAGTCTTTTAGTCCTGAGAACAGTTGACACATTTCAGGAGGCAGTGCTGCAGGTGAGCTCCCACAGTTAGGCCTATGTTGCATAAGCAATCAAGTATTTAATAAGAGGCATTTCTATGGAGACAAAAGAAAAACAATGGTTAATGATCGGAGCTGACTATAATCCCAGTCTCTTGAGTTCTGAAGGCAGCCAGCTGAGAAGAGTGTAGATGTCTACTTCAGATGGGGTAAGGGCAGGCAGTGGTGATCTGATGAACACCCTGGTATGCAGTGTGAGTATCTCTTGAGATCTTTCTGAGTGGCCCACACAGCAACAGGCATGAAGATTATCTATGAGCTGTTATGATGATTTCTGTGAAGTTTAAATCAAGCTTTATGAAGTTTATGTCCACCTTTAGGTTGCATGGCTTCAGGAAAAGGGCAGTTTTAGTTTTCAATGATTTTAAGTCAGAAGGGTGGGAGAAAAATTGGAAACATTAGTCTGGAGATTTGTTCTCAGATACTGGAGGAAACTAGAAGAATTCAGGATCTAGTCCAGCTTATAAGTGGAAAACAAACCCTCAAAGACAATTAACACAATTAGAATCTAACAACCACAAGTATGTATTATAGTTTCTACTGAAACACAATTTTTCTCTACAGAATCACCCCCATTTCTATCATAACCATAGTAAGACTAGTTTCTTTGCAAATTATGTCTAGTTTCATTAAACTTGGCTTGTTTATTTACATAAGTGCTGCAAGAATAGCAACCCACAATATAGAATCTTTTAACCTGCTTTGTTGGAACTGTTCATAAGGAATTTCAGATTAGACTTTTAAAAGCCTCTTGAGACTACAGAACCTAGACAAGTACTTGTTATTATCGTATTTAGCCTGTAATACCTAGATATTTGAGTAAATTCTTCTTTCTGGAGGTCTCCCAGATATCCTGTTTTCTGGGCATGCTAGTAAGTGACCTTCCATACTCATCTGGTCAGGCTTGTGGGAACCCTGTAAGTGAAGTACCAGATCGATATTTCCAAGGGGCTTTATTTAATTGGCTTCATAAAGTCAACCTTAGTTCCTTAAAGTTATCTGGTCATATCTGAGTCTCTGCATGTCTCTCTCAAATATGACATTCCAATCAAAGCCATGGTAATATAACCAATGTTTCCAATTGTGTCCTGTTAAACAAAAAACAGATTCTTACTGAGCAAACAGCTATATTGCCATGAAAATGTAAAAAGACTCACTGAGAGTTTCCAAATTCTAGAGGAATCAGGTTGGGAGAAAAAGATACATGTTTTATCTTTGCTCTCAGTCATAGTTAGCTTAAGAGAAAAGAGAAAAACTTGCCTTATATGTGGAAAACATAACATTAAAAAATGTTTCAGATAAGAAGCCACAAAAATTACAATCCCTCTCCTCAATTCAATGTAATTAATCCTTGTTGTTCTTGATCTTTTGTGAGTTTATGAAGCCATTTTCTACTTCAGGGTTCTGTATATTCTAATAGTTCAGTGGTATGATTTGAAAGCCATCAGAAACCTGTCTTCTAGAATGTCTGTCAGATACCTTTCCATGAATTTCCTGGAGATGAAATACATTTACAGGACGTTTTGTAAAAGCATCTGAGTAAAACAATAACCACCTATAAATGACAAAAAAATTAAAATGGCCGTGTTTAAAGATCTGATGAGAGTCCATTACAATGCAGTTGACAAGGAAATTTGGTTATTCCTGTGACACGAAACATTTTAAGATAACTGCAATTATGACTGATAACATTACATCAGAACATGCCAGAATTTAGGAACTTCAAACAATTTTTAGAATACTTATATTAGTAACATTCACCCATACTATATAACCTAAGAGTTTATCACTACTTATTTAGCAATGCTTATCAGGTAATTTAATATGTCAAACAAATCTAATTAATATAACATCTTTATTATATGTATAAGGAGAGAGAACAAATCTTTTGAGACATCCCAGGAGTCCTCTAGAAATTCTGAGTTAGAGGTCAAAAATATTTCATTTAGTTCGTCAAAAATATTAAAAAGATTTTAAAACACTTGGTCAAATCAGCTCATTGGTCACTATGAAATAATAGTTATCTGTTTTACCAAAGTGACAAAGACTTCACAGGCAAATAAAGAAGGTTGTTATATTGTTCTAAGCAAAACAGTTTTTTTAATATCAGTAGGACTGGGTTTACTTTAGTAATCAAAGACCTGATAAACACAAGAAATTCTTTTGGCAAAAAGCAGAACCCTTCTTTCCTAGGCAGATTACTTTAAAAGTTAAAGAAAAACCTTTCATAATCTCTTATCAGGAGCAGAACAATAGTC
>JAVSCE010012550.1:0-193628 GCA_032199065.1 Smutsia gigantea | reverse complement strand
TATTGTAAACACAGTCTGATGTTTCTTTCTTTCTCTCCCTTCTTATTCCTCCTCCATTCTTTCTATAATAGGTGTTTTATTCTTTGCCTTTAGTTAGTATTTGGATGGTCTGCTTTCTTTGCTATGATTTTATTTTCTCTGGTGACATCTTTTTAGCCTTAGGTGTGCTTCCATCTAGAGCAGTCCATTTAAGATATCCTGTAGTGATGGTTTATGAGAGGGAAACTCTCTCAATTTTTGTTTGTCTGGAAATTGTTTAATCCCTCCATCATATTTAAATGATAATCGTGCTGGATACAGTATTCTTGCTTCGAGGCCCTTCTGTTTCATAACATTAAATATATCATGCCCTTCTCTTCTGGCCTGTAAGGTTTCTGTTGAGAAGTCTGATGATAGTCTGATGGGTTTTCCTTTGTAGGTGATCTTTTTTCTCTCTCTAGCTGCCTTTAATACCTGTCTTTATCTTTGATCTTTGCCATCTTAATTATTATGTGTCTTGGTGTTGTCTTCCTTGGGTCCCTTGTGTTGGGAGATCTATGAGCTTCGGTGGACTGTGAGACTACTTCCTTCCCCAGCAAGGGAAAGTTTTCAGTAATTATTTCTTCAAAGACACTTTCTATCCCTTTTTCTCTCTCTTCTTCCTCTGGTACTCCTATAATGCGAATATTGTTCCGTTTGGATTGTTCACACAGTTCTCTTAATATTCTTTCATTCCTAGAAATCCTTTTATCTCTCTCTGCCTCAGCTGCTCTGTACTCCTTTTCTCTGTTTTCTATTCCATTAACAGTCTCTTGCATCTCGTCCATTCTGCTGTTAAGCGTGTCGATCGCTTGTGTGATTTCTGCATTGTCTTTCCTCAGTTCCCTCACTTCCTCCCTCAGCTCTTGCACATTTCTCTGTAGGTCCATCAGCATGGTTATGACTTTTATTCTGAATTCTTTTTCAGGATGACTGTGCATTTCCAACCCTTCAGACTCCCTCTCTGGGGTTGTCTGCTTGATTTTGGTTTGAACCATATTCCTCTGTCTTTTCATGGCTGTATAATTTGGTCACTGATAGTTGCCACATATGTCAGCTGGGCTCTTTAAGACTTTAAAGAGAGAAGGAAAAAAAAGAGGAAAAAAAAGAAAGAAAAGAAAAAACAAAAACAAAACAAAAAACAAAACAAAACAAAAAAACAAACAAACAAAAAGCCCACCAGACGCAGATTCTGTGGGAATGCTGTAGGTGGCGCTATTGCCCCACTATTCCACAGCTGTGACTGCGTCGCTCTGCAGGGTCCTTTATCGCTGTTGCAGGGTTGGGAACGAATAGGAGGCTGTTGATCTCAGTGAGAAGTGTAAGTATGGCTACGCTTCCTCAGTCGCCAGCTAAGGCGTCTGAAACTCCCCAGGACTCCCAGCCTGCTGGGCTGAGTGTGCTGGGGCGATCTGGCTCCTCCGCTGGGCTCCTGTCTCTTTAAGACCGCTGAAGAAAGCGCGCACTTTTTTTTTCCTTCCTGGAGCCGGCTGCAAGCCCCTGGCGCGTTCCCCGCTCAGATCCTGCCCCTCTGTCTCTCCAATCTCCGCTGCACTGCGCAATGTGGGTCAGCGCTCCCCGCGCAGATCACCGGGGCTGGCTACTTCGCGGGGTGTACTTCCACTCCCTCCCGGCTCTGAATCCTCTCCTCCCGCCGGTGCGCTGGGGTGGGAGAGGGCTCGGGTCCCGCCGGGTCGCGGCTCCGTATCTTACCCGCCTCTTGGGGTGCCGAGTCCTCTCGGCTGTAGCTGCACGCTGTGCGCTTTCCTGTGTATTCTCGTCTCTCTTTTAGGAATAGATGTATTTGCTGTGTTTTCGTAGATAAGTATAGTGTTGGGAGGAGATTTCTGCTGCCCTACTCACACTGCCATCTTCCCGGAAGTCCCATACTCAGTTTTTGGACTGAAAAAACTAATTGCTTTAGCCCTGCTTTTGAAGGTAGCTTTGCAGCAGAAGCTAGGCTTTGTCTTCTTTTAATAGTGTGTTCCAGGAATATTGGGCTGAAACTTTGAATGGTGGTAGAATGCAATGGTTAATTGCACAGACTCCAACTTCAATTCCATTGTTGACTATTTATACAAATTTAGGAAGTTATTATTTAACATATGCTAGGGACTTTTATAAGTACTTTACAAAAATTTTCTGAATTAAACTTAACACCTCTATGTAGTAGATACCTTAGCTATTCCTTAATAACTCCATGCCTCAGTTTTCTCCTCTGTTAAGTGGGGATAATAATAACAAAAATACCTCAGAGAATTAATGTTAGGATTCAATGAGTGTAATGTGCTTAGAAAAGTAACTGGTCCATAGAAGGTACTATCAGTAGAGGCTGTGACCAGGGCAGGAAATCATTTGGATGTAACTTAACAAATTTTTCATCTTATGTTAATGTTCACTTCAAAAGGATAGTAAGTTGAATTATCTGGAATGGGGACTTAAATCTTAAGAATCTCTGGGTCAAATTGGCTCTGTGTGTCTAAGGGAAAATTCAGTGACTGGTGCTGAAATGGAAAATGTAGGGAAAAATTCCTTTGAAATCCTTCCAGTTTTCTGCATCTATCTGCTTTGCCATCTCTCAAGTCCACATTACTGTCATCTCTTGCTGGGTTGGTTGCAATAGCCTTCTAAGTGGTTCAACAGCATCCTCCTTGGCTGACTGTTCTGTTCCATGAGATGGACCCTTTCAAAACACAGAGCCAAATTGGATTGCACTAGGCTCCTGCTTAAAACAGTCCATTGGTTTCTCATTGTTTTTAGAATAAGGACCCAAATCAGTTAACTTAGCTGACCAAGTCTTGTAGGATTTGGCCTCAGCTCATCCCTCTCCACAGTCTTCACTCCAGCCACATCAGCCTTCATTCATTGTTCCACAAATACTTACTTGATCACCATGTACTCACAGAATCATTGAGAATACCTCAGTGACCAAGAGAAACAGTTCTTGTACTCATAGAACTTACATTTTAGGAGGTAGGGGAACAACAGCAATGACAACAAAAACCAGACAAATATACTACTTGTTGGTTCCAATAAGTATGAAAATGGAATTGAGCCTGCAAATAAAAAAGAGGGCCCATTTGAGATAAGGTGGGCAGGAAGTCTTCTCTATGAAGGTAATATTACAGATGAGATCTAAAGGAGGAAGAGAAGTGATCCATACAATGAATGGAGAGCAGAGAATTCAAGTGGAAGGAACCACCTCTGCAAAGGGTAATATGCTGGAAATTCTAGTGTGTTTGAGGTTTCCAGAGCAGATCAATTGACTGCACAAAGAAAATAAGAGGGAGTGAGTTTGGACCATTCCTGATCCTGCAGGGCCAGAAGCCCATTGTAAAGAATGAGAAAAATTTTCCCTCTCTTTTTTTTATTTTAGAAAATCTCAAAGTTATTTAAAAAAGCTGAAAGGGGCACAATATACTTTTTACCTAGATCCAATTACTAACTTTTTTCCACATTTGTTTTTTTTTGTTCTATTTTCTCTGTTCTATTCTTTTTTCTCTCACGTTCTGGGTAAGCCAAGACACTGTAACAATTTGCTACTAAATACTGAAGGAAGTATCTTCTCAAAACAAAGACATTCTTCTACATTGGCACAAATTATCACATGCAAAAAATTTAATACTGATTCAGTATCATCTAGTATGTAGTCCATAATTACATTTCTCCAATTGTCCACAAAATGTCTTTCAGTTTTTTTAAATCTATGAACCAATCAGGATACATGAACTTCATTTAGCAACATTACCTTCTCTACTAAAGCAAGCTTCCACTTTGGTTTTATTTTCCAAAGAAGAGCCTAGGCCTGTTGTCCTTTAAAATGTTTTACCTTCTTTTTTTTCCCCTAGTGTTTCCTCATGATTAGATTCAGGTTAAACACTGCTGGCACAAATAGTATCAGGTGATAGACTGCCCTGTTATCAGTGATGATATTTCCTCACTTGGTTAAGGGATGTCAAATAAATCTCTGCATAGTAAAATTATCCTTTCCCTCTAGAATTAAGAATTAATCTTTAGGGTGATTCTTTGAGATAGAGTTAACGCCTTGTTCCCTGGCAACCTTTCAGCCAGTGGTGTTAGCATCTATTGTTTGAGCTACTGATAATCCTTACCTATGTTAATAATTTTCACACTGAGAGCTGCAAAATGAGGATTTTCTATTTATTAGAATCCCTTCTGCACCCATTTAACTGGCATTCTTGTGTACAGAACAGCTTTTCATTTTGTTCTTTCTCCCTTGCTCTCTTATGGAAAGGACTTTAAAAGAATATAAATGTTTTGATCTACTACTATCATTATTCTTTTTGATGCTCAAATTGTTCCAAACATGGTCAATGGAAGACCCATTAAGCCAGGTCCATTGTCCTTTTGATATGACTTCATTAATCTCTAAGGACTTTCTGACAAGAATGTTCTAGGCTCACTTCCTAATTTCCCTGCTTCAGACCTGCAATCAGCCTTCTCTATGGTGCACTGGTTCCTTTTAGTGAAAAATAACTAAAACATTTGGGTGGCTTGATGCTGAGTCAGGTATCAGGGTTTCTTGGACTCTAGGCCCTTTCAATGGGCCCAATTAAGATTTAAAAAAAATCATGACTGCATTCT
The DNA here is from genome assembly GCA_032199065.1 of Smutsia gigantea. NCBI lineage: Eukaryota > Metazoa > Chordata > Mammalia > Pholidota > Manidae > Smutsia > Smutsia gigantea. Next base: position 189,005 of record JAVSCE010012550.1, on the reverse strand, counting down.
ACTACTTTCAATTCAGATAAACACCATGGGGTTATTCCTTACCTTTTATCATTCAATATTTATCTCCCTTCTCCCACAGTGAGAACCTTTCAAACAACATGGCTATATTTACTCATTTGTTTTTACCTATAACACATGCACAATAATTTCAAAAGTACTACACTATTCACATCAAACCTAGGCAAAGTTACTGATTTCTTTGCACTTCTTTTTGCTCTTCCATTGTATCCTGCAGCTCTGAACTCCAGTACATAGAGTACTGTGCTCAACTTAATTGAACAACTCTTTTTCTTAGTATGGTTAAGCTAGCAATTTGATATACAAGGAGGTTCATTTCTTTCTAGTATTAAATTTCAGGGCTTGCTTTTACTTCCATTCTTTTAGATTTACATTTTTGAAAGGGCAAAACTATATTTTAAAAATGTTTACTCAGAGAAGACACACTCCATTCCTAATCCTTGAAAAACATCCCCACCCCCTATTGGCAACAATTTTTAACTAATTTTGATTTATAGTTTCTGTATTTTATAAAAAGTAAACTCAAAAAAGAGTGTGTGGTATATATATGTGTACATATATAACAAGCCTGAGACTTTGCTTTGATTGACAGGACTAAGTTCCTTCTGGAGGTGAAGAAGGCAGCATGTTGCGCTGGGGACTGTTGGCTCTTAAAGTAGCCACGAGTGAAGTGACCCTTAGGAAGATTTGGCATCATGGAACAGCAAATTGAGACATGGATAGATGGTGGGACCATGGTGGTCTTGTTTTGCCAGTGAACTAGGACTTTTTTGAAATCCAACCTACTTCTGAGCTTCAGTTTTATACACCAATAAAGGATCTTTACTATTAAAAAAAAACATACACACATATATAATTTCTTGTTTCTTATACAAGTCAGTGTTCTTTATATATTCTTCCACACCTTCTTCCTTCACTTAACAGTATAAATAGCATTTTATTCTAAATTGAAAGGCTTTAAGTCAGGGAGTGTTGTGATCCTTTCTATTTTGAGTAGTTCGGTGGCTTTATAAAGAACTTTCTGGAGGGCAGCAGGACCTTAAGCCAATAGAGAAGCTGGGAGGCTGAGGTGGTCTGGTAATGAAATGGGGAAGGAATATTAATTTCACCTACATCAGCACAGCAGATTCATTTGCATACATTTGTTTATGAAATGGATGAGGATGGTGAGGGAAAAGGACTCAAAGATGATTCTTTTATTCGTTTTTAGTAGCTGGGCAGATATATGGTGGTGTCATTTCCCCAAGATGGAGATTAGGGAGGAGAGAATTTGGGTTTTGGAGTGAAGAATCAAGGTCCCACAGTGAATACGTTAAGTCAGAGATGTCTGCTAGACATCCAAGTGGAGGTGATAATTGGTTACTTATTTGCATCTGGTTGGAGTTCAGAGGAGACATCTGGGGAGGATTAGGAATTTAGCAGTCACCGGTATAAAGCCATTTATATGGGAGTTGATGAGGTTGCCAAGAAAGGAGACTGGAGAGAAAAAGGGTGGCTCAGGACCATGTTCTAAGGACTCCCATAATTTAGAGCCCAGGAGTATTTCAAAATCGAAGCTTTTAACTGTGTATATGAAACATTCAACTGTGTGGAATGCTTCTGGGAGCTAGAATAAAATGAGAGAGAATCCGTTGGATTTTGTGTTTATCCCTGTGCATGGTATTATGTTCCCTATGCTGGGATGCTAACACCTCTTTTTTCTTTTCAAACCCAGTTAATTCCTAATGACCCTTGGAGATCCAGATCAAATGCATAGTACTGTTGTAATTTCTCAATTATTTGTATTTTTTAAACTCATCTCTTCCATTAGATTGTAAGGTCCTTGAGGTTTAGTGTCTTTTTTGCTTACTGTCCTCCACTGTTTCCTTAAGTTCTAACCTAGTATTTGGCATGTGGCAGGTTTTCAAAAATATCTGTTGAGCAATACATGTAGAACTTGATCGATTCAAGAGCTGGAAATCAGTAACAGGTAGTAAAAAGCAATTAAGAGGTGTGACAGAAAACTCAAATTTAGGGGTATGAAGTGCCAATGAAGGAGCAAAGGAAACTGACATGGAGACCACTAAAATACTTGAGTTCCAGCCTGGACAGGAAAAGTTATTTTGTCTTTCTTCCTTTTTTCCCTTTTACATCTGCTTTCCTTGTTCACTGTTACTCCTGGCCCTGCATCCTCTTCTCAACTCCAAACTGGATGACCTCAACTATTTTCTGGGGAAAGAAGGCCAACTGAATGAGGAGATGGGGAAGTTAGTGAGGGAAGCGGGAGTGATGAGAGATATACAGAATAAGGAAAGGAAGATAGCAAGCTCACCAAACAAGGTATTCTAAAAATGCTACTAACCACGTAAAACAATCAGATATAAAACCACATGTAAGAGGGTGGGTCTTTAAGTCATGCAGCTGAGTTTCAACCCCAGCTCAGCCATTAACAGCCATACACCTTTGAGCAAATGACTTAACCATATGAATTGCTTCCTCGGAATTTATAAAATGGAGATAGTAATAGGACCTACCTCAAAGAGCTGTTCTCAGGATCAGTAAGACAATCCATTCTATAAGCTTAGCATCATGATCTGGCACAAAGTAAATGCTCAATTAACGTTAGCAGTTATTTTTTTTCTTTTTTTTTTATTTGCATGGCAGGATTTTTTTTTGGTATCATTAATATACAATTACATGAGCAACATTGTGGTTACTAGATTCCCCCCCTCCACTATCAAGTGCCCACCACATACCCCATTACAGTCACTGTCCATCAGCGAGTTATTTCTTTTTAAAATGAGTACAGTAAATGCTTGTCGTATGAGTGTAATAGCACCAACTCAAAAGAATCACTTTCAAAGCAGAGGACGTACTGGCACTTACATTTTGGGCAAAGACCTCTGCCAATGCATGGAATTAAGATTGTCAGACTACAGCGTCTCGCAGCGGTAGCTACTTTATATTTTCAGAAAAGGAGAAAAGAAATGCTTATAAAAATCAATTTTGGGAAAAATTCTTTTCGTCTCTTGAGGGCTGTGGACGACAGGCAGCGTCATGCAGCGAGGGAAGCGACCCTCGGCTTCCCGCAGCTCTGGTTCGAAGACTCTCGGGTACGGAGCCTGTTCCCGCTCGCAGGGACAGGGCCGCTCAGCTCCCCATTCCTCGGCCCGTCCCTAGGGCAGTCGCGGACTAAGTGTGGCGGCACTGGCCTCACCTGGGGCCTCCGCCACGTCTTTATTGTCTCCAGGATGGTATCCGAGATGGGCATCCCCGTCAACAGAGGACGGTACCCACTCCAGCCGCGCGGGTAGTAACCGCCGCCGCGCAGCGCACAGCCCACATTTGAAAGATCCTCCCGGAAGCAGAGAAGCCCACAGCGCGAGCCCTCCGCACTCCCGGGCGTCCTTCCGGAGGCTCCGCCCACTCCCAGGGTTCAATGCGGTTCCCTGGCCGCCATTGTTTGAATTTAAAAACGTAAACCTCGCGGTGCTGCTCGCTGGTTGGGCAGGCGGAGTAACGCTTCCTCGCGGGTGGGGAGGTGGCCCACGAGAAGGTGAGAGGGAGGCGGTGGGTGAGTGCGCACGAACTAGGTCTGACGCGGGAAAGCGGTCCTGGCGGTGTGAGGTGGCACCTTCCGACCGGGCTTGTGAAGCCCCCGTTACTCTCAGGACCTGGGTTGCCGAGCGGTGGGGGCGCCTAAGGCAGCGCATGTGTAAGTGTTGAGCCACACTACTTGGGTCAGGGTTTCAATCTCGAACTCACCGCATAGTAGCTGAGACGCAAGGCAAGTATTACATCTCTCTGGGGCCTTAGTTTTCTCATCTGTTAAAGAGGATAAGTAGTAGTGTGTATCTCTTACCGGCGCTTGTGAAGACAATATGTAACCTTGTTAGAAACAGTGCGGGTATATAGTAGGCACTAAGTGTTTGCAGTCAATATTTTTATAATTGTTTCTGTTGTCATTGTTGAGGCGCAGGCTGCTATTGTCAAGTCTAGACTCCTGAATCCCGGAGGAGAGCAGTTTGCTTGGCACGTGGCATGGACTCTTTCGGGGAGCCCTAATGTGGCCTTTGGTGTGTTTATTTCCTGGCTGCTGCTCGTGTCAGGCTCACCCTTCTTGGGCTTGGCAATGGCAAGCGGAAGGGTGTGTGTGTGGAGAGTGCAATGAGTGCTGTCATCTACCCATTGAGGTTTTCCCCATCTCATGCCACTTCGCGCATCAGTGATTCCTGCTTGGCCCAACTCATATTCTTTGCTGAAGGACTGATTGACACAAGTTAATGCTGTAAACAGTCCTTGCTTAAGGTGGTCGGTCAAATTCACGTTTATTTTTTTTTATAAAACAAGGTAGCATTTTTACTTAGAAGCAGCGTAGCAGTGTATATTTTATTAGATGTCCAAGACTCAAGACTTCAAGTTATAAAATAATACAAAAGCTTTATCAATTAGTTGTGAAGACTCTTTGAGGCTGTATTTTGTGGCTGCCATTCAGAAACCTGACTCAGTAAAAGATCTGGTTATTTTTCACCAGTCTTTAACAGTGGAACCTTGAGGGAAAGATGCAGTTTCTCAGTTGTAGAAACAACCCTCTGAAATGAGAAATGAGGTTTTGAACCCTGCTGTTGCTATAGATAATATTAATAAAAGAGTAGGAACATTTTCTGGGAGGGAAGTATAGAGGATTTATTGCCATTTTATATAAGTCACCAGACGGAGTTTTTATCACTCATCTCTGAATTTGTTATAGAGGATACAGGTAATATAAGAAAGGTCCTTACCCTCAAGGAATTTCTAGTCAAGTTAGGGAGGCCACACATAAATAGAAGTTAACTAAAAGTACAGGAAGTGACAGTACATCTCAACAGTTCTATAAATGTTTAGAGGCTGAAGTAGTTCATTGAAACCGAACATAAGAACAAGTATAAACTACTATAACCTTACTTTTTTAAAGGAGGTGCAAATATTCATTTTAATTTAGTAATTTTACGGAAGATTTATCATTAAAAAAAAATTAATTGAAGTAAAAGAATGAAACTCACCTTCCAGTTTCATGGGTAGTTCCTTGAAATCTGAGTCATGAAATGTTTATGTCAGTACTTTAATGTTTTTGCAAACTATTCTTTCATGTTCTAGATCAGTGGTTATTTTTTTACTCTATCAGATACCCTTTTTCTTAATTTTCACTCATAAATTGCATGTTTGAAATATTCTATCAAAACTGCATTTAAGTTATTTTCCCATTTTCATTACCTGGATTATACAAAAAAAGAAATTAAACTTGTTTAGCTGTCATTTACTGGGTTTTGTTGAGGTAAATGTAAATTTCCTTAGTCTTGCAGGTTAGATAAAAAAACAAACAAACCCCACAACCCTGTTGTATTTGAGTTTGGGGGTTTCAGGGCTGATGAAGGAAAAAGACATGAACCACAGGTGGCAGTAGCACACAAGGAACCTGATAGGCGTGGCATTTGACAGGATTGCATGCCGAAGTCCCCCACAGACTGAGACCTTCCGGAGGCAGGCTAGAGAGAAGGGCTACCAAGTAGAGGGGGAAGAGGGCAAGGGAAGGAGGTGGGGAAGAGAGGGAGAGGGGAGAATCAGGGAGGTGCCTTAGGTATGGAAGTGATGGTGCTCAGCAGCACAGCTGCAGGTCCTTGGGTCAGAGGACTCCAAAGGGCAGCAGTGACTTGGGTTCTCTATAGCCCTGGGTTTTATCTGTGGCTAGCCGGTGTTGGGCACAGTCTCATGGGATGTGCAAACCAGTTAGGCTCTAAATGGCTAAAAATAAGCTTATTTGAGCTATATTCGAAGCAAATGGATATATAAAAATTTGATTTTGGTTCTTAAGTGCGTTTTTGAACTGATGTTCCTGGCCTGTGAAGAAATAAGCAGGGGCTGTCCTTGGCTCGTTGATATAACACCTGTGATTACCCACTGCTGCTTTCTTGAGCCTAGTTTGGGAGTCACTGTTCTGGATCTTTCATAACATTGTCAAAGAGTGGCAGGTAGTTCTCTTTCTCCCTGATATTGTGCACCTAGTAGATTTCTCAGTAAATAATTTGAATAGTAATATTTTTTCAGATGATATTACCCCTAAGTTTACCTTTTATGACTTCATGTTTAATTTAGTTTTCATAGCTTGATGCATTATTCCATATTCACTTGAGTTAAGACCTACGATGTGTCATGTTTTGAATATGTTCACATGTATTACTTCACTTTTGATCTGCATTATTTGAAATAATTCAGTTGAAAGTAATTATCCAAATAACTGAGTTTAACTCCTAAACGCTAAAACATTACAAAGTCTATATTCTTCAGAAGACATTAAATAACATAACACAAGGATATAATTATTCAACCCTTACTATTTGATTTCTGAAAGGGTTGCAGGCAGAGATGGGATGTTTTGTATACTCTTTATGAATTATCTTAACCAAATCTCTGGATAAATCTACACATAGGATGTATCATGATTAGACGTGGTAGTTGTTTCCAACATTGTTTGATTCAGAGTTTGTAAATAATTTCATCTTTTGTGTTTTTCATGGGTCATTATGTTATATGTGAAGCAGTCTAAACATTTTCCTTCTCTGGAAGTCAAGTAATATAGGGGGAAGTAGTGGGCTGGACTCAAGACTTTTTAAACGATGGATGGCTTATGTGCTGATTTGTTAAGATTGTCTAAAGAAGTTGCTGTTGTTCTTGCAGAATGGAATCTAATTTAAATCAGGAGGGAGTGCCTAGACCGTCGTATGTTTTTAGTGCTGACCCAATTGCCAGACCTTCAGAAATAAATTTTGATGGCATTAAGCTTGACCTCTCTCGGGAATTTTCTTTAGTTGCTTCAAGCAGGGAGGTAAGTATAAAAACAGTATGTTGTTTATCATGATTGAGTGCAAGTGTGAGTGGCATACACACACCTGCAGATAGGTACAACTAGAGCTTTCCAAACTGTAGATTCAAGGCAACCTTCTATCAGTATTATTTTCATGGCATTTAAAATACATAATAGCTACTTTTTAAGTATTAGGTCCAAACAACTTAGTAACTTTGCCCTAACTTAATAGCCATTTGAATTAACTTACATGAAAAAATAATTTTTAATATCACTCATCCTTTTCTACGGTTGTTACTAATGGGATATGTGTGCCTTTGGACACCTCACAACCTCTCAAGCTTTGGAATCAGATTACCCTCATTTCCTTTTCCTCATTGCTTTGAGGTAGTATTTCTGAATCTATCACAGCAACCACTAAAAAATCCAGCTTTATGAAGATAACACATCAAAAGAAATAGTGTGATATGTTGTTGAAACTATGAGTTTATTGTTCATGGTGTTCATCATATGTCAATTACTGCTGTGATTCTCTCAAAAATTGTAAAATAATCCACTCTGTCCCTAGGAAATTGCAGGTTTTTGTTTTAAAATCATACAAATGTTTAAAAATTAAAATAACCCAGTAGTGTTTAAGAAGTAAAAGTTGTCACTCTACCTACTGCCACTATAATGTTTGCTGTGTGGCTTTACAGACTTTTTCTTATACATTATTTTTCAATCCATTTATATTTATATTCTATTTTACATTTTAGGTTATTAATTTTGATGCTTTAGAAAGGTGGACTAATCCATTTTATAAAGAATGATGGAAGGGGAAAGGAGAATACAGGGAAATAGATAAAAGAATAATACTTAATACATATGTGCTGGGCTCATCTACTTTAGCTCAATCAGTCATAAAGAAAGAAAAGGAAGGAATAAGTACTTCTTGGTATATAAGTGGAATCATACATTTTGTAGACATTTGTGTCTGCATTCTTTAACACAAGGGTGGATAAACAGTGGTCTGTTTTTTTGTATTGTTCATAAACTAAGAATGGTTTTTACCTTTTTAAATGGTTGCAGAAAAATCAAAAGAATAATTTTTCATGCTTGTGAAAATTAATGAAATTCAGACTTAACTATCTATAAATAATGTTTTGTTCTTCACAGCCATACTATAGGTTTACTTATTTTCTAGGTCTCCTTTTGCATGGCAGAATTGAGTAGTGTGGCAGACTCTATGGCCCTTGGAGCCTAAAATATTGTCTAGCTCTTTACAGAGGAAATTTCTTGACCTCTGACTTAGCATGATATTTTTGAGATTCATCATGTATCATATATCAGTAATTTGCTGCATTTTATCACTAAGTAGTAGTCCATTGTGCAGTTATGCCACATTTCCATTTATAATTTGATGTTTATTTGGGTAGTTTCCATTTTGGGGCCATTACAGATAATGCTGCTGTGAACATTTGTGGGCAAGACTTCTTGTGAACTTGTTTTTTCATTTCTCTTGGTTAAATACTTAGGAATAGAAATGTGGGTTGAATGGTAAGTGCAAATTTAACTTCATTACAAACTGCTAAATTGTTTTCCAAACTGGCTGTATCAGCACCACCAGAAATGTATGCATGTTCCAATTCCTCTACCTCTTTGCCAACATTTGGTGCTTTGTGTGTGTAGTAGTACCTTATTGTGGTTCTGGTCTGCATTTGCCTAGTGAGCATTTTTTCAAGTATTTGTTGGCCATTCCTATACCTTCTTATGTAAAATGTCTCCTCAAATCATTTCCTCATTTAAAAAAAATAAGTTTTCCTTATTTGTTTGTGAGATATCTTTATAAGTTGTGGCTATATAACCATTATTAGATTCATGGTATCTTGATTAGCAGAGGTTTTAATTTTAAAGAAGTCCAGTTTAACTTTTTTTTCTTTTATGATGCTGCTTTTATGTGTTCTCTTTAATAAATCTTTGCCCATGGTTGTGAAGCTTTTTGGTACATGTTCTTTGTGGTTATAGCTTTTAATGGTTATATTTGTTGTCCATCTTGAATTAGTTTTTGTGTATAGTTGATGTAGGGGTACATTGATTTTTTTTAACCTCTATTTATCTAGTTATTTCAGCATTATGTGTTGAAAAGACTTTCTTTCCCTTATTAAATTGTTTTAGTGCCTGTACTACAGTCAAATGAATGGTGTGTCAATGTGTGGATCTATTTCCGGATTATTCTCTTCCATTGACCCATTTGTCTATCCTTATGCCTATACTTCACTCTCTGTTTCAGCAGCTTTATGATTCTTGAAATCAGGTAGTGTAAATTCTACAACTTTGCTTTTCTTTTTTAGGAATATTTTCTGAGGAAGTATTTTTAAGTGCTTTGTGTATTCATAAATTTTAGAATTGATTTACCAGTTTCTACAAAACAGTCTAATGGGATTTTTGACTAGATTGCATTGAATCTATAAATCAATTTGGAGAGAATTGACATTTTAATAATACTATTTTAATCCATAAACATAGTATATTTCTCCATATATTTAGATCTTTGAATTCTTAGCCATGTATTTTAATAATAGTATTTTAGTCCATAAACATAGTATATTTCTCCATATATTTAGGACTTTAAATTCTTAGCCATGTTTTATACGTCCTTTCATATCTTTTCTTAAATGTATATATTTCATGGTATTTAGTGCTGTTGGAAATTATATTTTTAACAGCTTTATTGCTGTATAATTAAGATGTAAAGATACAATAAAAAATGTCATTTGACAAGTTTTGACATATGCATGTACTCCTGAGACCATCACTAGAATCAAGATAGTGGATATCTCCATCATCCTTAAAAGATTCCCTGTGTATTCTTGTAATCCCTTGCTCCCATCATACCTCCAAATAAACCACTGTTCAACATTCTGTCAGTATACATTAGTTTGTACTTTCTAGAATTTTTCTAGAAATGGAATCATAAAGTATGTATTTTCATTTTTGGGTGGGGAGATCTGGTTTTCATTCACTCAGCATGCTTATTTTGAGTTTCCTCCATGTTGTGTCTATCAGTAGGTCATTCCTTTTTGTCCATTGTGTAGGTATGATGTGATTTGTTTATTCACAGTTAATGGACATTTATATTTACAGTTTTTGGCTATTGCAAACAAAGCTCCTATGAACATTTATTTACAAGTCTTGGTATGGACATATATTTCCTTTTTTGTCCATGGGTAAATATCTAGGGATGGAATGGCTAGATCATTCTTAAGAAATTACTCAACTTTTCCAAAGTGATAATACCATTTTACACTCCAGCAGCAGTGTATGGAAGTTTTAGTTTTCCACATCCTCACCAACATTTGGTATGGTCAGTCTTACTTATTTATTTTTAAATAGACTTTATTTTTTAGAGAGATTTTATATTCACAGCAAAATTGAGCAGAACGTACACAGATTTCTCTTACAACCTCTGCCCTCACACATGCATAGCCTCCCCTGTTATCAACATTCTCTACCAGAGTGGTACATTTGTTAACAATTGATGAACCTGTGTTAATACATCATTATCACCCAAAAGTCCAAAATTTACATTAAGGTTCACTCTTGATGTTGTACATTCTGTGGTTTTGGACAAAGGCATAAGGACAGGTATCTGCCATTATGGTATCATACAGAGCATTTTCACTGCCCTAAAAATCCACTGTGTTCGCCTATTCATTCCCTTTCCCATCTCCACCAACCACTGATCTTTTAACAGCCTCCATAGTTTTGCCTTTCGATTATCATATAGTTGGAATCATAATATGCAGACTTTTCAAATTGGCTTCTTTCACTCTGTAATAAGCTCTTAACCTTCCTCCATGTCTTGACATGGCTTGATAGCTCATTTCTTTTTAGCACTGAATAATACTCTGTTTTATGGGTGTACTGCAGTTTATTTATCTATTCACTTACTGCAGGACACCTTGGTTGCTTCCAGGTTTTGGCAGTTAGGAATAAAACTGCATTAAACATCTACGTGCAGGATTTTGTATGGATATAAATTTTCAGTTCCTTTGGGTAAATAATAAGGAGCGTGATTGCTGGATCATATGGCAAGGTTATGTTTAGTTTTGCAAGAAACTGCTAAACTGTCTCTGAAGTGTCTGTATACCATTTTACGGTCTCACCACCAGTGAATGAGATTTCCTATTGCTCTACATCCTCATCAGCATTTAGTATTTTTGTCAGTGTTTCAGATTTTGGCCATTCTAACAGGTATGTAGTGCTATGTTGTTGTTTTAATTTGAATGTCCCTGACAACATAATAATTTGGAGCATTTTTTCATATCCTTATTTGCCATCTGTATATCTTAATTGGTGAGGAGGTGTCTCAGGGTCTTTGGTCCTTTTTTTTAATAAGGTTTTTGTGTTCTTGTTGAGTTTTAAGAGTTCTTTGTATATTTTGATTAGCAGTCTTTTATTTGATATGTTTTTTACACAGAAATTCAGTTTCTCATGTCAGAATTGTTAAGAAGTATTCTCTCCGTGTTTTCTTAAGGAGTTTATCTATGATTGTATCCTCGTATGGTTATTGTATGATTATATCCTTAAATGAGAGAATTTGCCAATGAGTTACCAGGGGATGGAGGATTTTTTTTGGTGGGTTTATTTTGAATGTAAATTGAATTTCTTTGATAATAGGGTTATTCACATTTTCTAGTTTTTGTGTTTTTTGTAGTGTGTTTTTCAGTAATTGTTTCCTTTTTGCTATTAAAATTTTTTTAAACATTTCTTTAAAATTATTTTAAAAAATGAGCTAAGCTCATTTCTTTCCCAAAGAGGTAAAGAGAATGCTATATAGCAAAAAAATCCTAATGCGTTATGGAATGGAGTATTTGGGTTAGTAGACTATTCTGATTATTTGTGATTTTTTTCTAGAGTTCTATGTTCTAGTGACTTAGAACTTGTTATTTGTATTTAGTTATAAAGGTTAAGATTTTATTGAAAAAAGCTTTCATAAACTTCAACTATAAATATAGAAGATAGAGGAAATTGAATCTTTTGTGGTGTGTAGTTTTTGACATTTGTTTTTCTTCAAACATACAAAATGCTTAAAAACAGAAGAATCACTGTTTGCTTAGCGGGTCTGTATAATTTCAATTGGTAACAATCAGCTATTTAAAAAAAATTGATCTGTGAAAAACTGTATTTTCTATTTCTTAAATACAAATATTTTGTTATCTTTTTTAAAAGGTAAATGGTTTGGAATCCAAAGATTATCTGCAGGTTTGTCTTCGAATAAGACCATTCACACAGTCAGAAAAAGAACATCAGTCTGAGGTTCGTGTTGAATTTAATTGGGTTTTAATATTTTACTTTCATTAAATGGGCAAAATACCATTGTTTTTATTTACTGTGGATTTACATATATAAATATATGTGTTCTAGGGCTGTGTGTATATTCTGGACTCACAGACAATTCTGCTTAAAGATCCTCAAAGCATCCATGGTCGGTTAAGTGAAAAAAGCTCTGGGCAGATGGCACAGAAATTCAGTTTTTCCAAGGTAAGTACCTATGTGAAACTGAAAAGTTTTGTTTTAAGAAAAGGGGACTTGGCACAGGCTAAATCGCTGCATAATTGTATTTAATGAACTATGTACATACTATGCTTATAGAACTTACATCTTAGGTGCTGTTCTTTTTTCCTCAGTGATTTCACAATTGAAAGTAAATAAAATTACAGTTCTTATAATTCTTTTTTTTTAAAGAAATATTCTTTTCAAAATGTAGATGAAAACTTGATTAATTGGGTCTCATTTTTATCTTGAAAACTTTCTGACAGTAGTTTTCATATCCTATCAAATGTATTTGTGGTAGTTGGGGATATGGCAACTATTTTAAGAATGAATCTTATAAAACAAAACTTAAAAATTTTTAAAACATGAAATAGAGGTTAAAACTCATTGTGAATTTTCTAAAAAGACTTGTTTTTAAAAAATGCTTATTTAGGTTTTTGGCCCAGAAATTACACAGAAGGAATTCTTCCAGGGTTGCATTATGCAGCCAGTAAAAGACCTCTTGAAAGGACAAAGTCGGCTGATATTTACTTATGGACTAACCAATTCAGGAAAAACATACACATTTCAAGGTAAGTTGTTGTTTTTGGGAAAGAAATAAGCACTAATGTTTACTCATTTTCATAATACCTTCATATAGTTATGCTTTCATTATTTAGTACATTTGATTCATTTTTAATAGTAAGAATAGTACATTGTGTCATTGATGACTTTTGATTCTGATTGATTTAAATCATTTGTGAAACTATTTTGCTTGTATGGTAGAGAATTAGATAATAAAAATTCAGGGAAAGGGTTGATGTGTCATAGTGAATTAAGCATGGATAACCAGGGAAACACTTTATATTTCATTTTACTTTTATACTTTGTGATTCTGGGTGATTGCAGTCTTATGGCTTTATCTGAATGTAAAATGTCAAGTTTTGCATCAGAATAGTAGTTGATAAAATGTAGATTATACAAGGAAGACCACAGTCATGGAAAACTGAGTAATCCTTCAACTTCTCTCAGTTTTGTCTCAGCGGTTTACTGTTGCCTGTTGGTGGCATAGAGGAGTATCCGTAGTCCAGGAACGTTTCCGCTTTCCTAATACTCAGAGAGAGTATAATACAAAAATTATTTTCACAGGCACAGAAGAAAATATCGGCATTCTGCCTCGAACTTTGAATGTATTATTTGATAGTCTTCAGGAAAGACTATATACAAAGATGAACCTTAAACCACATAGATCCAGAGAATACTTACGGTTATCACCAGGCCAAGAGAAAGAAGAAGTTGCTAGCAAAAGTGCATTGCTTCGGCAGATTAAAGAGGTGTGGAAGTATTTTAGTATGTAAAATATATACAAGTAATGACTTTTTATAAGCTCTGTAGTTTGTTTCAGCCTATATTGGGATGTTTTGTGGTGATGGTGGTAGTTCTTTTTGAGAAAAATATTTAAAGTTTGTTTGAAGACATCTCTTATTTTATATTGAACAAATAGCAGAACCGCCTAAACAATGCAAATGTAAGTGGTTCTGAAATCTTTTTTGGTTGTTGTAGAAATAACATTGTGTTTTCTATGTAATGGTTGTAAAAGTAGTATGTAGACACATCATTTAAAACATGGGAATGTGAAAAATTATAATTCCATTTCCAAAGAGAAACCACCATTAACAGATTGGAAAGTATCCTTTTTGATCTTTTCTTCCTCTATATAAAATCTATGTATGGAGCTTTCTAAACAGGTCTACATATACACAGTCATATATCTGCATGTATCTTCATATCTTTATATATAGGATATAGTCTTTTTTTAAAGCAAAATGAAATTTTACTATATATACATTCTGTAACTTTAACTTGCTCTTTTATTTAATACATATTAAGTCTCTTACTATCTTAATTCATGTGTTATCTGTTGATTATGTATTTACATATTTTTTCTTTTTTTAATTATTTTTTCATGAAACAAATTTTTATGAAGTTATGCTTGTCTATTTATTTTTCCTCTTCCTTCTAGATTTTGTGCTTTCAGACATTTATCCTATTCAAGATTGTTAAAACTATTAACACTTTTTATAGATATTTTCCAAATATTGGTGGTATTTTGTCTTTTAAGACATGTAGAAATCAGGTTTCAACATAATAAAAAGTTGCTCAGTGCAGTTGAAAGTTCAGAGTCCATGATTATGGTCTCTGAAAGTAAAATAGTATTTTAACAAAAATTACAGAGCTTAATGGATAATTGCATAGATAATTCTTAGAGGAAAGAATTAATACTAATTAATAATGAAAAGTCATTAATAATGAAAAGGTTTCTCTAACAAGGTGTCCAGTTAAAATGTTATTTTGCCTATGAAATTATTAAAAAATTTCAAAAATGATATATACACTTTCATACATTGTAAAATGTGTTTCTAGAAAGCAATTTGACAATACTGTATCAAGAGTGAGAACTTAAAAGTTTCCTATCTTTCTAACTACCAGTACAGATTTAGGTATATATACTAAAGAAGTAACTAGAATGCAGAAGAAACAGTAATATATTAAGGTGTTTATTGTAGGATTTTTAATATTAGTATTATTTTTACTGACAAAACTTTGTAAATCTAAATGTTCAAGAATAAGAGAACAATTCACTTCACATCTGTTTAGTTGTGCAGCCACCAAGTGTTTACAAATAATTTTTAATTATAGAGAGTTAAAGCTTATAATGTCATAAGGGTGGGGAAAGAGTAGAAGGGAATATATTGAAATACTGATAGTAATTGCCTCTGAGTGGCATGGATTATATGGGATGATAGTCTTCAATATTATTCTGTACTTTCCTAAATTTTCTATTATGGGAATGTATTATATAATTAGGAAAAAACTAAAGTTATTGAATTGAGTAGATGAAAAGTTGTGTTGTTTGGTGACTTATTAGATGGATAATTAATATATATATATGGTAATAAACCTTAACTGAAGAATGATTTTTAACTTAAGACAAAAATCCTTCTTTTTTAGGTTGTTACTCATCATGATAGTTATGATAATCTTTATGGTAAGTTTTCCTTTCTTACCTTTAAAATGTTAATTATATGAAATATATTGAAAAGCTTTTAATTTTTGAATCCTAGTGATTTAATTTCTTTAATGACTTAGTATTGTTTGGAAAATGGCACATAACTATATGAAATGTCAGTCACTCTAAAGTTTTATTGGGATTTAATAACAGGTATCCCTTTGACAGTTTATAACTTTCATGCTGAGCTCAAGAGAGATGCTGATTTTTCTTTGTCCTTTACATTTAATTTCAGTTTTATTCATTAGTATTTTTCAAAAAGAAAAAAGGTGAGAGCCATACTTTGATTAATGCAAACAGTATTTACATTGTTTTGGTCCAAAAAGTGTTTAAAGGGCTGGTCAGAATATTAAGGATACTTACTTAGTTTTTCAAGTCCAAGGAGTCTTGATCTGTCCTGTTGTCTCATTTTTAGTCAGTTGTTTAATTTTATAATTATATATTTTTATTTCTTATAGGAAGTTTAACAAGCTCTTTGAATAATCCAGAGTTTGAAGAATCCATGAAAGATTGTGAACAAGCTAGTTTGAATATGGATAATAATATAAAATTTTCTGTGTGGGTTTCTTTCTTTGAGATTTACAATGAGTGTATATATGACTTGTTTGTTCCTGTATCATCTAAGTTCCAAAAGAGAAAGATGCTACGCCTTTCCCAAGACGTAAAGGGCTATTCTTTTATAAAAGGTATACTACTGAGTATTTTTTATTTTACTGCTCTTAAGTTGCTTTCTCAGTTTTATTGTAACTATAGGAGAGTGAGGTAGTAATTGAAAACTTTTATGCTAATTATTAACATCAAGATAATAAGAGAAATTTGTGCCTTGGAAGTATGTTTTAGTGCATTAATTAAAGATGAATATAAAGGGGTCTGTTGTAGTATTGAGTTTGAATATCATTTGTTGGATTTTGGGGGATGGGAAAAGCTCTGTGTGTTGATACTCACATCATTCTCCTGCATTTTAACAGTGTCCAGTGAGATATTTAAAACAGGTTTTTGGAGCTATGGGAATGTTTTTTTTTCCACAGTGGTGTTTTTCCATCCATTTTAAACCCTGTTCACAGAAATACATACGTATTAGTAACATCATGACCTGGTGCCTGCATATGTGTGTATGTGCATATATATTTACAATTCGAAAGTTTAATTTTACTTTCCCTTACTACAAGGGATGCACTTTGATGTTTTCCATATTCTATTCATTTTTATGAAATTTGATTTTATGATTCAGTAATGAATTGCAATGTCTCAGAGCTAGGTAATTTTAGGCTTAATTTGTATTGTGTTTTGTCTCCCCCCACTGCCCACATGTCTAATTCTAAGGAATCTTACCTATTTTTAATTTTCTATTTGGCTGACTCTTGAAGAACATTTATTTTGTGTGTTTGTATAACTTAAATACTGGAAAATCATAATGTCCTCTTTTGTTACTTCTTTTTTAGTGGAACATGGAATAATTGAGTTGACTCCACCTTAGGGCATGTTATTGAAAGAAAAAATTTCATTATATGTCTTTGGGAAAAATGATTACAAATCTTCAAAAAAATTACATTGTACAACAAATGCTGTGGGTTTATAAATTGATATGTGTCCTCTTTATTTTTAAAGATCTACAATGGATTCATGTATCTGATTCCAAAGAAGCATATAGACTTTTAAAACTAGGAATAAAGCACCAGAGTGTTGCCTTCACGAAACTGAACAATGCTTCTAGTAGAAGGTAAACTCTGTGGCATAAGCTGGAAGCACCTGGGGTATTCTATGTTAATTTAAATACAACTAATTTAAGATGAAAGTGGACAGTAGGTTCTCTGATAGGTTAAGTGAATTCACAGACATAGAAATATTCTGTAAACTGAAGAGCACAAAGCACATAAGATTATCAGGACAATTTCTTGTTCTAACATAAGATTTACTACTTTTGCACAGTCTCTGAGATATGCTTACTCTTTATGTGGATATCTAAGCTCAATATTTTAAGAGTTGCCTACAGTGATGGACATTTCTCTGTGTCTTTCTCACCCGATGAACACAGACACTATATGCATACTGAGTTAGGCTAAAAAATCAAGAGGTTAAGGAAAGATATTTTCATGTAAAGGATTGGAGGATGAGAGCAAGAGGAAATAAATTTAAGCAGTGAGATATTTAAAACAGGTTTTCTTTTAAGGGGGAAGAGCCCTGTTTCCTATACTCAGGATGGCATGAGGATAATACATGATCCAGATAAGCCTATATTTAGGCCAGATATTTTGCTTTAGTTACTTATTCAATGATTACCTGTACATAACACCATTTAAAAAATAATATAATCTTTATTCAAAGAATTTTACCTGTACATACCATTTTAACAAATAATATGATCTTTATAAGCAAATTGAAACTTTTTAATAAATGATTCTATTAATATAAGTTGGAATGGTAAGAGAAGGAGTTGGCTTGAGGTATTTGGTGCTTAGTGAAAGATACTGTAGTTGGTTTAAGGCAGTGAGGTAGGTAGGTGATGTGGAACACTGGATTGAAGTATCTGGCAGCTAGTTGGAAAATGCATTGTTGGAACTATGACTAGTATTAGGATATAAGTAGGTGTTGATTTAGATGTTTGCTTACTATTTAGAATGCAGAAATAAAAAATTAGAGATAACATTTGATCTTTGTATATTTCAGTCACAGCATATTCACTATTAGAATATTACAGATCGAAGATTCTGAAATGCCTCGTGTAATTCGAGTCAGTGAGTAAGTTGAATATTCTTTAAATTGTAATTAATTTTGAATTGTTTTGTTTTAAAGAACTTTTAAAGCCTTTTTTTTTTTTTGGTTAATTCAGATTGTCTTTATGTGATCTTGCTGGTTCAGAACGAAGCATGAAGACACAAAACGAAGGTGAGAGGTTAAGAGAGACGGGGAACATCAACACTTCTTTATTGACTCTGGGAAAATGTATTAATGTTTTGAAGAACAGTGAGAAGTCAAAGTAAGTATTGCTGAAAGTGTTAATAGCATATTAAGATATTTGAACTTCAACTTTGCTAGTTTTATTTAGTAAGTTCTTTTTTGTTCTTAACCTGCTCATTATGTAATGACTACATATGGATTACAATGAAAATACTTAGAGATCTTGGATTAAAAAAAAAAGTCATTTGGTGTCAGTGAATCATCAAGTAAAACACAGTATTTTCCATAGCAAATAAATACGAACAGACTTTAGATAATAAGCTTCTTGTGATACTGCTTTAGCATCTAAAACCACTTTATTCCTACTAATGAATTGTGTTTTTGTAGATGTGATAGATTTCTGCATTAATTAACATTTTAGGCTGAGTAAATCATAAATCTGCCTTCATCTAATTAAGGTTTCATTGCATATGTTTTTTTTAAAATATAATTTATTTTATTATCATTAATTTACAATTACATGTGCAATATTACGATTATTAAACTACCCCTTCATCAGGTCCCCCCCACCAACCCCATTACAGTCACTGTCCATCAGCGTAGTGAGATGCTATAGAATCACTACTTGTCTTCTCTGAGTTGTACTGCCCTCCCCGTGCCCCCCCAACATTACATCTGCTAATCGTAATGCCCCTTTTTCCCTCTTATCCCTCCCTTCCCGCCCATTTTCCCCAGTCCCTTTCCCTTTGGTAACTATTAGTCCGTTCTTGGGTTCTGTGAGTCTGCTGCTGTTTTGTTCCTTCAGTATTTTTCTTTGTTCTTATACTCCACATATGAGTGAAATCATTTGATACTTGTCTTTTTCGGCTTGGCTTATTTCACTGAGCATAATACCCTCTAGCTCCATCCATGTTGTTGCAAATGGTAGGATTTGTTTTCTTTTCATTGCATATGTTATATAATTGCTCTGCATTAGAGAATACAACCCAATTCAATGTGGTTTGCTTACTAACATTTTGCCTACTGGATTATTGTTAGTAGTAGTAAAGGTATAGTAATTGAAACAACATAAATAAATAGAAAATGACAATTACAGGTGGAACTAATCACTAACCTAGAATTTAAGTCTGTGATTGTGAGATTAATTATTTCTTTGTAAAATGTATCAGTATCCTGACTTCATGAGATTTGTTTTAACTTAAAATTAAAAAAAAATCTTTTTCCGTAGGTTTCAACAGCATGTGCCTTTCCGGGAAAGTAAACTGACCCACTATTTTCAAAGTTTTTTTAATGGTAAAGGGAAAATATGTATGATTGTCAACATCAGCCAGTGTTGTTTTGCCTATGATGAAACACTCAATGTGTTGAAGTTCTCAGCCATTGCACAAAAAGTAAATATACTGAAATTTATGCAGAATTTATTGAGCCTTTTATTATTAGAATATTAATGATTTTTTTGGAGTAGGTAATACATTTTGCACTTATAAATGTAGACCTAGAAAATAATTGAAAATTAAAAATGTAGATATTTGAACAAGTAGGAGGACATGGGAAAAGATTGAAAGTTACCTCTGCTAGAATTAAAATGACTCAGTAATGAGTGTTAATAGTAAACACCCATTACAAATTATGAGTATTCTTAGAATTAATTGTCTGCTCTGCCATCTGTCTGGTTCATCTAGTGGCATCTGTCTAGTTCATGGGGAAGACCCTGCTAGGAGTAATACTAAGATTTAACCCAGTAAAGTAAATTTACTTGTACTATCATGTTTTATTAGCTTTTTTCTTATTGGAATGTTCATTTAAGGATGCTAGTTCCTTCTTGTATGTTGGTGTGTGTAGGTTTTTTTTTTTTAAACACAAATTGTCTTGACTTAAATTTACGAAACTGTTTTTTAGTGGACACTTCTTGCCTTTTCTTCTTTAAAAGTCACATTGGATATTTAACAGGTTTGTGTTCCAGATGGTTTAAATTCCTCTCAAGAGAAATCATTTGGACCTGTCAGATCTTCTCAAGATGTATCACTCGACAATAGTTCAGATAATAAAATACTAAATGTAAAAAGGTCCACGATTTCATGGGAAAGTGGTCTAGAAGATCTGGTGGAAGATGAAGATTTGGTTGAGGATATAGAAAAAGCTGAAGAAAACCAAAATGTGGAAACTGAACCTACTGATGAAGACCTAGATAAAACATTAGAGGAAGATAAGGCTTTCGTTAGCCATGAGGAAAAGAGAGTATGTATTAACAACTCATATTTCTAAGCTTGGCTTATTGCTATTCTGAAGTTAGGGTTAACAGTTCTTAAGGCTCCCTCACTTGCACCTTTCTCAACAGTACATGAAATCTTTTATATTTCAACTTTGTATTTTGAAAAATTTTAAACATAGAAAAACTAGTACAATGAACACTCATTCACACTTCATTCTGGATTTGCCTTGTTGACATTTTACCATACTTACTTTAATTCATTTTCTGAGTATGTAAATACACGTTTTTTTGCCTGTACCATTTGAAAACAAAATGTAGACATAATGACACCTTATAACTGCTTCAGCTTATATTTACTAAGAATATGGACATTTTCTTCTAGATCACAAGATGTTTTTCATACCTAAGCAATTTAACATTGATACAATAATATCATCTGTTATTCTATGTTGAGGTTTTGCCAGTGGTCCCAGTCTGTCCTTTGTAGCCACTTTGTCTTTGATCGACAACCAGAGTTAACACGTTGATTTTGATTATCATGTTTCTTTGGTTAGTTCTAATCTAGCATAGATATTTTTGAAAAGTTGAAGCTAGTTGTAGAGAATACCCCCAATCTGGATTTGTCTGATTATTTCCTCATAATTCAGTATTTTTTTTCTTCAATGAGCTAACTTAAAAAAAAATTTATTTAAGTATCACTGATATACAATCTTATGATGGTTTCATATAAACAACACAGTGGTTTCAGCATTCACCCATATTATCAAGTCCTCATCCCCTCTGTTGTGGTCACTGTCTATCAGCATAGTAAGATGTGATAGAGTCATTGTCTTTTCTGGGCTATACTGCCCTTCCTGTGAGCTACCTATATTGTGTTTGTGAATTATAGTGCCCCTTAATCCCTTTCTCCCTCCCCTCCCCTTTGGTAACCACTAGTCCCATCTTGGTGTCTGTGAGTCCACTGCTGTTTTACCAGGTATAGTACTCTTGGTAGCCTGATAGGGTTTCCTTTATAAGTGATCTTTTTTCCCCTCTCTGGCTGCTTTCAGTACTTTCTCCTTGTCCTTGATCTTTGCCATTTTAATTATTGTATGTCTTAGTGTTGTCTTCCGAGGGTTCTTAGTGTTGGGAGATCTCTGTACTTCCATGACCTGAGTGACTATTTCCTTCCCCAGATTGGGGGAGTTTTCAACAATTATTTCCTCAAAGAGACTTTCTATCCCTTTGTCTCTCTCTTCTGGTACCCCTATAATACAAATATTGTTCCGCTTGGATTGGTCACACAGTTCTTTCAATAGTCTTTCATTCCTAGAGATTCTTCTTTCTCCTGTTCCTCAGCTTCTTTGTTTTCCTGGTCTCTAATTTCTTTTTCATTCACTGTCTCCTCTACATCATTTAATCTACTTTTAAATTCCTCCATTGTATGTTTCATTTTAGATAATGTATTTTTCAAAGTTTCTCTCTCTTTGTTGAAGCCCTGCTTGAGATCTTGAATATTTTTATGTAACTCCGTGAATATGTTTATGACTTTTATTTTGAAATCTATCAGGAAGATTGGTGATTTCAGTTTCACTGAGTCCTCTTACTAGCGTTTTTTCTTGTAATTTTGTGTGGACCAAATTCCTTTGCTGCTTCTTTTTAGTGCTTCCTATGGAATAATAGCTTTGTGTAGGCGGCGACCTCTAGTGCTCAGAAGCTCAATTCCCTGTGCGGGAGCCCCTGCTGGTGGAGGGCAGTGGTTGTGGTGCCTTTCTACCTTGCTTGTGAGCTTTTTGGGCTGTCAGCTGATTGAGCAGGCAGGAGAATACTCTCTGGACCTGCCCTGTGCCTGCAGCAGTGGTGGGGGTCACAGGCGAGTGAACCAGCGCCTGCCGGAAGGAAAGAGCTTGGCAGGGAGGGTTTCCTGTCTTTCCTACTGTAATGCCTGCCTTCACTGCCAGGTCAGGTGGACTGTGCACGCAGGGAGGAGCCTTTGTGCTATGCCCCTGTAGCTGCCAGGGGTGGGGCTACCCTCTAGCAGGCCTGATGTGATGGCAGGGGTGGCAGGTGAGTGGGACTGGTGCCTACTGGGAGGAAGGAGCTGCAGGCTGCACGCCACAGCTGGGGGACTCAGGGCTGCATTGCCAGCCACGGGATGGAGCGTCTGAAGCTCGTGAGAGTTCCCAACCTGCTGGGGTGAGCATGCTGAGAAGGTTTTGTCCGCCTGCCCTTTATCCTGAGCAGAGAGCTCTGTGTAATCTTTGTCCCTTTAGCACTCCTCTTGCTGCTGGGAAGTCCTTCAAATTGCCCACCTTTCTTTTGTCCCAGGGGGCCGGTAGTGCATACCTGTTTTCCACAAGGGGCTAGAATCTCAGTCTCTCCGAGTGTTCTGCCCATCTTTGCTTTCCAGCCTCACCAATCTCCAGAGCACCATGTAATGTGGGTTTGTGCTCCCGGAGCAGATCTCCCTGGCCAGGTGTTTAGGGGCCCTGGACTTCTGTACCCTCCCTGGTCCACTCCTCTGTCTCTCCCTTGTGGGCTGGGGTGTGGAGAGGGCTTGGGTCCTGTCGGATAGCAGCTTTGCCACTTTACCCTTTTCTGTGAGGTCTTCTTTTCCCCAGATGTAGGTGGACTATTCTGTAATCTTCAGGTCTCTTTTTCAGGATTAGTTGTATTTGCTGTATTTTTGTGTTTTATGTGATTTTGGGAGGAGGTTTCAGCCTTGTTTCTCACAGTGCCATCTTTTTCCCTGCCAGTTCCCAATGAGCTCCCTCATAATTGAGGTTTAACACTTTAAGCAAACCCATTAGGTAAATTTGAATTTCCCATTGTATCACCTCAGGAAACATGATGTCTGATTTCACATTCTTGGTGATGCCAAAAGTTTCTATTCACTGGTTAAGGTATTGTGTTTTCAGATTTCTCTTTGTTGTAAAGCATATCATCTGTGGGATGGTATTTTGAGACCATGTGAATATCTTATTCCACAGCATCCTTTCACCCAGTGATTTTAGCATACTCTACCAGACTTTTACTTTGCAGTGTTAAGTACAAGTGTGCAACATATCTACCCAGTACCAATTATTTTATTGCTTGAAAGAGGAATTGCTTGTTATTCTTATAAAATTTATAATAAATTAGTAAGATCAACAGTGGTTCTTTTAGCCCCTGTCCATATACAATTCACACATATATTTAAGTTGTATTAATCCTGAAATTTAGATCATGTCTGCATTGACTGGCCATGAGCGGAGCGTCATGGAGCCTTCTTTTTTTTTTAATAATATAATTTATTTTATTATCATTAATCTACAATTACATGTGCAATATTATGGTTATTAAACTACCCCTTCATCAGGTCCCCCCCACCAACACCATTACAGTCACTGTCCATCAGCGTAGTGAGATGCTATAGAATCACTACTTGTCTTCTCTGAGTTGTACTGCCCTCCCCGTGCCCCCCCAACATTACATCTGCTAATCGTAATGCCCCTTTTTCCCTCTTATCCCTCTCTTCCCGCCCATTTTCCCCAGTCCCTTTCCCTTTGGTAACTATTAGTCCGTTCTTGGGTTCTGTGAGTCTGCTGCTGTTTGTTCCTTCAGTTTTTTTCTTTGTTCTTATACTCCACATATGAGTGAAATCATTTGATACTTGTCTTTTTCGGCTTGGCTTATTTCACTGAGCATAATACCCTCTAGCTCCATCCATGTTGTTGCAAATGGTAGGATTTGTTTTCTTCTTATGGCTGAATAATATTCCATTGTGTATATGTACCACATCTTCTTTATCCATTCATCTACTGATGGACACTTAGGTTGCTTCCATTTCTTGGCTATTGTAAATAGTGCTGCAATAAACATAGGGGTGCATCTGTCCTTTCAAATTGGGCTGCTGCATTCTTAGGGTAAATTCCTAGGAGTGGAATTCCTGGGTCAAATGGTATTTCTATTTTGAGTTTTTTGAGGAACCTCCATACTGCTTTCCACAATGGTTGAACTAATTTGCAGTCCCACCAGCAGTGTAGGAGGGTTCCCTTTTCTCCACATCCTCGCCAACATTTGTTGTTGTTTGTGTTTTGGATGTTGGCCATCCTCACTGGTGTGAGGTGATATCTCATTGTGGTTTTAATCTGCATTTCTCTGATGATTAGCGATGTGGAGCATCTTTTCATGTGCCTGTTGGCCATCTGAATTTCTTCTTTACAGAAGTGTCTATTCATGTCCTCTGCCCATTTCTTAATTGGATTATTTGCTTTTTGTTTGTTAAGGTGCATGAGTTCTTTATATATTTTGGATGTCAATCCTTTATCAGATACGTTTTTTATGAATATATTCTCCCATACTGTAGGATGTCTTTTTGTTCTACTGATGGTGTCCTTTGCTGTACAGAAGCTTTTCAGCTTGATATAGTCCCACTTGTTCATTTTTGCTTTTGTTTCCCTTGCCCGGGAGATATGTTCATGAAGAAGTTGCTCATGTTTATGTCCAAGAGATTTTTGCCTATGTTTTTTTCTAAGAGTTTTATGGTTTCATGACTTACATTCAGGTCTTTGATCCACCTTGAGTTTACCTTTGTGTATGGGGCTAGACAGTAGTCCAGTTTCATTCTCTTACATGTAGCTGTCCAGTTTTTCCAACACCAGCTGCTGAAGAGGCTGTCATCTTCCCATTGTATATCCAAGGCTCCTTTATCAAATATTAATTGACTGTATATGTTTGGGTTAATGTTTGGATTTTCTATTCTGTTCCACTGGTCTGTGGGTCTGTTTTTGTGCCAATACCAAATTGTCTTGATTACTGTGGCTTTGTAGTAGAGCTTGAAGTCAGGGAGCGTAATTCCCCCTGTTTTATTCCTCCTTCTCAGGATTGCTTTGGCTATTCGGGTCTTTTGTGGTTCCATATGAATTTTAGAATTATTTGTTCCAGTTCATTGAAGAAAGCTGTTGGTAGTTTGATAGGGATTGCATTGAATCTGTAGATTGCTTTAGGTAGTATAGCCATTTTGACAATATTTATTCTTCCTAGCCAAGACATGGGATGCATTTCCATTTGTTAGTGTCCTCTTTAATTTCTCTTAGGAGTGTCTTGTAGTTTTCAGAGTACAGGTCTTTCACTTCCTTCGTTAGGTTTATTCCTAGGTATTTTATTCTTTTTGATGCAATTGTGAATGGAATTGTTTTTCTGATTTCTCTTTCTGTTAGTTCATCATTAGTGTATAGGAAAGCAACAGATTTCTGTGTGTTAATTTTGTATCCTGCAACTTTGCTGAATTCAGATATTAGTTCTAGTAGTTTTGGAATGGAGTCTTTAGGGTTTTTTATGTACAGTATCATGTCATCTGCAAATAGTGACAATTTGACTTCTTCTTTACCAATCTGGATGCCTTGTATGTCTTTGTTTTGTCTGATTGCTGTGGCTAGGACCTCCAGTACTATGTTGAATAACAGTGGAGAGAGTGGGCATCCCTGTCTTGTTCCCGATCTTAGATGAAAAGCTTTCACTGTCTCGCCGTTAAGTATGATCTTAGTCATGGAGCCTTCTTACTGATGTTCTAGGAACACTAGTAATCCTGTGCTCACAGATGGTGCTGTAATGGTGTTGACACATCGCATGTCATACTATTCTTTTGATAAAAAGAATGATAAAAGTCTAAACAGATTGATGATGTATTGGGGTAAATACTATAATTTTAATAATTTACTTAAGTGTCCCTGAAAGCCATTATTGTACCTGTATTGTTTCGAAGTAAGAATGAAGGCTTCATCTGCTATTAGTCCCAGTTTATTTGGTTTCTATGTGATCGGACCTTGTTTACCTTCGGCCTCTATAATGTAGTACTTCCCTCAGTAACAGATTGGGCCATTAATAAGTAGTCTTATTTTGGTTTGTACTGGTCTTCTCAAAGCTGAAATTTATATATAATGTCAAACTTGAAATGTTAGTAAAGTTCCTGAATTTGCTAGGGAAAAATAATGCTGCAGTTTGTAATGGATTGCATAGTGTAAATGCGTATCTTCTTATAATATTGACTGGGTACTTAAAAAATTTCATCAATGTTTTTTCTAATATTTGACTTAAAAAATGATTAGCTTTGCATACTTTATATTAGCATTTTAATTGGAGAATAAGGAGTATTAAAAATCATTATGAAATAAAATTTTGTATTTATACTTAAAATTCATTTAGCTAGTTAACCAACTAGACTTTTTTCAACAAGAACTTTATCCGATGCTAACGATGATGAGTAATTGTTTGAGAACTTTAAACATATTCATGAAGATTTCTCCCAAGTCTCTCACAGTTTTTCTTTAGTTGTTATTTTTTATTGTTTTAAACAGTGGGTAAGTATGTGGTTGTTTAAAGTTATAAAAGTATTATATAATCATAGTGGAATCTGGGAAAAGGAGAAGAGAGAAAAAATTAAATATAAAGATCTCCCATTTTAATGGATTTCACTACACATTACTGTTTTGTAACTTAGTTTTTTTTTCATTTAACAATAAACTGAAAAGTGTATTATTAGTATAGATCATCATTATTCATTGCAGTAGTTTATGATAGTATTATAATTGAACAAATATCTTATGTTTGACTATTGAGTTAGGGCTCTTTTTTTTATTTAAATATAACCACTACCACCAAATAACAACACTGTGATAACCATTCTTACAGTCGAAACACTGTGTCCTGTTATATAATTATTTCCTCAGTATAAATTCCTCAAAGTAGAATTCAAAGTCAGCATATCTTAGAAATATTTTCATATATTAAACTGAGACATTGAAAGATCTGTAACTTTAAGAGAATCTATTGGTTAAATTATTGTTGAGAAAATTTCATCAGAAACCTTTAAAAAGGATACCAGGCTGTTACCTTAATACTTTAACTTATTTTATTACAAATCTATATTAACCATGTCAAGTGTTAATTGCTTTATTTATTCATTGTTCATATTACATGATTCTGTATGTGTTTTCAAAAGCTATAAAGTTGTTCATATTGAGTAGTTATAAAAGTTCAGTAAGTTAATGTAACATCTCTGTCATTTTGTAAAGTGTTTGGGGGTTCTTAGTAACCATTTTGTGTACACTTAGGCTTTAGATTTTCGACCTACTAACTTAAAACTCAACCTTAAACATTTACCACATACCTGGTCCTTCCTTTCCCCACCTATGAAATGTGGATGCCACTACCAAGCTCACAGAAGGTTGTGTGGATTGCATGAAATCAAATATGAACTCCCCAAAGTAGTTTTGGGTGGATAATAGGTGCTTAAATTTTTCTTTCTTTATTTCTTAGTGTAGCTGGACAGAAGACATTTCATTTTCTGTAAGTCTGTTTCTAAAATGTAGAGCCTCATCTGATTTTTTAGTTTGATGAACTTCTGCAAATACATAATTTTCAGTGAGAATATTACTCACTTTTAAAAGGATGCATAATTATAATCAACTTACTGAAAAGAGTTTTACTTTTGAATATTTAGACAGTATTTTTCTTGATATGTTTACTCTTTTATTAGAATTTAAATTTTATATGTTCTAGAAACTGTTGGATTTAATAGAAGATTTGAAAGAAAAACTGATAAATGAAAGAAAAGGAAAGTTAACACTGGAATTTAAAATTCGTGAAGAAGTTACACAGGAGTTTACTCAGTATTTGGCTCAAAGGGAAGCTGATTTTAAGTAAGTTACTTTTTTCATGTCCTGGGAAAAAATTGAGTATTTTATTTACTTGCTTTATTTTTTTAAATACTTATTTTATTTTATACTATATTTATTTACTTATTTTATACTAGGTGGTGTTTGAATTTGCTGACCTCTTTTTCAGAATACAGGCTTGATAATAGCTGTTTCTAATCTCTGTGGTGATTTTGAATTATACATGAATGATTATTTAAATCTGCTTTTAATTTGTAATGTGTTTAATCTTAGAAACTTACAACAAAAACACAAAGTAGTGCTTTTTCTGTTTCCTAATGGGATTAATTTGTTATGAAGGGAAACTCTTCTTGAGGAACGAGAGAGATTAGAAGAAAATGCTGAATATCGTTTGGCTATCTTCAAGGATTTGGTCGGTAAACGTGACACTCAGGAAGAACCAACAAGGGAAGATCATGCTGTGAGTGTTGAAACTGAAGTAGGTTAACTAAGTATTAAATCCAGTGAGGTGTTTGGTACCAGGACTTAGTGTACCCATCAATGATGAGAAACATTAATATGCTTTAGAATTAGAAAAAAACTTACTGTGTGTCTTTATTATAATTAAGTATAATTTGTTAGGAATGTAAGCACAGGTAGTTTAAATATAGCTATTGGGCTTGAAAAAATTTGTATCTCTATTGCATTTATGTCTTACTTTGGTGTTACTTGAGTCGTATTGATTATAGGCAGGCAGATTCCTTTTTGTCCGGTTATGGGATAGCCCTGTCAGATTTTCTTAAACTTATTAAAGAATTTTAAAGGTATAAGGAACCTAAAGGGTCATTTACTTCCTGCTCTGATTAAGATAAAAATGTTTATAGATAAAAAAGGATTGTTCTTGCTAGGTGACTGACCATTCCCTACTGGTGAGGAAACATCCTTTTCTGCTGCTTCCACTAAAGCTGAAGTTGATCATGTCTTTTGGGGGTTACTGCTTGTTTTTTGTATTTTAATTACTCAGCTGAGGATGGTGATGTTCAGGTTCTTGCTCTCAGACATGGTTTGGGTCTTGGTCTGAGTGGTGAAAATGGAGGATTGTTTCCTCTTGCTTGTCTTTTAAGACACATTATGTAACTGAAAGCATACTTGAACTTGATAATCATAATTGTTCTGTAATGACTTATCATAGTTTATAACTTTTTTAAAAATGGAGAAATATGTCTCATTTTCATAAAATAGAAAATGAGGGATGGAATGCCATACATTTCTGTATTATTTATTTAAAAAATTTTCAAGTTGTGAATTTTTTTTCTTTGTGTTTTTTAAACTGTCTAAATGAGATGGTACCACAGTATAAGTGTGAAAGCCACTGTTAACATTAGGCATGTGGTTTCTGCTGTTTTTAGGAAGCTCATAATTATGTAGGAATTGAAGATATTATTGATTCTCTTCAAGATGATGTCACTGATATTAAGAAACAGGCTGAAATTGCTCACTTACATATTGCATCTCTTGCTGACCCCCAGGAAGCTATTGCTTATTTAGAAATAAAGTTTAATCAAGTTAAAGCTGAATTAGCTAAAGCCAAAGAAGAATTAATCAAAACCCAGGAAGAGTTAAAAAAGAGAGAAAATGGTAAGTAGTTATATTTACCCATAATTAGATATTATAAATGCATAAAAATACAGTTGGTGAGCATAAGATTTATGCAGCTTATTTACCATAGTGACCATAAAATTCTTTGATCTAGGTAACATATTTAATATTTTACCATTTTTATGGCTTTTTAGTAATTTACTATTTTTTTTTAATTTGCTATTTTTTTGTAAATATTTTTTTGCCTTCATTTATTTTTAAACTAGTATTTTTAGGAAATGGATTTCTCAAAACAAACAAACAAACAAACCAAGTTAAGTATTAGCTTTATCAGCAAATTAAGCAGTCTCATAGGAAATTGTAAAGCTATAAATTTTGTTCTGTATTCTGTATGAACTCACATAGTGTAGTAGATTCTGCCCTGGGCTTGCAAGTTTGGGACAGAGTGATTCCTGTGGAGTGGTCTTGTGAAGTCTGTTAGATTGGTGCTTCATTCAGGCTCCAAGAGCATTATATATACATACATATATATATATATTATACACATGTATATTGTCCCATTTGTGCTTAAGAGAGTTGGAAGGAATACTCTGCTCTTTATTGTGTGAGACAAAATGGGTAGAGAATAGCAGGTAGGTGGTGCCTATACATTATGGAGTGGATTAGAAGGGTACTAGCTCCTTTTCTTCTCTGAAGTTTATACCAGAAAAATTTTCACTATTTAGTATACATCATTCATTTTTCCCCTGAGTGTCAAAAGTGGCTTTTTCAGAAACATTACCTTCTGGTGATAGCATTAGTAGCTGAGTGCTGTGTTGTTCTAGTGCTGTCAAAATCCCTTTTCCTGAATGTAACACTAGTTAAAAGTTATCTGCTATAGTAGCTAATGTTTCGTGGTTATTCAATGGTGTATTTTTTTAGATGCTTACATATTTATTTTCAATATTCTTATTTTTTCAGAATCAGAAATTAAGCTAAATTCATTGGTTCAAGAGCTTGAGAAATCTAATAAGGTAATACGTTAAGCTTTATTTTGTCTTGATAAGAAACAGGTAATTGAAGGGGCATGAATTATAACTGAACATTTATTAAAAAAAATTTTTTTTGTTTAGTAGTTTTATTTTAATTAATTAATTTATTTTTATTTTGCTATTATTAATATACAATTACATGAGTGACATTATGGTTACTAGACTCCCCCTATTATCAAGTCCCCACCACATACCCCATTGCAGTCACTGTCCATCAGCATAGAAGGATGTTATAGAATCACTACTTGTCTTCTCTGTGTTATAATGCCTTCTGCGTATCCCCCAACCGCACCCCCACACCTGCTACATTATGTGTGCTAATTGTAATAGCCCTTTTTCCCCCTTATTCCTCCCTTCCCACCCATTTTCCCCAGTCCCTTTCCCTTTGATAACTGTTAGTCCATTCTTGGGTCTGTGCGTCTGCTGCTGTTGTGTTCCTTCAGTTTTCTCTTTGTTCTTATACTCCACATATGAGTGAAATCATTTGGTACTTGTCTTTTTCAGCTTGGCTTATTTCACTGAGCATAATACCCTCTAGCTCCATCCATGTTGTTGCAAATGGTAGGATTTGTTTTCTTCTTATGGCTGAATAATATTCCATTGTGTATATATACCACATCTTCTTTATCCATTCATCTACTGATGAACACTTAGGTTGCTTCCATTTCTTGGCCATTGTAAATAGTGCTGCGATAAACAGGGTTGCATATGTCTTTTTCAAACTGAGCTGCTGCATTCTTAGGGTAAATTCCTAGGAGTGGAATTCCGGAGTCAAATGGTATATCTATTTTGAGTTTTTTGAGGAACCCCCATACTGCTTTCCACAATGGTTGTACTAATTTACATTCCCACCAGCAGTGTAGGAGGGCTTCCCTTTCTCCACATCCTCACCAACACTTGTTGTTTGTCTTTTGGATGGCGGCCATCCTAACTGGTGTGAGGTGATATCTCATTGTGGTTTTAATTTGCATTTCTCTGATGACTAGTGATGTGGAGCATCTTTTCATGTGCCTGTTGGCCATCTGAATTTCTTCTTTGGAGAAGTGTCTGTTCACCTCCTCTGCCCATTTTTTAATTGGCTTATTTGCTTTTTGTTTGTTGAGGTGTGTGAGCTCTTTATATAATTTGGATGTCAACCCCTTATCGGATCTGTCATTTATGAATATATTCTCCCATACTTTAGGAAGTCTTTTTGTTCTACTGATGGTATCCCTTGCTGTACAGAAGCTTTTTAGTTTGATAGAGTCCCATTCATTCATTTTTGCTTTTGTTTCCCTTGCCCCGGGAGACATGTTCATGAAGAAGTTGCTCATGTTTATGTCCAAGAGATTTTTGCTTATATTTTTTTCTAAGAGTTTTATGGTTTCATGACTTACATTCAGGTCTTTGATCCACTTTGAGTTTACTTTGGTGTATTGGATTAGACAGTAATCCAGTTTCATTCTCTTACATGTAGCTGTCCAGTTGTGCCAACACCAGCTGTTGAAGAGGCTGTCATTTCCCCATTGTATGTCCATGGCTCCTTTATCGTATATTAATTGACCATGTATGCTTGGGTTTATATCTGGGCTCTCTATTCCACTGCTCTGTGGGTCTGTTCTTGTGCCAGTACCAAATTGTCTTGATTATGGTAGCTTTGTAGTAGAGCTTGCAGTCAGGGAGCGTAATCCCCCCTGCTTTATTCTTCCTTCTGAGGATTGCTTTGGCTATTCGGGGTCTTTTGAAGTTCCATATGAATTTTAGAACTATTTGCTCTAGTTCATTGAAGAATGCTCTTGATAATTTGATAGGGATTCCATTGAATCTGTAGATAGCTTTAGGCAGGGTGGCCATTTTCACAATATTAATTCTTCCTAGCCAAGACATGGGATGAATTTCCATTTGTTAGTGTCCTCTTTAATTTCTCTTAAGAAAGTCTCCTGTAGTTTTCAGGGTATAGGTCTTTCACATCCTTGGTTAGGTTTATTCCTAGGTATTTTATTCTTTTTGATGCAATTGTGAATAGAATTGTTTTCCTGATTTCTTGTTCTGCTAGTTCATCGTTAGTGTATAGGAATAAAACAGATTTCTGTGTATTAATTTTGTATCCTGCAACTTTGCTGAATTCAGATATTACATCTAATAGTTTTGGAGTGGATTCTTTAGGGTTTTTTATGTACAGTATCATGTCATCTGCAAACAAGGACAGTTTGAGTTCTTCCTTGCCAATCTGGATTTATTTCTTTGTGTTGTCTGATTGGCATGGTTAGGACCTCCAGTACTATGTTGAATACAGGTGGGAAGAGTGGGCATCCTTGTCTTGTTCCCAATTTTAAAGGAAAAGTTTCCAGCTTCTTGCTGTTAAGTATAATGTTGGCTGTGGGTTTGTCATATATGGCCTTTATTATGTTGAGGTATTTGCCCTCTATACCCATTTTGTTGAGAGTTTTTATCATGAATGGATGTTGAATTTTATCAAATGCTTTTTCCGCATCTGTGGAGATGATCATGTGGTTTTTGTCCTTCGTTTTATTGATGTAGTGGATGATGTTCTTGATGGATTTTTGAATGTTGTACCATCTTTGCATCCCTGGGATGAATCCCACTTGATCATGATGGATGATCTCTTTGATGTATTTTTGAATTCAGTTTGCTAATATTTTGTTGAGTATTTTTGCATCTATGTTCATCAGGGTTATTGGTCTGTAATTTTCTATTTTTGTTGTATCTTTGCCTGGCTTTGGTATTAGAGTGATGTTGGCCTTGTAGAATGAGTTTGGGAGTATTCCCTCTTCTCCTTTTTGGAAAACTTTAATGAGGATGGGTGTTAGGTCTTCACTAAATGTTTGATAAAATTCAAAAGTGAAGCAATCTGGTCCAGGTGTTTTGTTCTTAGGCAGTTTTTTTTATTACCAATTCAATTTATTTCCTGGTAATTGGTCTGTTCAGATTTTCTGTTTCTTCCTGGGTCAGCCTTGAAAGGTTGTATTTTTCTAGAAAGTTGTCCATTTCTTCTAGGTTATCCAGTTTGTTAGCATATAATTTTTCATACTATTCTCTCATAATTCTTTGTATTTCTGTGGTATCCATAGTGATTTTTCCTTTCTCATTTCTGATTCTGTTTATGTGTGTGGACTTTCTTTTTTTCTTGATAAGTCTGACTGGGGGTTTATCTATTTTGTTTATTTTCTCAAAGAACCAACCCTGCTTTCATTGATTCTTTCTATTGCTTTATTCTTCTCAATTTTATTTATTTCTGCTTTAATCTTTGTTATGTCCCTCCTATTGACTTTGGGTCTCATTTGTTCTTCCTTTTCTAGTTTCATTAATTTTGTGTTAAGAGTGTTCGTTTGGGATTGTTCTTCTTTCCTGAGGTAGGCCTGCATTGTAATATATTTCCCTCTTAGCACAGCATTATGTAATGTCCTTCTTTGTCTCTTGTGACTTTCTTTGTTTTGAAGTCTATTTTGTCTTAGACAAGTACTACAACTCCTGCTTTTTTCTCACTATTAGTTGCATGAAATATCTTTTTCCATCCCTTTACTTTCAGTCTGTGTATGTCTTTGGGTTTGAAGTGAGTCTCTTGTAGGCAGCATATAGATGGGTCTTGTTTTTTTATCCATTCAATAACTATATCTTTTGATTGGTGCATTCAGACCATTTACATTTAGGGTGATTATGGATAGGTATGTCCTTATTGCCACTGCAGACTTTAGATATGTGGGTACCAAAGGTTCAAGGGCAATTCCCTTACTATCTAACAGTTTAATTTAACTTATTTTGTATACTATTACAGTCTCAACCTAGAGGTTTTTTTTTTTCCCTCCTTTTTCTTCCTCCTCCATTCTTTCTGTGTTATGAATCATATTCTGTACTCTTTGTCTTCTCTTGAATGACATCTGTTTAGCCTTAGGAATACTTCCCATCTATAGAAGTGCCTCCAAAATGTCCTGTAGAGGTGGTTTGTGGGTGGTAAATTCTCTCAGCTTTTGCTTATCTGAAAATTGTTTAATCCGTCCTTCAAATTTAAATGATAACCTTGACAGGGAGAGTATTCTTGGTTCAAGGCCCTTCTACTTCATTGCATTAAATATATCATGCCACTCCCTTCTGCCCTGTAAGGTTTCTATTGAGAAGTCTGATGATAGCCTGATGGGTTTTCCTTTATATGTGATCTTTTTTCTCTCTCTAGCTGCTTTTAAAAGTCTGTCTGTATCCTTGATCTTTGCCATTTTAATTATTATATGTGTTGATGTTGTCTTCCTTGGGTCCCTTGTGTTGGGAGATCTGTGCACCTCCATGGCCTGAGAGACTATCTCTTTCCCCAGATTGGGTAAGTTTTCAGCAATTACCTCCTCAATGACACTTTCTATCCCTTTTTCTCTCTCTTCTTCTTCTTCTGGTACCCCTATAATGTGAGTATTGTTCCGTTTGGGTAGGTCCCACAGTTCTCTCAATATTCTTTCATTCTTAGAGACCCTTTTTTGTTTCTGTCCTTCAGCTTCTTTGTATTCTTCTTCTCTAATTTCTATTCCATTTACCGTCTCTTCTACTACATCTAATCTGCCTTTAAATCCCTCCATTGTATGTTTCATTTCAGATATGGTATTTCTTAATGAGTGAATCTCCATCTTAAATTTGTTCCTGAGTTGTTGAATATTTTTCTGTACCTGCAGGAGCATGTTTATGGTTTTTATTTTGAACTCTCTGGAAGATTTGTGAGTTCGGTTTCATTTGACCCTCTTTCTGGGGTTTGTGAGATTTTGGTCTGAACCATGTTCTTTTGACATTTCATATTTCTGTGTGGTGCCCACCAGTGTGCAGAAACTCCAGTCTCTGGAGCTGCCCAGCCCCTAGAGTGAGGTTGGGGGATGTTGGGGAGCAGAGCTGGTACCTGGGGGGAGGAAAGGTCTGTTTCCTGCTTCCCATCTGCGGTGCCTGTCTCCAGTGTCAGAGGCAGTGGGCCAAGCACACAAGGGTAATCTTCTGTGCTTTGCATCTCTAGCTGTTGTAGGCGAGGCCTCCCTCTGGCTGGCCTGATGCTTGCGCAGTGACTGCGGGTTTGCAAGCAGGTGCCTGCAGGCCAGTACAAAGGCCAGGCAGGCTGTGTGTCACAATGGGGTCCTTGGAGCTGAGTAGGCAGTCGGGGATGGAGCACCTGAAGCTCAAAGTTCCTACTCAGCTGGGCAGAGCATGCCCAGACAACCTTGTCCAGCTCTCCCTTCTCCCGCACAGCAAGCTCAGTGCAAACCCCACCCCTTCAGCACCCTCTGGCTGCTAGGAAGCCTCTCAGACTCCCTCCCTTCTCTCTGACACAGAGCTCCCGGGTGTGGATCCCCTCCTCCACAAATGGCCGAAATGTCAATTTCTCAAGCACTCAGCCTGTTCGAGCTCCCCAATGCCCAGGGCACCACACAATATAGGATTCTGCTCACAAAGCAGATGTTCAGGGCTAGGTGTCCAGGAGCCCCAGACTTTCACCCCCTACCCCACTCCGTTTCTCTTCCTCCAGCTCATGAGCTGGGGTGAGGGAGGGGCCTTGGTCCCGCCAGATTAAGGCTTTCGTACGTAACCCTGTTTCTTGAGGTCTGCTCTGTTCGTGAGGTCTATATGCAATCTGGTTCAGCCTTCTT
The DNA here is from genome assembly GCA_032199065.1 of Smutsia gigantea. Lineage (NCBI taxonomy): Eukaryota > Metazoa > Chordata > Mammalia > Pholidota > Manidae > Smutsia > Smutsia gigantea. The sequence continues at coordinate 152,615 of JAVSCE010012550.1, read as the reverse complement.
TCTTGTTGCTGTCTGAAGGTTAGTTGTATTTGTTAACTATATTTTTGTACTGTTTGTGGTTTTTGGGAGGAGCTCTCTGTCTCACCTCTCATGCCGCCATCTTGAATCTTCTTAAAAATTTTAAAAGAGTAATAAAGGAGTATGATTTAAAAAATATTGAAAATATGAGAGCCTTAAGCCTTACACCTCTTTTCAGTAACGGCTATGGGGAAATTTCCTCAGTCCTCCCGAAAATATTTATTTATACAGTTGAGTCTTGAACAACATGAGTTTGAACTTCACAGTCCACTTATACATGGGAGTTTTTTCACTAAATATATTGGAAAATTTTTTGGAGATTTGTGATAATTGAAAAGTATTTCCTCTAGCTTTATAGTAAGAATATAGTATATAATATGTATAACATACAAAAAAAATTTGTTAATTTACTGTTTATTTTATTGGTAAGGCTTCTGGTCAATAGTAGGCTATTAGTAGTTAAGTTTCTGGGGAGTCAAAGTTATACGTGGATTTTCCACTGTTCCCAGGGATCAGCATCCCTAACCCTTCCATTGTTCAAGGGTCAGCTATATATAGACAATGCATACACACATACATATACCTTTCAAAAAGTTTACGCAAAAGGGATTGTAGTTCTGTCTTGCTTTCTTCCCTCAGAAGATATCTTGGAGGTAATTCTACATCAGCACATATAGATCTATGTCATTTTTTTACTTGATGCATGGTGTCAATTAGATGTATTTAAATCATGTTTATTTTACCTGAAATTACTGACTTTCAGAATATGGAATACTGCTTTAACAGTGTGCTGATCAGAGTTCTGAGATCTTTGGTACCTTGTACCTTTGATCAGATAATTATTCCAAATGTTTGTAGATGAATTTGACATTGATACAGTTCTAAATATAAAACTGTAAATATACATAGGGGTGAAATGAATTTAGCCCTCTAAACTTAATGTTTTTCCTGACCTTCTCTGGCATGAATCTTTTTATTTTACCTTACATTTATTCTTCTAAAGAGCTAAATATTTTAAGATATGATCAGATATAAATAATTCAAGTTCTTATATCTATTATCCAATATTTAAAGAAGGAACCAAAATAGTGTACTTAGCAAAGTACCCTACAGCTACTCTTTAGACAATTCCAAATCGTTTCCATTATTTTTTCTAGTTATTCAAATAGTAGATGCTAGTTGTAAAAGTTCAGTTATATTAAACTATGTAAATCAGAAAATGAGTACCCTGTAATCTTCCTCCTAAATTAAAAGTGAAAATCAAGAAGTTAGTTTGGTAGCTCTTTTATTTACTTCATATATATTTATGTTTATAGAACACTTACTATGTACTCTTTTAAGTGATTTACATATATTAACTCATTAAAATCTCAACAGCTTTATAATATATGTTACTATTTTTTATTTTTACAGAGATGTAAATAATTTGCTCAGGGTCACAGCTGGAAGGTAGAGTAGCTAGGATTCAAACCCAGACAGTGTGATTCCAGAGTCCGCTTACCCAGTATGCTATATTGCTTCTCTTTCCTTTGTTTATATAAACATGTTATTTTTTAAACAAAGGTAAGGTCATGCAATGCAAAGTGTTTTGGTGCTGGTATTTTTGCCTCAGCTTTAAATTTGAAGGAATTCTAAAACTGCATCACATTTACATTTTAGTTAACTTCAAATGTGTTTACTAAACATTGCTATTTTTCTTCTTAAGAAAATAATTATGCAGAATCAAATAATTCAAGTTGATAGGTATAATTGATCAAAAAGAGGATACTGTCAACACATTTCAGAAACCAAAGTTTTGTATGGAAAGTACATTTAAAAGCAGTGTAAGAATTTAACTTTGCATTACAAATTATATTACAAAGTCTTTTTGTTCAAAATAAAATAATTTAAAGTAGATTATATAACTAAGATTAATTTACTAAGCATGTTGGATTATTCTGGTGTGAAATTCAGTTTACTATTGTGCAAATCTAGATTTTTGAGAACTTTACAGGAGGGCATTTGATGTCTTTGAACATAACCCACAAACTATGCTGACAGTGCTTTTCACGTAAGAGGGAGGAAAAAATGTAGTCTTTGGAAGGTTAAGCTCAGCTGGTTGGAAGGGAGCCTCTGGGGTGAAGGGAACTTAGATGTGCTTAGGTATCCACAGATCATAAAGCTACTATCTGTCCATATCTATATAGAATTATAAATAAAATTAGGTAGAATTAGATTTTTTTTCTTTAGAGGCTTGTTTATTATATGCATTTGTGTCAATATTCACATGCTTTTAATATACTTAATAGCAAGGATTTTTTTTTAGATTACATTATGTACTGTGGCATGTAAAGCCTTTAAGGGTTTCATAAATGCAGATTTAAGTAATTTCGTATTTATTTGGTTTAGGATGATCAGTGCATCTTTTAATCCTTGTTTTAAACAATGGTTTCTGGTTTCCTTGTTTTTATTGTAAACTCTTTAAATCATTTTTTGAAGTAGAAATGGTAAAATACATGGCAATAACATAAGAGTTTGAGTAAACTAATAACCAATCCTCTTGCTTTGTTTAGAGGTGATTTTGTGTGTCTTTTCTCTGAACCAGATGAAGCAAGAATGATATCTTGTAAAAAGTGACTGGTGACCTTTCTTTTTTGTAGCTTCATAGTCAAGCTGCAATACTCCAATTCTGATGATTCTCTGAATCATCTCAACATCAGGTGGCTTTTGATACTACAGGGGTAAATAAGAAACATTTTAGAAGAGTAGCTTATCCTTTGGGTTTTTTTTTTTTTTTTTTTAGTTAACCTTTATTTAATTTCTGGTAGTGGACCTTTCTTTGGGCATTTATTAGATGTGTCAGTCTGTCTGACTTTTTTGTACCCGAACTGGGAGAACCACCCTTGTAATAAGGTAGAGAGTAAGGATGAGAAGCATGAAATAGTTTACTTCAGTAATTTCATTGAGTGTCTGCCATGTGCCAGGTACTGGGAGTTACATGAATTAATAAAAACTAGTTCCCTTAAGAACTCCCCAGTAAGAGAGAAACCACTTTGACATAATTATAATGAAATAATGCAGTGGTAGTCAGTATATACCAGAAGCTGAGAATAGGAGGGAGTTTAGGAGACACTTTCTGGAGATGAAAATGATTAAGTTCAGCCTTAAAGGGTGATTAAAACTTAGCCAATTGAAAGTGTGCGGAGAGGGTAGTTCATAGATGTGAGGGACAAAAAAGATACTCTGTTCTTTCAAGAATAGGAATCATAATGCACAGTCACAGAAATGAGAAGCCTTTCAGTTAGTGTAGGAAAGTACAAGCAATTTGTTGTTCAAGAAGAAAATCTGAAGCAAGGAGAGGTGAGAAAATGAAGTGGGAAATAGTAGGTTGGGGTACAGTGGTGGAAGGCCTTAAATACTGCATTAAAAAGTTTGGATTTTATTCTGCAGGCAGTGAGGAGTAATGACGTGAGTAGTAGAGGAGTAGTAGAGTTGAGTTTTTATTTTGTGTCGTTGTTTTTGGAGACTTGGAGGATGGGATTGAGATGGAATTACACTGGAGGAAGGGAGACCAGTTAGGAGCTTCTTGGAAGAGTTCAGGTGATAGTTGATGAGGACTTTGATTTAGGGTAGTTGGATAGTGGTGCTGGAGATTAAGAAAAGCAAATTGATTTCTGAAATAAGGAGAGAGAAGACTTTTTGAGACTTGGTTTGACTTGGCAGTGACTGAATTGCTGGGCCTCCAGTCCCTCAGCCCTTTTATTTGGTTATTCACTCCATGCTCTGATCACTTGGTTTGGATTTTAAGTCTGGCCTTTGGTTTGGTAAAAGTGAAAAAAAGAAAAGTTAGAGACTGATCACTCTGGTGACTACAACTTCAAAGAAAATTGTTGGAAATACAACAAGGAATTATATTTATTTTTGTAGTATGTTTGCATACTGCAATGTGTTAGTAATGTTTAAGCAATAGTAAAAAAGCAATATCCATTAAGCAATATACCTAGTGTAATGGTCCTTGCTTATAAATAAACTTTTTACATAGGCTCTAGACCTTACTATCAGCTAACTTAAAACTGTACTAAATTGAATTGTACACATAAATAAACAACTGTGAGGTAACTTTGGAACTTAACCTTACTGTTCTGATTAACTGTTGGTCTAGCTGATTAACTGTTGGTCTAGCAGATCCTTTCTAATGATGAAAAAGTTTATTATGAATGGTGGTTCTTTATTGTCCTTCTAACCAAGCATACCCTAGAGGCAGAAACACTCCTGTTAGTAACTGTGAGTTGTGGAGGATAGATTTTTGTTGTTGAAGATTGTGTAGTTTGAAGGAGAAAAAACTTATCAGGTCATTCTGAGAGGTCTAAGAGTGGCGAAGGAGACAACTTGAACCTGTCATGGAGTGTTTGAAAGTTCTCAAGCTCTGTTAGAGGTGTGATCTGCCTATCCCAGGATTTTGTCATTTATCAAATGATGCCGAGGGACTAACTGTAAGAAAACATGGAGTTTGTTCTTCCTGACATCCTTCATCTGATCCCTAAAAAAATTTTTTTAATAACCCATTACTTTATGACTTAAGCCATTTCTTCTATATCTTCTAAGAATAAAATGTTTGCTGATTTTATGATGTATAATGGCATTTTGTTTTTGCATACAATTTTTTTTCTCCAAAATGGATTGCTCCCAGTATGCAGGAAGTTAAATAATCTCTGTATTAAAAAAATCTCTGCCTTTACCACACCTTTGATTACTCTGTAGACTTACATTTACCTGCTGAGTTTCACCTTTACTTTTTCTGGATAATACTATATCGTACCTTTTTTCTGTTTGCCTTTTAGGGAGACATAGTATTTGCCTTAAAACGTAAAAATCTAAATGATTTTTGTTACTTAGATAAACAGTTTTAAAGCTATATGTAAACTGTGTATCTTTGAATATATACATAGGCTAGAAGCTATTCAGTAAGTTGTTAAAATGTAAGATGAATGCTACTTATTTTTGAGAGGCTTTGGTCACAGAAGAGTTGCTGAGTTTCTAGAGTGGGACCTCAAGATTTTAAGTAAAAATATTTATAAGAAACAGTGTCGTTGTAGTGTTTTTGTATTTCTCTTTCCAAAACCCATTTTGAATGTAACTTAGAGTTAGTATTTAGGGTTCTGTGGTTATCTTCAAACAAGTCTCTAACCTACCTGATCACCTTAGGAAACCTAATATGAATTTATTTTTGGGTATCAGGGTGAAGCTACATGCTTATCTGATATTAGGACAAGTTTTTTTGTTTTCCTTAGTGAGTGTACAAATTAGTTTATATCACTCATTTGCCAGAGCCATCAGTTATTTTGGGGGGGGAGACATAAACAACTTAGAAAATGTTTCAATAAATTTTTATGATACACTACTGAAATATAGTTTATGTAGTTTTTATATTTCCTATAGCCTATATGTGGATTAATCTTTGTTTTACTTTAGGACAAGGCTGGTACATCTTTAATAATAAACAGTAAGTTGGCTTGTAATCAAACAGTTGAAATGCTTGAGGACAACAAATCTAAAGCATATTCAGGAAGAAAAAGATTAAGTGAAAATGAACTTCAACAAGATGAACCACCAGCAAAGAAAGGTACTACTTCATTTACCAGCAGGAGACCTTAAGAAAGCTAATTCCTAAACCAGTAAACAGAAAAGTTAGAAATAGGAGAAAATTTACTGTCGGAGGAAAAAACCTGAGAAAATCTAAATGTCACTGATTATTACTCTAACATGTTATCAACTGCCCAGAAGATGGGCATATTTAGAGCTGTCCTTTATTTTGATAAATATAATTTTAGATATTGTGCTTTTATCACTTTCGCATGCCTATGATTCTTTTTACTTCCATGCTTATAATGGTTATAACTTCCCACTTCAATTTTCTTAATTATAGTATCTTTTTCTGTAAAAATCTCTCCACACTGTTTTTTTCCTTTGCATTCTGTATTCACTGGGAGACAGGGACTTGCCAGTACGACTCTGAGCTGACCATTACTACAGACAAATGTGCTTGAGTTGTGTTCACCACAGAATTACTAAAACAGGTGGATGTATATGCTGTATCTCCCTATTTATGTGGAAGAAATACCAACTTTTACATTCTAAATTATTCATTATTTCTTTTGGAAGACTTCTGTAGCCAGATATAGGGAGATAGGGCTTTCTAACAGAAAGGTATATTAGCTTTAGAAACCTGTCTAGCTGCTTAACCTTGAAAAATGGACGTTGTAAATTACTAAATAGTAATTTTACTAAAATAAATACCTGCCTCCTGAGGTTGTGAAGGATAAAAACAATTGGGTACTACACCAACATCATAAGCACCATAGAACCTGAGTAAAATGAATATTTTCAAAAGTAGATGCCTTAAAGGATAGTATGGCATTAGATACATGGTTTGTGGAATGTACAGTGCTTGTGTGAGCTAATAGATTGAGACTAATATGCATATGCCTTCTGTCATCAATTGAAGGAGGGGTGTCTTTGCTACTGGGAGGATAACCCTGCTGTGATTTCTGAAGCATTGTTCCTCTCTTTTGTTTTGGTTAGTGCCATAGATTAGTTGAGAATGTAGGATCAGTAGATCACTAGGAAGTGGAATTGGCTGGGAGCAAGTGATGTACACAGTGTGACTAATCCTAAGTGAAACCGATTCATGAAGAAGATTATTTAAGAACTATAGTTGTTAGCTGTAAATATTTGGATGTGGGAAGATAAAAGTAAGTTTAAGTAAAAAAAAAAAATTCTGCTTAAATTGACAACCACTTTGGCTATTTCTCAGTTATTCATGGTATTAGAGCCTAGAGATTACATATGGGATCATGTGGAAATTATAAATATAATTATCCTCTTTCCCGTCTACCTACTATTAAAATTTCTGGAACAAAATATGTGACTCCTTTAACCACTGGGATAGGTTCAGAGTGTTGATAGTTATCATAGGATGCATTTTTTTCTTAAAAGGGAGTACAAACCCATTGCTATAGACTGACAGTTTAATTTCTCTCTGACAAGGCTGTCCTGAATATGTTCTATAAATCTTTTGACACAATAAAAATGTATGGAAAAATTGTATGAATATCTGAAAAAGAAAATAAGTTATAAAAAAAATTAGATTGATTTACCTTATATTATTATAATTATTTACTATGAAAGACAGTGAATTTTGAGAAGATTTCTTGATCAAAAAGTTCTGTTGAACTTTTCTGTGTTGACTTTGGGGTTTCGGGGCTATATCTAATATAATGTGCATGACTCAGATTTCTTCACTCAAGAAATTCAAGGTCTATTTGTGAGCCCTGAATTTGTGATTGTTGTTTTTAACTTGCTGAGTTCTCAATCTCTCCCTCTTGATGAAAGGTTCAGACATTTTTATAACTTGTCTTTTCAAAAGGCAAGAGGATTCTTCTTCTTTTTTTTTTTTTTAACATTTCTAAGTTACAAAAAAAATCCAGGACTCTTACCATCATTGTGTAGTTTTCTTGATTAGTCAGTTCCATGATGAAGTCATAGGTGTGAAAATAGCATTGTAAGTAGAGAATTACATTGAAAAGTAGAACAGGAGGCTGAACCAGTGAAGAAGACTGGGTTATTCCACAAATAACCCAGTTTTGAGGTGAGTTCATTTGTCAAAATGTACATTAACAATTAAGTTTTAGTAGTGCATCTATTCTTGGCATAGCTTAATCTATACCAACTGTAATTGTTAAAGTTCTTGTATTTGTATAACATTTACAAAATGCTTTAACATGTATATTAACCAGTTGGGCCTCTTAACACTATCCTGTAGGGAAGGTAGGAATACCTTATTCTAGAAATGTAGATACTGTGCCTTAAAAAGGCAAAATTTTATTATAGTTTTAATAGCTGAACTCTTCTGTAAATATTTCAGGTTGTAATAATGCCTAACTACATCTCATGCCCAATTTTCTAAACTCATCATTTTGATCTTCACAATAACTTTGAGATAGGTGATATTATTTCTATTTTACATTTGAGGAAGTATTTATAGGGTTAAGCAGTTTATTGACAGTTAATACAGCTAATGAAGGGTAAGGCTACGTTAGACTTACCAGAATTTCTACCATTTTTTTCCTAATTTTACCTATGAAAATTTAAGGTACTCAGTTTTCAAATCACTAATTTATCAGATCTGTAATTTGTACTTTTCAGCTGTTCTTTAGGATTTGGGGTGCTTGCCTTGGGGTATCTCAATGAATATGATCTCCTTCCCTCTGCCCCATATTATAATGACAATAAAGATTTGTGGTAGAAAATTCACATGATAGTTGAGTTATGAAAAGAAAATAGAAATAACTGGTAATCCTACTCAGAGGTAGCTACCATCACTTTGGTGTACTGTGCTTGCTAACTGCATTAATTTATGGAGCTATAATTTTAAATGGGCTTATATCATGTGTTTCGCAACCTGTTTTTTCTTTATTACTTGATATCGGTTTTTCGCTGAAAGTTTGCTCTCATATGTTTGACAATTGGCATGTATGGTAGCTTTTTGGTTTTATTAAGGATCACCAAATTAATAATAATTTTCTTATTTTTGAAGGTCCAGCTATCACTGAAGACCAGATGAAAAGTGAAAAAATGCAACAGAGCATCTCAGAAGATAAGGAAGACAGAGTTTTACAAGAAACTAATGAAGAGTTAAAAACATGTTTACTCATTGCTGAGAGTGAACTTAAAAATGAAAAGGAAGAAAAAGCAGAATTAAATAAAAAGATAGTTAGTTTGCAGCAGGAACTTTCTTTTTCTGAAAAAAAGAGTGTGGCTTTAAGTATAGAGGTCCAAAATATTCAGTCAAATTATGATAATGTAATTTCTGAATTACATGTACAGAGAGGTATAAATCAAGACCAGGGGGAGGAGATCATGAAATTGTCAAAGGAGATAGAAACTGCTAGAAGAAACATCACAAACAATGTTTCACAAATAAAATTAATGCAAGCGAAAATAGATGAACTGCGTATGCTTGATTCAGTTTCTCAGATCTCAAACATAGATTTACTCAATCTCAGGGATCTGTCAGGTGGGTTTCAGGAGGAAAACTTGCCAAATACACAGTTACACCTTTTGGATAATGATTATTTGGTAAATAAGCAGGTTCAAGACTATCGTATTCAGGAACTCAGTAGGGAGAGTGCTTTCCACTCTAGTATTGAAGCTATTTGGGAAGAATGTAAGGAGATTGTAAAGGCCTCCTCCAAAAAAAGTCACCAGATCCAAGAACTGGAACAACAAATTGGAGAATTACAGGCAGAAGTAAAAGGCTATAAGAATGAAAACAGTAGACTAAAAGCAGAGGAGAGGGAGAAGAAAAATCAAGGTGATTTACTAAAAGAAAAAGAAAGTCTTATACAGCAGCTGGAAGAAGAGCTGCAAGAAAAAAACATTAGTCTTGAGGTTCAAATGCAGCGTGTAGTTGAAGGAAAGAGAGCACTTTCAGAACTTAGCCAAGATAATACTTGCTATAAGGTGAAAATAAAGGAACTTGAGACAACCTTAGAAACTCAGAAAGGTGACTGTAGTCGTTTGGCCAAGTTAGAACAAGAAATTTTGGAAAAGGAATCTATCATTTTAAAGCTAGAAAGAAATCTGAAGGAATTTCAAGCAAATCTTCAGGATTCTGTCAAAAGCACCAAAGATTTAAGTGACAGGGAAGTTAAGTTGAAAGAAGAAATTGCACAATTAACAAATAAGTTGCAAGATGCAAAGCATTCGCTTCAATTAAAGGAAGAAGAAGAAGAAAACAATTGGCAAGAAACAGAAAAGTAAGATAAATGTTAATTAAAATGTTCTAAAATATGCAAAAGCACGTCACTGGTTTTCCTGACTAACTTAAATAATTTAGGTGGGCATAACTTAATCTGTTAAAGTGTAACATGTATGGTGAGTAAAGAACTTGCACTTCGTGCATGTAAACCTTTGGAACCAAAAGATAGATGGCAAAGATCTGTTTATAAAAACATACGAAGTCCTCTCTGAAGGATTCATTCATGGTTTGGACATTCTGAATTTGTGAAAAGATAACAATTTTGTAGATTGTTACTAGTTTACACATGTGATCCTGAGTGATTTAGTGTCTTACTATATAAAAGTGATTTGTGACTTCTAGATTGAAAGAGGAGCTCTCTGCAAGCTCTGCTGTTACCCAGAATCTGAAAGCAGATCTTCAGAGGAAAGAAGAAGATTATGCTGAGCTCAAAGAGAAATTGGCTGATGCCAAAAAGCAGATTGAACAAGTACAGAAAGAGGTAGGTTATTCGAAAATTGTGTGGCCAATTTAAACAACAAATACTATTTTCCTCATGTATCAAGTTTAGATACTAATTTTAGAATTGAACAGACATTTATCAACTCCATTGTTTTTCTTAAAATGAGAAGTTACTTCACAAAAGAAAATTTAGCCAGTGTAAAAAAACTGAAGACTTTCTAACATTAAGAAAAGTATGTGCCTCCTCTTGTAGGGTTAGAATCTTTTCTTTTAAGGACTGCCAGGTTCAAGTTCCCCCCAAAAATTAAAAAGCAAACTTTTGTTTGCAGATAGTATTTAGGAAAGTATGCTGTGCAATTTTTTTTCTTTTCTTTTTTTCTCTTTTTTTTTTGTTTCTTATTTAATTTTTTAATTTATGCCTCATGGCCTCTATGTCCAGCACTTGTCTTGAGGTATCTTTGCCAGTTGAAGGGATTATGATGCACAGTGCTGTGCAATTTGAACAAGGTTTTATTATAGTTTAATTTTAAAATAGGAAATAAAATCACGTGATTCCAAATTAAAAATATACAAAAGTATATATAGTGAGAAAAAAAACTCCCACCCCTCTCAGCCATCAAGTTTCCCTCCAAGGCATCAAATGTTACCAATTATTTTCTCTTTACTTCTTTGTCCTCTCTATCCTTTCTCTCTCTTCCTATTAAAAAATGAAAACACCCTGTGAACACTGTTGTGAACCTTGTTTATAGTATGTCTTGACTGTTATTTCACATCAGGATAAAAGGAGACTCCAAAATGAGCTATCCTATGACTATGAAATGTATTTACCATTAGTTTAATTCATCTCCTATTTGTTGGACAGTTGAGATAGTTTCCAGTCTTCTGCTGATTGAAATTATGCAGCAATGTCATTTTGAACATTTACAAGTCATTTTTTGATATAAATTGCTGTAAGTAGAATTTCTGGGTCTTTAGTTTGTACATTTGTGATTTTGATATTTATACTCCTTAGATGTTATGCCAGTTTACATGCCAAAGTAGTGTATGATTGTTAAAAGAGTTTTTTCTGTACCTTATCCACAAAGTAGTATTGTATCATACTTTTTTGATATTTGCTAATTTGACAGTATATTTCACTGTAAGTCTAATTTGCATTTCTCTAAGTATCTTTTTGTTTAAAAAACGTTTGTAATTTTTTTCCTGTGAACTTTATATTCTTATCCTTTGCCTTTTTAGTTTGGATTGTGGATTTTTTTTTTATTGCTTAATGGGACCTTATTACATATTCAGGAAATTAGCCTTTAAAGGATATAAATTGCATAACTCTCTAACCCCATTGCCAATTTTCTTGACTTTGATTATAGATCTTTTTTGCCTTGGAGCAAATTTTGATTTTCATAAATTTAAATTTATTTTTCTTTTATGACTTCTTGATTTTATATTGTGCTTAGACTTTTTTAAAAAGTTGAAATAGTTTTAAGGAATTATTTTTTATTACTTTGAGTTAGTTACAAAAAAATTCTTAAGTGGGTATAGTCAGAAAAAATTGATACGACTGCTTGTGGGGCTAGTCCCACAGCAGTTACTCTACTGAATGTTTTGTGTATCTTTTTCTTAACTTTTAAAAATACAATTTAAAGCATGTTTTTCATTTATCTCCAATCAGGATATTATATTCTTCTGAGATTTTTTATTTTTCATATTATATTCCCAAGATTCATTTATATTTAGTTGTAATCAATTTCACTGCTGTATAATACTCCATTGTGTATACTAAAATTTATCCATTCTCCTGTTGACTACTTAGATTTTTTTTTTATCTTATAGTGTTCCTATCTTACACATGCTTGTGGTACACTTGTGCAAGAGTTCATATTACAAGGGGTGGACTTACTGGGTCAGAGGATGTGAAAAGGGCTATCTCATTGTGATTTGAAATAGCATTCTACTGATTACTAATGAAATGCAGCATCTATTTATGTTTTTATTGGCTATTTGTCTCTTCTAGTTCCACTCTGTGAAATCCTTTTGTTCTTATTTTCTCTTTATTGTGCTATCCTTTTATTTTATTTTTTATTAGTGATAGGATTTCTTTATTCTTGATTTGAATTCTTCATCAGTTAAATATGTTGCAAAGGCCAGGTGACAAATATTTCAAGGGTAGATTAGATTAGAAATGTAAGCTGGCAAAGCTGACCTACACTAGAATTAGGCAATAGGAAAATTTTTAGTCAAATCAGCAAGTTAAAAGCAGTGCTGCATAATTTGGAAAAGCAGTTTTTTATCACTCAGAAGACTTGAATTGTTTGCTTTCTCGGCATGTAACTTTCAGGTTTAAGATACTGTTTCTGAGCACTATGATTATCAGTAATTATCAAGCATGGTGTAACTGACTTCCGTTCACATCGATCTAGTTACTCAGTTCTTAAATAATTGCTTCTTTTTCCAATTAAAAACTTTTTATTGTAATTCATTATTAGGAAATATTTTTTAAGAAATGAAGATACAGGTGAAAACTTTCTTCCCAATCTCATTTCTTTCTTTTTTAAAAATACGACCACTCTTGACAGTCCATCTGTCAAGAGTGTTCTACATTTTTTTATATGCTTTAACATAATATATGTATATAAACAATTACTGTATACAATTGTGTTTTTAAATTTTTATAAATGTGATCATGTATATATAAATGTTGCTTGTTAATTTATGCTATTTTTAAGATTTTTTTCATACCACTATTGATAGAGGTATCCAAGTTTTATTATAGAGATAACCAACATTACTCTGGTGTTATTAGGATATTAGGAGTATTTTCTTTTTCTCAAAATAAACAACGTGTAGTGTCAGTAACAACAATAACAATAGTAGCTTACTCTGGGGTCAGTTATTCTGAGTTTACATGTATCATCTCATTTAATTCTCAGACGAATATTAGGGGTAGGCATTATTTCTAACTTCCACTTTATGGTTAAGGAAACAAGATACACCTTATCCAAGTACACTTAGCTGAGAAATGGTAGAGCCAGGATGGAAACTGAAAGAGTCCTTAAGTGCATCTCTTGGTGTGATGGAGTCTCTATTATTGGCTGAGTTTATATCTGTAAAATTGATGAGGATGGTGTTTATTACTGAAAGTCTCATATTTTTAAACAAAGTAAGCAGATCAATGTAGATTTTATTAATGAATAATTATAAAATAAATATATATTTATTGTAAATTTGGAACATAAAGAAAGTCTAAAAAGGAATCTAACAATCCCCTGAAACCAAGAACTGTTATATGGCACTTCATAGTTTTTATGATGGGGAACTTTTTCAGTAATTTCCTTTTGGTTTTGAGATCTCTAGGGTTGTATAATGAAAATTGGCTTAAAGATGTACATAGATTACCTTTCTTATTTTTTCATTGGTGAAGATTTGCATACTAGTTCACAGTGCTTTTGATTTCTCTAAAAGTTTGTAGAATTAGGTTACCAGTAACCACCAAAATCAGTTGACCTTTGCCCTTTGATCTTGTAATTGTTCCATTTTCATCCTCTACATGCTATTAGCTTTTAAAGTGTTTCTTATTTTACTAGATCACATTACTTGATAAACCTTAGAAATCTGAGCCAGTGTTTTCCCGTTAGCCATATTTCTATTGATTTTCCTATGATAATGATTTTGCTGTTGCTTGCAAGGTGTTTGTTGATTCTTTTTTGAGAGCACTTACAGAGTTCAGGATTCTTAAAATACTGGAAGAAGAGAGTGATCTCTTCATATGCATTCTCCTTTAGACTATGAGGAAATTTTCTGATACTTTGAAGCCTTACCATATAGTATGTTAGACTCTGTAGTTTTTCTAATGGGTTTTAAAGAATATGAATCTTTGGACCAGTGCCCATAAATTTTAAACAATAAAAAGCAATTAGTATTTTAAAAAATATTTAACTTGTTTTATAAACATTACTTTGTAGGTATCTAAAATGCGTGATGAGGACAAATTATTAAGGATTAAAATTAATGAACTGGAGAAAAAGAAAAACCAGTGTTCTCAGGAAATAGATATGAAACAGCGAACAATTCAGCATCTCAAGGTAATGGTTTTGTTTCTAAAAGTGGTTTAAGTAGATTCTGTTGGTATATTTCAGTGTCTAATTAAATTAGTTCTGTGTAACAAACTCTCTTTTGACCTTTTCTAGAATCTAAAAATAAATAGCAAAAATTATAATAAGGCCATAGCAATTTGCACCTAATGAATAGAGTATGGAAAAGATCAACTTTACAATGGAGAAACCTGGCAGATACTACCTTAACCAAGTGTTTAAAAATAGTAGCATCACCAGTAGTAAGTGGTATTGATACTACATAATTCCTGATTTGATGTGACCAGAGGGCACATCCCTTCTGTACACAGTATTCTTCCCCTAAGTCCATAATAACTATATAGTCTCATAGTAAAAACATCAGACAAACCCAAACTGAGGATATTCTATAAAATATCTAACCAGTAAAAATTGTCAAGGTTATCAAAGAAAAGGATTACTGAGCAACTGTCATAGATTGGAGGAGATTAAGGAAGGATGATAACTAAATGCAGTGTTGTATCCTGTATGGGATCCTGGAACAGAAAAAGGACATCTGTGGAAAAACTGGTAAATCCAAATATAGTCAGTAGTGTTATTAATAGAATTATACCAATGCTAATTTCCTTTTTCCATATAAAGATTATTTCCATGTTCTAAATAACAGCTACTAGACTCAACTGCTAATTTTTCTATGTCTGATGTTAGTTTCTTGGTTTTTAAATAAATAATACCATGGTAATATAAGATGTTAACATTAGGGTAAGCTAAGTAGAGATTATACAGGAAATCTCTGCCATCCTTGCAAGTCCTCTGTAGATCTAAAATCATTTCAAAATAAAAAGTATAAAGAAAATGAAGCTCAGGTCTTATAAAATTATGTTTTTAAAAGGACACTTAAAAACCAAAATCTCTTTATAAGTGTTTATATTTTGCTTGACATCAATTAAATGGATTAGGCACCAATGAAAAAAATAATTTCTTGTATTCTTTGCGTGTTTGCTTTTAAATGAAACAAACTAATGTATACTCAGGTGTAAACATGATTTTAATTTCAAACTGAAAATCTTAATAAAATAGTCTATACTTTCATAATACGATTCCAAGATTTCTAGGTTCTGTAATGATTCATTCTAAGGTTTACAAAGTGAGGGGATAAATAGTGAAGTTAGATGAGATAGGCAGTGAAGGTGGATTACCTGGCAGGTTAAAGCTAGAAGTGGAGGAGTTCCAGTGCCCATAATTTAATGCTGCCACTTAAGACTCCTGTTACTTTTTTCAAGCCTCCCAGCTACTCTCTATGTAGAGGGGATGGAGGGCCCTATTTTTTTTTTTCATTTTAAGTTCACTGATTGTGAACTTTAAAGTTTTCTTTGTTCCTTCTATGTTAAACAGATAGTAAATCTCCAGTTCTCCATTTCTGTTTTTTGTTGTGTGTAAGAGAATGTGATAGCTTAAAATACTGAATAAGTGAAATGACTGGACAGTAACTTTTAGGTAAATTAAGCTATAACTTTGAGACTAGTAATCAGCCTTGTAAGGATTTAGATTTCAAAGCTAATATTAAACTCTGTTTTCAGGTACCACTATTAAATATTGCTGTAAGTTACATTTGCATTTAACTCATATTCTTTCATTTTGCAGGAACAGTTAAATAATCAGAAAGTGGAAGAAACTATAAAGCTGTATGAGAGAGTATGCAAAGGTGAGGGGCAGTCCTCTATTTTCAATACTAAAATGACTGCAAAATAGGTGGTTCCAATAACAATTGGTTTAGCATTTTCCTTTGAAAATTATAAAATAAGGGCAACAAAAGGTGTAACTTTATCAGAAGAGAAAAACATTGATTCTAGTGAGTAACTTGCAAACATGAAGTTTATGCTTAGAAAAATGAAGGCATTAAGAAATCCTCAGTCAAAGCAACATTGATTTCCAGGTAATGACCATTATTTAGTGAAAAATAAAGTCAAAGTTACATAGGTCACAATGAGTGAAATAGATTTCTAGATAAAATCATGTAAAGAATATACATCAAGTAAAATATCTTCAATATTATTAAAATGTATTTTTTAAAAATTTTAAAAATACTGAAGGCTCAAATCTTATGCTAATAAGTCAGATTGTATTGGCATTTTATTTGAAATATTATAAAATTACATTTGTAGATGAACTATACATACTTCTGCTTATAAAATTATGCATATTCCTCTCTTCCCTATCATTTGCCCTTTAATTTCTTAGTTGAGTGAGTAGTAGAGCTGGCATTTGAACCCAGGTCTGTTTCGCTCTTTAAGTTTCAGACTTTCCTCACTAATTCATGCTATTTGTACTTGGCCAACTAATACAATCAGATTATTTATTTAGATGACTTGGACATTTGTGGGATTAATTTGGATGTGAAAGTATATCTCTGCATACAGTCCTACTTTCTCCTGCTTTTCTTAGCCCTTTTTCCCTTCACATCTCCTGTTTCCATATCTTTTTAGGGATTCTCTTTACTTTGTTTGGCTCCTTTGTTATTGTTGGCAAATGTGAACAAATCTTAGCTATTCTGAAAAAGCAGGCCTTTGTAACACAATATAGTTTATATCATGTTTTAATTTGTCAAATATCAAGAAGTGTGGGCATATGCATATTTTCACTACTTTGATCTGACTTGCATCTTCTCCATGCTCTTGAAACTTGCTCCCAGGGCACTTGTCATCTACATATGAAGTCTGTTAGCTTTTTGCAATCCCTACTTCCCTTTATTTTTTGTATTTGACATTATTGTCCATGTTCTTTTCATCATTTTCATTTTTATATAGTATTTAAAAATTGTGTATTTTTTCTAAATATAAAAGTAATGTTATATCACCCCATTTTGAAACTCTATTATAGTCTTCAGCTTTTGTGATCTATTCTCTACCAGTTTCTTACTGCCTTTTTCTCAGAATGAGCCGCGGCCACTTTGGCAACTTTCCTGATTAAGGTGGCATCAACTTTTCACTCTGTTTTCTCCTTTGAGAGTTTATTCCCCAACAAATAAGTTGTTGAGGGTTTCCCTGGCTTCTACATTTCTATTTAAATACTGAGTGTTATTCACTTAGCTATTTTAGTAATTCTTTTTTTAAAATTGAGATATAATACATATACCATAAAATTTACCCTTTAAAAGTATACAGTTTAGTGGGATTTAATATATTCACAAGGTTATATAATCACTACCACTAATTCAAGAACATTTTGTCACCCCAGAAATAAATCCTGTACCTATTAATAATCACCCTGTCAGGTATTAATCTACTTTCTGTCTCTTTGGTTTTGCCTATTGTAGACATTTTGTTGTTATTTATACAATATATGTCCTTTTGAGTCTAACTACTTTCACTTAGCATAATGTTTTCAAGTTTCACTCATATTGTAGCAAGCATCAGTACTTGATTCCTTTTTATGGATGAGTAATATTCCATTGTATGAATCAACTATATTTTATTTATGCATCAGTTGATGTACATTTGAATTCCACTCTTTGACTTTTATGACTGTGCAAGTTTTGGGGTGAACATATGTTTTCAATTCTCTTGGGTTATATATCTTAGAGTGGAATTATTGGGTCATATGGTACTTATATTTAACTTTTTGAGGAATCATCAAATTTTCCACAGGGGCTACACTATTTTATATTCCTCCCAAAAGTAAATGAAGGCTCCAGTTTGTTTTTCACTTTTAAAATTATAGCTATCTGTATTAGTTTTCTACGGCTGCCTCCACAAAGTACCACAAACAGTGGTTTAAAATAACATAATTTTATTCTCCCACAGTCCTGAAAGGTAGAAATCTGAGATAAAGGTATTGATAGGCCTACACTCTTTCTGAAGATTTTAGGGAAGAGTCTTCCCATGTCTCTTCTTGCTTCTGATGGTTGATGGTAATCCTCTGTTTCCTTGGTTTGTGATAGCATAACTCTAATCTGCCTGTTTTAAACTGGCCATCTTCTCTCCGGGTGTGTCTGTATCATTGTCTTATTCCTATGTGTCTCTGTCTAAAATTATCTCTTGTTATAAGAACACCAATCATATTGGATTTAGGGCTCACACTAATCCAATATGACCTCATTCTTAACCTTATTACATCTATTAAGACCTGATTTCCAAATAAGGTCATATTTATAGTGGGTGGACATGAAGATTTTGGGAACACCATTTAATCTAACATCTTGGTAAGTATAAAATAGTATGCCATTGTGGTTTTGGTTTACATTTCCCTAATGATTAGTGATACTGAGCATCTTGTCTTCTGCTATTGGCTCTTTGTATATCTTTGGAGAAATGTCTGTTCTAGTCCTTTGCCCATTTTTCAGTTTGGTCATCATTTATTATGGAGTTGTAAGAGTTCTTCATATATTCTGCAGGCTAGACCTTTATCAAGTAATTGATTTGCAAATGTTTTTTTTCCCCATTCAGTAGGCTGTTTTTCACTTCTTGGATAGTGCCCTTTGATGCATAAAATTTTCTAATTTTGATGATGCCCAATTGACCTAGTTTGTGACTACTTGTGCTTCAGGTGTTATGTTTTAAGAAACTGTTGTTTAATGCATAGTCATCTAGGTTTTCTTCTAACAGTTTTATAGTTTTAGCTCTTATATTTAGGTTGCTTATCCATTTTAAGTTAATTCATATGAGTATAATTTTGTACGTTGTATGAGGTAGGTGTCTGACTATTCTTTTATACATGGAAAAAGAGTTGTCCCAGCACCATTTGTTGGAAAGATAACACCATTTGTTGTTCTTCCCCCCTTGCATTTTCTTTACACTTTTGTTGAAAATCAGTTTATTTATAGACTCTCAATTCTTTTTCATTGGTCTATATGTCTGTCCTTACTCTGATACCACGCTGTATTGTTACTGTAGCTTTATAGTAGGTTTTGAAATCGGGAAGTATGAATTCTCTCACTTTTGGTCTTTTACAAGATTGTTTTGGCTATTTTGGGTCCCTTGTGTTACCACATGAATTTTAGGACCAATTTGTCAATTTCTGCAAAAAAGCCAGCTGAAATTTTAATGGGGATTGTGTTAGTTCTGAGGATCTATTTAGGGAAATTGTCAACCTAACAATGTTGAGCATGAATGTGGGATATCTTTTCATTTAGTTAGCCTTCTATAATTCCTTTTGATGATGTTTTTAGCTTTTGGTGTGTAAGTTTTGCACGTCTTTTCTTAATTTATTTCTAAGTATTTTATTCTTTGTAATGCTAGTGAAAATTAAATTGTTTTTTTAATACCATTTTTGGATTGTTCATTGCTACTGTACAGAAATACTGTAGAATTAATCATGTTGCTCTTGTATCCTGCAACCTTGCTGAGCTAGTTTATGAGCTCCAATAAGGTTGTCTTTTTCTTTCTTTAGGCTTTTTAAATACAAGATCATGTCATCTGCAAATAGCAATAATTTTACTTCTTCCTTTCCATTCTGATTGCCTTTTATTTCTTGTTCTTGCCTAATTGCCCTGGCTAAAGCCTCCAGAACAATGTTGAATTAAAGTGGTGAGAGTGGACATCTTTGTCATATTTCTAATCTAGGGGGACGTTTTTATTCTTTCACCATTATGCATTGTGTTTGGAGGACAAGGGGTTTGTAGATGCCTTTTATCAGGCTGAGGAAATTAGTTCCCTTATATTCTTTATCATGAAAGGGTTTTGTCAGGTGCTTTTTTCCACCCCTTTTAAGATGGTTATTTGGTTTTGTCCTTTTATGCTATTAATATGGTGTTTTGCATTAACTGGTTTTTATACGTTAAACCAAACATGCATTCCTGGGATAAATCCCACTTGATTATGGTATGTATATTGTTTTTCATAAGTTGCTGGATTCAGTTTGCTAGTATTCTGTTGAAGTTTTACATCTATATGCATAAGGGATATTTGTCTATAGTTTTCTTTCCTACTAAGTGGTTTTGGAGTCTTATTAAATTCTGAACCAGAATGTCTCTTTCTACCCAAACTGTCTTAACTTTATGATCCCTGTCTTTCATCTCTGCTGTTCCTAATGTTTAGACTATGGGTTAGCAAATAGCTGCCCTCTTTTTAATTTTATAAATAAAATTTTATTGGAACATAGCAACACATTCTTTTTTGTATTGCCTGTTGCTGCTTTCACATTACAATGACTGTAGTAAATAGTTGAGACAGACCTTAAAATGGTTCCATCTGACCTTTCACAGAAAATGTTTG
The DNA here is from genome assembly GCA_032199065.1 of Smutsia gigantea. Taxonomy (NCBI): domain Eukaryota; kingdom Metazoa; phylum Chordata; class Mammalia; order Pholidota; family Manidae; genus Smutsia; species Smutsia gigantea. The sequence continues at coordinate 132,081 of JAVSCE010012550.1, read as the reverse complement.
CCAACCCCTGGTGTAGACTTTAAATAGTGTTTCCCCTCACCCTCAGATCCAAGACCTAAATTCTGTTACTTTTTTTTTCCTAGTGACTCCTCATATTTGTTCTGTCTCATTGCCAGGCCTATGTCAAGGGCATTCTCTTGTGTGGCCACGCAGATGGATTAAATGTTTCTAAGGTTCTTCTTTCATTGTGTCATTTTCTATTAGCAATTTTCAATCATTTCAGAAATATTGCCCACACAATAAACTTTCACCCTCTAGCTTGGCATTTCAGCTCGCCATTTTTTAGCTTAATGCTGTATAACTTTTCTTTTTCTGTCCAGACTAATTTTTGTTCCCTTATCTTGTCCTGCTCTATTTTGCCTCTTTCTGTGATAAAGAAGGCAAATAAAAGATCACATTTCTTTTGGAAATGTATGATCTCAAGAAAAAGACCCCAGAAGAAGTTACTAACTAAGGCAATGAGTTTCTATATATTTGGGAAATTTTGAGAAATTTTTCTCTAAACTCACATGCAGCTCTACCTTACCTTTTTTCCCTCTTTATAAACTCTTTCTTTTTAAAGACTACGTAGTATTCCACTTTATTAATATTACTCTATAACAATTTATTTAATATCTTTTTGTGTGTGTGGGAGAAAAACATATAGTCTCTTATAGGAAAGCCTTAAATGATGTGCCAAAATTGATTAGGATAAGGAAGATAAAGCTAATTCTAATATATACAGAAGAGAACGCTATTGCAAGGAATGGAGTCCTTTATTTGACCAAAGACATGGTACTGGTCATAAATGAAACATAATTTCAAATTCCAATAGAGAGAATATTATATGCTAAGTTAGGTACAATTTCAGTTGCTTGTTTTTCCCAGTTGGTTGTTGCCTATTTTTCCTAAATTTTAATTTAACAATAAATATTTGCAAAAGAGTCAAAGTCAATATAAAAAATACTTACATACCTTTTCTTAGATTCACTGTTTTTTATTTTTATTTCTTTTTATTAAGGTATCATTGATATACACATTTTGAAGGTTTCACATAAGCAGCATCATGTTTACTACATTCACCCATATTATCAAGTTTCCCCTCCCCACTGCATTGCAATCACTGTCCATCAGCATAGTAAGATGCTATAGTCACTACTTGTCTTCTCTGTGCTCTACTGCCTTCTCCATGCCCCCTACATTATGTGGGCTCATCATAATACCCCTTAATCCCCTTCTCCCTACCTTCCTGCCTGCCCTACCCACCCCCTTTCTCTTTGGTAACTGCTAGTCCCTTCTTGGAGTCTGTGAGTCTGCTGCTGTTTTGTTCCTTTGATTTTGCTTTGTTGTTATACTCCACAAATGAGGGAAATCATTTGGCACTTGTCTTTCTCCACCTGGCTTATTTCACTGAGCATAATATCCTCCAGCTCCATCCATGTTGTTGCGAATGGTAGGATTTGTTTCTTTCTTATGGCTGAATAGTATTCCATTGTGTATATGTACCACATCTTGATCCATTCATCTATTGATGGACACTTAGGTTGCTTCCATTTCTTGGCTATTATAAATAGTGCTGCGATAAATATAGGGGTGCATATGTCTTTTTGAATCAGAAATCTTATTTTCTTCTGGTAAATTCCTAGGAGTGGAATTCCTGGTTCAAATGGTATTTCTATTTTTAGTCTTGAGGAACCTCCATATTGCTTTCCACAGTGGTTGAACTAATTTACATTCCCACCAACAGTGTAGGAGGGTTCCCCTTTCTCCACATCCTCGCCAGCATTTGTTGTTGTTTGTCTTTTGGATGTTGGCCATCCTAACTGGTAGGAAGGTGGTATCTCATTGTGGTTTTAATTTGCATGTCCCTGATGATTAGCCTTGTGGAGCATCTTTTCATGTGCCTGTTGGCCATCTGAATTTTCTTTGGAGAAGTGTCTGTTCATATCCTCCACCCATTTTTTAAACCCATTTTTTATTTGCTTTTCGGGTGTTGAGGCATGTGAGTTCTTTATATATTTTGGGTGTTGACCTGTTATTTGATGTGTTGTTTACAAATATATTCTCCCATACTATAGGATGCCTGTTCTACTGATGGTGTCGTCCTTTGCTGTACAGAAGCTTTTTAGTTTGATGTAATCCCATTTGTTCATTTTTGCTTTTGTTTTCCTTGCCCGAGGAGATGTGTTCACGAAAAAGTTGTTCATGTTTACATTCAAGAGATTTTCGCCTGTGTTTTCTTCTAAGAGTTTTATGGTTTCATGACTTACATTCAGATCTTTGATCCATTTCAAGTTTACTTTTGTGTATGGAGTTAAACAGTAGTCCAGTTTCATTCTCTTACATGTAGCTGTCCAGTTTTGCCAACACCAGTTGTTGAAGAGGCTGTCATTTCCCCACTGTATATCCATGGCTTCTTTGTTGTATATTAATGAACCATATATGTTTGGGTTTATATCTGGGCTCTCTAATATGTTCCATTAGTCTATGGGTCTGTTCTTGTGCCAGCACCAAATTGTCTTGATTACTGTGGCTGTGTAGTAGAGCTTGAAGTTGGGGAGCATAATCCTCCCAGCTTTATTCTTCCTTCTCAAGATTGCTTTGGCTATTTTGGGTGTTTTGTGGTTCCATATGAATTTTAGAACTATTGGTCTAGTTCGTTGAAGAATGCTGTTGGTATTTTGATGGGGATTGCATTGAATCTGTTTATTGCTTTAGGCAGGATGGCCATTTTGACAATATTAATTCTTCCTATCCATGAGCATGGGATGTGTTTCCATTTATTGGTATCTTCTTTAATTTCTCTCATAGTGTCTTGTAGTTTTCAGAGTATAGGTCTTTCACCTCCTTGGTTAGATTTATTCCTAGGTATTTTTTTCTTTTTGATGCAATTGTGAATGGAATTGTTTTCATGATTTGTCTTTGTGCTAGTTCATCATTAGTGTATAGGAATAGAACAGATTTCTGAGTATTAATTTTGTATCCTGTAACTTTGCTGAATTCAGGTATTCTAGTAGTTTTAGAGTGGATTGTTTAGGGTTTTTTATGTACAATATCATGTCATCTGCAAACAGTGACAGGTTAACTTCTTCCTTACCAATCTAGATGCCTTTTATTTCTTTGTGTTGTCTGATTGCCATGGCTAGGACCTCCAGTACTGTTTTGAATAAAAGTGGATAGAGTGGGCATCCTTGTCTTGTTCCTGAAATTAAAGGAAAAGCTATTGCTGTTAAGTATGATGTTGGCTGTGGGTTTGTCATATATGGCCTTTATTATGTTGAGGTACTTGCCCTCTATACATTTTGTTGAGAGTTTTTATCATGATTGAGTGTTGAATTTTGTTGAATACTTTTTCAGCATCTATTCTGATATTCATGTGATTTTTGTCCTTTTTGTTGATATGGTGTATGATGTTCGAATACCATTTTTGATAGTATTATGAAAAATTTTATACAAAAGTCTGTGCATACATATAATTATATTTGTAGGAGAAATTCCCAGCAGTATAATTGCTGGCCTAAATGATGTATATTAAAATTTTTGATAAGTATTGCTAAGCTGCTCCCCAGCGTTATTATACCAGTTTATATTTATAGTGTACAATAGTGTACAGTACAATAGTGTACAGAGTGCTAATTTCCCCACAGTTTTGCTGATATTAAGTGTTCTGAAGCTTTAAACTTAATGCCAGTGTGATAAGTGAAACATAGTATCAGATGGTTTTAAGCTTTTGTACTTGTGTTACATACATCTGGTATATGGAAATAAAATTGAACTATTACTGAGTATTTCCAATACACAGTTGTAAAGACATTTCTGTCTTCAGCTTGTGTGGTACTCCTTCTTTTCACTTCCTACCTGTTCTCGAATGTTGTGCTTAAGCCTTTCCTCCTAGAAGCCTCCCCAGGACATTACAGCACTCAGTGATCCTCTGCAGTGAATGTTAAGCACTTGAGTGCTTGTTTATTTGACAGTCATTTATTTAGCTTTGGTAACTTATAGCTATCTTTAGATAGCTGTGATGAAATGTCTTTATATAGCTGTGATGAGGAATTTATCTTTATTTTTGTGTCTTATTTTTATGTTGCTTCATTTTGTTTTACTTCTTGCCTATTTCTGGATTATTTTATGAAATAAAGTGTACATTAATGGAGTCAGTGACTGATAAAATAATTTTTTTTTCCTTTACTGCTCCTACTTTTCAATTAATAGATAGACATTAGGGAAGTTATCTGTGGTATCCTAGGACTTTCCTAATTGACAACTGGGTACTTAGTCTCTTTTTTATCTCTAGAGTAAAATACAGAATAAAAGAGGAAGGAGATTCTTTGGATAAACTTATAATTAATTAATTGTATAATCTGAATATATTTGCTTTTTGAAAGAAAGAATTTAGATAATACCAAGATTCCTTTAATCCTAGGAAGAATTCTGTTTTATTAGCACTCCTGGTAGCTTACATCAGTAGACAGAAATACTGAAAATTACTCATATAATTTTTCTGTTTTGTTTTAAGCTTGCTTTATGTGTATGTTGAGGGAGACATCTTTTGAGATTTTTATCATTTTCAATGTCACTTTTAATGACCTGAGGTTGAGTTATACAGGCATATCTTGGTGATACTGCAGGTTCAGTACCATATCACTACAGTAAAGTGAATATAAGGTGCATAAAGCAAGTCAAATGGATTTTTTGGCTTCTCAGTGGATGTAAAAGTCATGTTTCTACATGTTGGTACTCTACTATGTATATGATAGCATTATATCTGAAAGATAATATACATACTATAATTTAAAAATACTTTATTGCTAAAATGCTGATCATCATCTGAGCTTTCAGTAAGTCATAATCTTTTTCCTGGTGGAGGGTCTTGCCTCAGTACTGGTGGCTGCTGACTGATAAGTGTGTTGGTTGCCAAAGTGTGGAATGTCTATGGCATTTTCTTAAAATAAGACAACAATGAAGTTTGTTGCACCAGTTGACTCTTCCTTTCATGAACAATTTCTCTGTAGCATGCAGTGCTGTTTGGTAGCATTTTACCCACAGTAGACCTTTCAAAGTTGGAGTCAATCCTCTCAAACCCTGGTGCTTTGTCAGCTATGTTTATGGAATAACCTAAATCCTTTGTTGTCATTTCAACAATCTTAGCATGTTCATCAGGAGTTGATTCCATCTCAACAGACCACTTTCTTTGCTCATCCATAAGAAGCAACTCCTCATCCATTCAAGTTTTTTTTTCTTGCTATTATTAATGTACAATTACATGAGCAATATTATGGTTCCTAGACTCCCCCTATTATCAAGCAAGTCCCCCCCACCAACCCCATTACAGTCCCTGTCCATCAGCGTAGTAAGGTGCTATCAAATCACTATTTGTCTTCTCTGTGTTGTACTGCCCTCCCCGTATGCCCCCCCACCCTCTACATTATGTCTGCTAATCGTAATACCCCTTTTTTCCCCTTATCCCTCCCTTCCCACCCATCTTCTCCAGTTCCTTTTCCTTTGGTACCTGTTAGTTCATTCTTGGGTTCTGTGAGTCTTCTGCTGTTGTGTTCCTTCAGTTTTTTCTTTGTTCTTACACTCCACAGAGGAGTGAAATTATTTGATACTTGTCTTTCTCCGCCTGGCTAATTTCACTGAGTATAATACCCCTAGCTCCATCCATGTTGTTGCAAATGGTAGGATTTGTTTTCTTCTTATGGCTGAATAATATTAAATTGTATATATATACCACATCTTCTTTATCCATTCATCTACTGATGGACACTTAGGTTGCTTCCATTTCTTGGCCATTATAAGTAGTGCTGCGATAAACATAGGGGTGCATATGTCTTTTTCAAACTGGGCTGCTGCATTCTTAGGATAATTTCCTAGGAGTGGAATTCCTGGGTCAAATGGTATTTCTATTTTGAATTTTTTGAGGAACCTCCATACTGCTTTCCACAATGGTCGAACTAGTTTACATTCCCACCAGCAGTGTAGGAGGGTTCCCCTTTCTCCACATCCTTGCCAACATTTGTTGTTGTTTCTCTTTTGGATGGCGGTCATCCTAACTGGTGTGAGGTGATATCTCATTATGGTTTTAATTTGAATTTCTCTGATGATTAGCGATGTGGAGCATCTTTTCATGTGCCTGTTGGCCATCTGAATTTCTTCTTTGGAGAAGTTTCTGTTCAGATCCTCTGCCCATTTTTTAATTTGCTTATGGTTTGTTGAGGTGCATGAGCTTTTTATATAATTTGGATGTCAACCCCTTATCGGATACGTCATTTATGAATATATTCTCCCAAACTGTAGGATGTCTTTTTGTTCTATTGATGGTGTCCTTTGCTGTACAGAAGCTTTTTAGTTTGATATAGTCCCACTTGTTCATTTTTGCTTTTGTTTTTTGTTTTCCTTGCCCTGGGAGATATGTTCATGAAGAAGTTGCTCATATTTATGTCCAGGAGATTTTTGCCTAGATTTTTTTCCAAGAGTTTTATAGTTTCATGACTTACATTCAGGTCTTTGATCCATTTTGAGTTTACTTTTGTGTATGGCGTTAAACAATAATCCAGTAATCCAGTTTCATTCTCTTACATGTAGCTAGCTGTCCAGTTTTGCCAACACCAGCCATTCAAGTTTTATCATAAGATTGCAGCAATTAAGTCACATTTTCAGGCTACAGTTACATATAAATTCTATTTCTCTCCACCACATCTGCAGTGACTTCCTCCACTGAGGCCTTAAACCCCTCAAAGTCATCCAAAGCGTTGGAATCAGTTTCCTTCTATTATTTTGACCACCTCCCATGAATCACCAATATTCTTAATGGCATCTAAATTAGAATCGTGAATCCTTTCCAGAAGGTTTTCAATTTGCATAGATCCATTAGAGGAATCACTATCTATGGCAGCTATTGCTTTACAAAATGTATTCCTTAAATAATAAAACGAATGTCAAAATTTTTCCTGATCCAAGGACTGCAGAATGGCCGTTGTGTTAGCAGGCATGAAAACAGCATTAATCTCATTGTCCACCTCCATCGGACCACTTGGGTGATCTGCATTGTCAATGAACAGTAATCTTTTGAAAGGAGTCTTTTTTCTGGCAGTAGTTCTTACCAGTAGGATTAAATTACTCACGAAACCATGCTATAAACAGATGTGCTGTCATCCAGGCTTTGTTGTCCCATTTATGGAGCACAGGCAGAGTAGATTTAGCATAATTCTTAAGGGCCCTAGGATTTTTGGAATGGTAAATGAGCACTGTCTTCAATTTAAAGTTACCAGCTGCATTAGCCCCTAACAGAAGAGTCAGCCTATCCATTGAAGCTTTGAAGACAGGCATTGACCTCTCCTCTCTAGCTATGAAAATTTTAGATGGCATTGTCTTTTCAATATAAGGCTGTTTTGTCTGCATTAAAAATATATTGTTCAGTGTGGTCTCCTTCACTAATTATCTTAGCTAGATCTTCTGGATAACTTGCTGCAGTTTTGACATCAGTACTTGCTGCTTTATCTTGCACTTTTACATTATGAGTACAGCTTCTTAAATCTCATGAACCAACCTGTGGTAGCTTCAAACTTTTCTTCTGCCTCTTTCTCATCTCTCTTGGCCTTTACAGAATTAAAGAGAGGTAAGACCTTTCTCTGGATTAGGCTTTTGCTTAAGGAAATGCTGTGGCTGGTTTGATTTCCTGTCCAGACCACTGAAACTTTCTCCATATCAGCAGTTAGGCTGTTTCATTTTTTTTATCACTCATGTGTTCTCTGGAGTAGCAATTTTTTTTTCCTTCAAGAATTTTGCCTTTGCATTAACAAACTTGGCCAACTGTTTGGCACAAGAAGCCAAGCTTTTGGCCTGTCTCTGTTTTTGACATGCCTTCTTCACTAAGCTTAATAATTTCTAGCTTTTGATTTAAAGTGAGAGATGTATGACTCTTCTTTCACTTGAACACTTCAAAGCCATTGCATTATTATTAATTGGCTTAATTTCAGTAGTCTTGTGTCTTAGGAAATAGGAAAGCCTGAGGAGAGGGAGAGATATTGGAGAACAAGTCAGTTGGTGGAGCAGTCAGGACACACACAATATTTCTTGACTGAGTTTGCTGTCTTCTATGGGTGCGTTTTGTGGTGCCTCAAAACAGAATAGTAACGTCAAAGATCGCTCATCAGAAATAGCCATAGCAAATATAATAATGGCAAAGTCTGAAATACATTACCAAAATGTGACACAGAGATGTGAAGTGAGCAAATACTGTTGGAAAAATGGAGCTGATAGACTTGCTTGATGCAGGGTTGCCACAAACCTTCAATTTATAAAAAATGCAGTATCTGTGATGCGCATTAAAGGATAGCACAGTAAAACAAGATACACCTTTATGTATTTATACGTTTATCACCTCTTATATCAGTAATAGTTTTGGTAAGAAGTGTCTGAAATGAGCTCTGTTACTACTGTGTGGCTATCACCAGAAGCCACAAAGTAATCTTTTCTCTTTATCTCTTTCTAGCAGATAGGATTAAATTAGAATTGTTTTATAAGTCATTATTGTAGTCATTTTTCAAGGGCCAGAAACAATTTTTTTAACGTTAGTAGCATAGTCATTTCGGAGGAGCTAGTTTTAAAAACACTAGAAGTAAATATTTGGTTTTGAAATTTTTTCTAAAAAAAAATAATTACTTGAAGTTAAAAAAAATAAGTCAGATTGGGATTGAGCCTTTTTTTTGTTTTTGAAGGTAAGAATTTTAGTTTGAGTTTGAGAATATTAACACTAAAAATGTTTTGCCAAATAACATTTTTTCTAATTCCTAGGATTTTTGTTTATTAGTATTAATTTAATATTACTTAAAAATTATTAATTTTATGTGAAAAGATTCCTTTTCCATCCATCCATTCTTGTAACCATCCGAGCATCCATCTGTATATCAGATACCTATTTGGTTCTTCATATATGCCAGTACTGTTCTAGGCATGAGGAGACCACAGTGAACAAGACAGTTTTTTCTATATGGAACTTATACTCTATTATGGTATATTTTAATTTTAGAAGAACTCAAGAAAGATTGGATATCTAAATGTAGATGTTAGTAATTTCTAAAATGTTCTCCCCAAATATTTTAGATCTAAATGTGAAAGAGAAAATAATTGAAGACATGCGAATGACACTGCAAGAACAGGAACAAACTCAGGAAGAACAAGATCAAGTGATCGAGGTGAAATTACAGGAAGCTGAAAGGCTGGCCACAGGTAGTACAAGAAGTGCTTAAATATCTTGGGCATACTCTTCTGTTTTCTTTATTTTCCTACATTTTTTTCCTTTGTGAAATGGTTATAGCATTTATAATAATTCACAGTGAAAAAGTATTTGGTGAGTTTTTGGAATGTCACTTGCCACTTTCCAGCATGATGAAAAATTTTTTTTGATCTAAGTGAAATTGTATGTAGTGAAAAGGAATAAAGACACTTTCATAATAACTGAATGGTAACTTGCAGTTTTTCCACATGTTAAGGATAAACTTTCAACTGAGTTTCTTCTCTTTTCATCTTTTATTATAATCTTGTACATTTATCTCAATACTCTGATTCCATCCTTCAGAAGACCCATCAGTTTTTTCTTTTCAATTTTTAGCATAATGTGGAATTTCCTTTGTAATTAAGATTGACATGCATTTATACTTTGTAGTCTGAACTTATTCATTGTGTTCCTGAGAGGTCCTTGTTGTTCCTCTTTCTTTAAGAATTTGGTAAAAGCTCTCAGAAGTAGAGCTGTTGGAATAGTCACACTTCTCTCTTGGTCTTTCGTCTTCTTTTGGGTTCTGATTCTTGTCTGTCCCATACAACATGTATCCTCTACATGGTATAATTTTTGCATGTGCTTTAAAAAACTAGTTTTAAGTTTAATTTTATGTTTTCAAATCAGAATTGGAAAAATGGAAGGAAAAATTCAAAGATCTGGAAACTAAAAGTAATCAAAGATCAAACAAAGAACTTGAGGATAATATAGATGTACTTAGTGGAAAGCTCAGTAAGCTTCAAGATGAGTTACAGGTATGATTTTTTCTATGTATATATCTGTCCATTGTTTTTCTCATGAGAGGAGAATTAAGTAAATATTTTGTAGTTAATTTAGATATGGGTAAAACAACATCTGCGAAATATTCATATAGAGATAAACATTTTCAGTGTATGTTAAAATGAGGAAATTCCCAAGATAGAAACAACTGAATGCCAATGAAAATACATGGTTAGGTCTTCAATTTTATATGTTATTATATATTTAATTCTTAAATCACCACTTCATATATCTTTGTACCTATTTTTGTATTTAATCGTTTACTCATCAAATGCTATTGTGGGGAAGATGACTGTTAGGAAGCTTAGAAGCTTATTTTGATTATTTTAAGTAATCTTTTCAATGTTTAATAAGTTGGAGGGGAATAGAGTTGTTATTTGAACCCTGTAATATATTTGAAACCATGCTATATAGAAGGTACTCTGTTGATGTTTGTTTTTTTCCATGTTCAACTCTCACTATGTACAGAATATAGTATATGGGGGAAATATTTTTTAAATGGAATTTACCAAATACCACTTAAAATGTATGTTTTACTAGAAGTTGCATTCATAACTTGTTTTGGAATTGAAGAAACAGTGACTTTGAAAAGTTTACTGCATCTAAATTATTTTTTAAATTTCAGACTGTGTATAATCAGATACAAAAAATTAATCTTTTGTAACTTAATTATATATGCTAGAATTTACCCTTTCTATTGTAAAACCCAAAGGCAGCTAGAACTTAGTAAATACTCCATTAATTATGAAAAAATGCATTAACTATATTGAAAATGTCCAAGAGTATTGGTATGTCTTCCATTGTTCTAAATTGATATAATTATCCGTCTTAGATTATAAATTTTGTAATCTTAGAATGTGCTGCCATAGTTTATCCAGTTCAATGGTTTTAGGATTTTTTTTTAGCAGTGAGATATATATTTATATGTATATTTTAAAGTATATTATTTTTTTTTTCAAATGATACTTTTAAACCCAAAAGATCTATGGAAGCTACTTTGAAAATTACTGATTAATTATATTCTGTTCCCAGTGCTCTTAAACTAATAAATTGTCCTGTTGCACATGTTATTCTTTACTTAGCATCCTGTATACACAGGAATATTTTACTTTTGGAACCATGAAATTAGAAATGACCAACACAAACCAAGCCTTTTTGTTCTGGCATTTTAGAAAGACTTAGGTCTCTGTAGCTCAGAAATTTAAATTGTTTATTTCTTCTTACTTAACCTCACTGATGAAGGAAAGTCCCTAAATGGACTTCATAGCAAAATTAACTTTATAAAGGAAGGAAATCAGCAGTGTTCATTCTATAATCTGAAATAAACTCTGGTCTTATATTGTTTAAAGAAAAACACTTGTTTTTAAGTTTTCATAAAGGTGAAAAGCGATGGGTTCTATGACAGTGTTATAAAAATAGGTTTATTTAGTACTTCTCAAGCAATTGGTAGTTACTTGTACTATTTATATATAGGAATCTGAACGGAAATATAACGCTGATAGAAAGAAGTGGTTAGAAGAAAAAATGGTGCTTATCACTCAGACAAAAGAAGCTGAGAGTCTACGAAACAAAGAGATGAAAAAATATGCTGAAGACAGAGAACGTTGTTTAAAGCAACAAAATGAAGTGGTTGGTGACAATTATGCTTTACCTTTGATTTATTTCACATGCTTTGGTTTGTCATATTTATCCCTGGGATTCTTATCAGTCTCTACATGGTTGTCTGTTTTTGTTCTTGTTTTGTTTTTAGGGCAGTTTGTCTATTTTGTGAGATTATTTTTCTGTTCCATTTTATCTGAGAGTTGATTTGTTTTTATTTTAACTTTTTTCAGTCCACTTAGCAAGTTGGGAAAATACCTAATTACATCTCAGTATCTAGACAGGGAATGTAAAAATCTCTTCCTTTTAACTGCCACAGGGACAATGTTGTATTATTATATTGTAAAACTTTTTTCATTTTGAACTGTAGATTCTAACATGGTGTGTGTATTTTACCACATAAGCCAATTTTATCAGGACTCTTTGAAAAGTCGACTAGTTTTTAGAAGGCTGTAGGTAGAAATAACCTTCAGTTTTACATTGACCAGCTGTAGTTCTTATAGCAGTTTCATCTTAGCTTGTTTGTCTTAGTCCTATTTTAATTGACAGCTTAGTCTGTTTAACATCCAATGTTGCCAAACAAAAAAAAAGTTAAAAGGCATCACTGATCCTAGGAAAACTATTGAGGAACATATTAACATTATCTTTAAATGGAAAACTTATTCTCTGTTTACAGTAATAGTAACTTGGCAGTATCACATTGTTATTTCTTGTTATTTCCTTTATTTGTGACTGCTAATCTTACCTGTAAAAACAGGAATGTTAATTTTCACTAACTTAAGGATGATGATTTTTCTCCATGGCTTAAAACAATATTTTAACCTTTTTATTTCGAAAACATTTTATTTACAGAAAAGTTGCAAAACTAGTACAGAGCTCTTGTACACCAATCACCTAACTTCTCTTTCTCTTATGTAACAACAGTACAATGATGAAAACCAACAAATTAATATTATAGTACTGCTAGGTAAATTATGGACCTTATTAAAATTTACCAATTTTCCCACTAATGTCTTTTTCTGGGTCCAGAATCTAATCCAGGATACTACATTACATTTAGTTGTCATATTTCTTCAGAGTCTTGACTCTTTTTGTCATATGCCGTGTCTTACGAGACTAATACTTGTCATTACTAAAGCCCTAAGATAGCAATGTTTTATTTCATGTGCCAACTCATGTAGTTGGAGGTACTTTCAGGAAGTGTTGAGTTGAGCAGGAATCTGATGGCTGTATCTGTCTTACTAGGACGGGTTGCTGCTGGTTCTCTGTTCCTGTTCCACAGCCCATCAAATCTTCATGGGCAGTAGTAAGAGACAAGAAGTGAAATTAAAACTGTTGGCTGTTAGTGCAGTTCCAAACCAGGAATGGAGCTTCTCTCTGCTCCTAGTCAGTGGTCCTTTGGGCAGTGATGCCAGCAAGTAAACCTGCTTTGATTTTTTAATTATAGAGAAAGCTAGCATCCTCCTTTCTCATGTATATTTCTTTATAGTCATACCCAGGGTGTATGTGTCTGCCATATTTACAAAGTAAAAAAAATTTTTTTATTAGTAAATTGTTAAATTTTTTAAGCTTTTAAAATTGTAACACAAACACAGTAAATAAACAAAGCAGATGTATAGTTCAGTGAATTATTGTAAAGCCAACACTGACTTAACCACCACCCAGTTAAAGAAATAGAACATACCAGCACCTCAGAGGCTCCCTCTTCTACTGCTTTCCCAGTGGCAATAACTATTCTGTTTCTTAATATTTTACTTTAGTTTTGACCATTTTTGAATTTCATATAGATGGAAATAAACAGTTGAATGAACAACGCAGATTTGAACTGTGTGGATATACTTATATGCTGATTCTTTTTCAGTAAATATAGGACAGAACTATAAGTGTATTTTCCTTAGGATTTTCTTAATATGTTCTTTTCTGTAGTTCATTTTGTTGTAAGAATACAGTATTCTTACAATACATGTAATATACAAAATATGTGTTATCCAACTGTTTATGTTACCGGTAAGGCTTCTGATCAACAGTAGGCTATTGGTAGGTAAGTTTTTGGGGAGTCACAGGTTACACATGGATGTTCAACTCTGAGTGGTTGGTGCTCCAAGCCCCCACATTCTTCAATGCTCAACTATATACAGAATTTCATTTGTGTGTGCTGGCTTCTTTCACTCAGTATTATATGTGTGAGACTAACCTATGTTGTTGTGTGTAGCTGTAGGTAGTCCACTTTCATTGCTGAATATTTTAATGTGTGAGTACACCACAGTTTATTTCAGTGTTGAAGATGGGTTGTTCCATGTTTTGGGCTGTTTAGAGTAAATTCTTATATCCATTTTTACACGTTTTTCTTAGCACACATGTGTGTGCATTTTTGTTGCATATTTAGCCAAGAATAAAATTGCTAGATAGGGTGTATCTATGTGGAACTCTAGTAGAATGCCAGAATTACTGCTTTTCAAAGTAATCATACCCATTTATACTCCAACTAGTATTGTAGTTGCTATATATACCCACCAACTTACTGGGTTGTCAGTCATTTTTTATGGTTTTAATGTGCTTTTCCTTGATTACTAATGAGGGTGAAGATCGTTTCATTTGTTTATTAGTTCTACCTATTTTCTGTTAGACTGATTAACTTTTCCTTGTTGATATGTAGTTCCTTATACTTGCTGGATAGGAACCCTTTGTAATGTGTTACATTTACAACTTTGCAACCTTTGTTTTTTTTTTTTCACTGCCATATTGCTTTTCTATGAATTATAAATTCTTAAACTCATTATAGTTCGTTTTCCCAATCTTTTCCTTTATAAACCTAAAGGAATACTATTCTCTTACATTATTTCCTGTTTAAGGTTTTACTTTTCATATTTAGATCCTAGAATGGTTTTTGTGTTGGACTGAGATGGGGTTAAGGCTGTTTTTTTTTTTTTTATGTGGATTACCAGTTTTCCTGGTAGTATTAATGGAAAAAAACTGTTTCCATCCCACCGTTTTACCACTTTTGTCATAGTTCAGTTGTCCAAGCTTTAGAAATTTTAGTGTGAGATTAGGGTTGCAGTTCTTTTTTTTTTCCTTCATTTGACTATTCATTCTTTCCAGCACCCATTGCTGAAAGGACTGTCCTTTCTTCTATTGAATTTCTATGACACTTTTGTACCGTGTCAATTGACTGTATTTGTGAACCCTCTACTTTGTTCCACTGATCTCTCTTTCTCCTTAAACTAGTATCACACTGTCTTGATTATTACAAGGCTTGAAATGACAGTGTGACTGCTCCTACTTTATTCTTCATTCTAAAAATAATTTTGACTATCTTAGATCATTTGCATTTCTGTATAACTTTTAGAGTCAGCTTTTCCATTTCTGCACACACACACACACACACACACACACACACACACACACACACCAGCTTGCCTGGATTTTGATTGAAATTATCTTGACTGTATAGATTTATTTGGGGAGAACAGTCATCTTAATGATATTGAGTCTTTTGAGCCTTGACCACACGTTTATCCCTCCATTTAAGTGTTCTTTAATTTCTTTCAACAATGTATACATCTTACACATATTTTCTTTAATTTACCACTAACTAATTTGTGATTTTTGAACCCATTGAAAATGGTATTTTAAGTTAATTTCTCTGTTTTTTCTTGTTAGTCGTTTTGTCATTTGTTTTACTGTAATTTTACCCTGTCATTTCCCAAATGGGGGAAAATGCTGGTATTAGTTTAAAAGCTATTAATTGCTTATTGAAAGAAGTGACCAATAAGTTGATTTTTTTTAAGGTATCATTGATATACACTCTTATGAAGGTTTCACAAGAAGAACAATGTGGTTACTACACCCCCATATCCCATTGTAGTCACAGTCCATCAGTGTAGTAAGATGCCAGAGTCACTACTTGTCTTCTCTGTGCTACACTGTCTTCCCTGTGACCCCCCAACACCATATGTACCAATCATAGTACCCCTCAGTCCCCTTCTCCCTCCCTCCCCCCTGCTCTCCCCCACCCCTCCACTTTGGTAACCACTAGTCCCTTCTTGGAGTCTGTGAGCCTGCTGCTGTTTTGTTTCTTCAGTTTTGCTTTGTTGTTACACTCCACAAATGAGGTAAATCATTTGGTATTTGTCTTTCTCTGCCTGACTTATTTCATTGAGCGTAATACCCTCTAGCTACATCCATGCTGTTGCAAATGATAGGATTTGTTTATTTCTTATGAATGAATAGTATTCCATTGTGTATATGTACCACATCTTCTTCATCCATTCATCTACTGATGGTCACTTAGGTTGCTTCCATATCTTGGCTATTGTAAATAGTGCTGCAATAAACATAGGGGTGCATGTGTCTTTTTGAATCTGAGAAGTTGTATTCTTTGGGTAAATTCCAAGGAGTGGGATTTCTGGGTCAAATGGTATTTCTATTTTTAGTTTTTTGAGGAACCTCCATATTGCTTTCCACAGTGGTTGAACTAGCTTACATTCCCAGCAGCAGTGTAGGAGGGGTCCCCTTTCTCCGCATCCTCGCCAGCATTTGTTGTTCTTAATCTTTTGGATGCTGGCCATCCTTACTGGTGTGAGGTGATATCTCATTGTGGTTTTAATTTGCATTTCCCTGATGATTAGTGATGCGGAGCATCTTTTCATGTGTCTGTTGGCCATCTGAATTTCTTCTTGGAAGAACTGTATCTTCATATCCTCTGCCCATTTTTTAATTGGGTTATTTGCTTTTTGGGTGTAGAGGCGTGTAAGTTCTTTATATATTTTGGATGTTAACCCCTTGTCAGATATGTCATATACAAATATATTCTCCCATACTGTAGGATGCCTTTTTGTTCTATTGATGGTGTCCTTTGCTGTACAGAAGCTTTTTAGCTTGATGTAGTCCCATTTGTTCATTTTTGCTTTTGTTTCCCTTGCTGGAGGAGATGCCTTCAGGAAAATGTTGCTCATGTTTATATTCAGGAGATTTTTGCCTATGTTGTCTTCTAAGAGTCTTATGGTTTCATGACTTACATTCAGGTCTTTGATCCATTTCGAGTTTACTTTTGTGTATGGGGATAGACAGTACTCCAGTTTCACTCTCTTGCATGTATGTAGCTGTCCATTTTTGCCAACACCAGCTGTTGAAGAGGCTGTCATTTCCCCATTGTATATCCATGGCTCCTTTGTTGTATATTAATTGACCATATATGTTTAGGTTTATATCTGGGCTTTCTAATCTGTTCCATTAGTCTATGGGTCGGTTCTTGTGCCAGTGCCAAATTGTCTTGATTACAGTGCTTTGTAGTAGAGCTTAAAGTTGGGGAGCATAATCCCCCAGCTTTATTGTTCCTTCTCAGGATTGCTTTGGTTATTCAGGGTGTTTTGAGGTTCCATATGAATTTTAAAACTATTTGTTCTAGTTTGTTGAAGAATGCTGTTGGTGTTTTGATAGGGATTGTATTGAATCTGTATATTGCTTTAGGCAGGATGGCCATTTTGACAGTATTAATTCTTCCTGTCCATGAGCATGGGATGTATTTCCATTTATTGGTATCTTCTTTAATTTCTCTTATAGTGTCTTGTAGTTTTCAGGATATAGGTCTTTCATTTCCTTGGTTAGGTTGATTCCTAGGTATTTTACTCTTTTGATGTAATTGTGAATGAAATTGTTTTCCTGATTTCTCTTTCTGCTAGTTCATCGTTAGTATATAGGAATGCAACAGATTTCTGTGTATTAATTTTGTATCCTTCAACTTTGTTGAATTCAGATATTAGATCTAGTAGTTTTGGAGTGGATTCTTTAGGGTTTTTTAATGTACATTATCATGTCATCTGAAAAAGCGACAGTTTAACTTCTTCCTGGATGCATTTTATTTCTTTATGTTGTCTGATTGCCATGGCTAGGACCTCTAGAACTGTGTTGAATAAAAGTGGGAGAGTGGGCATCCTTGCCTTGTTCCCGATCTTAAAAAGTTTTCAGCTTCTCGCTGTTAAGTATGATGTTGGCTGTGGATTTGTCATATATGGCCTTTATTATGTTGAGGTGCTTACCCTCTATACCCATTTTGACGAGAGTTTTTATCATGTATGAATGTTGAATGTTGTCAAATGCTTTTTCAGCATCTATGGAGATGATATGTGGTTTTTGTCCTTCTTTTTGTTGATGTGGTGGATGGTGTTGATGGATGTTCGAATATTGTACCATCCTTGCATCCGTGGAATAAATTCTACCTGATAATGATGGATGATCTTTTTGATATATCTTTGAATTTGGTTCACTGATATTTTGTTGAGTATTTTTGCATCTATGTTCATCAGGGATATTGGTCTGTAATGTTCTTTTTTTTTGTGGTGTCTTTGTCTGGTTTTGGTATTAAAGTGATGCTGGCCTCATAGAATGAGTTTGGAAATATTCCCTCTTCTTCCACTTTTTGGAAAACTAAAAGAAGAATGGGTTGTACGTCTTCACTAAATGATTGATAAAATTCAGCAGTGAAGTCATCTGGTATAGGGGTTTTGTTAGGTAGTTTTTACCAAATCAATTTCATTGCTGGTAATTGGTCTGTTCATATTTTTGTGTTTCTTCCTGGGTGAGCCTTGGAAGGTTGTATTTTTCTAAGAAGTTGCCATTTTTTCTAGGTTATCCAGTTTCTTAGCATATAGTTTTTCATAGTATTCTCTAATAATTTTTGTATTTCTGTGGTGTCCATAGTGATTTTTACTTTCTCATTTTTGATTCTGTTCATGTGTGTAGAGTCTTTTTTTTCTTGATAAGTCTGGCTAGGGGTTTATCTATTTTGTTTATTTTCTCAAAAGAACCAGCTCCTGCTTTCATTGATTCTTTCTATTGTTTTATTCTTCTCGATTTTATTTATTTCTGCTCTAATCTTTTTTATGTCCCTCCTTGTACTAACGTTGGGCCTTATTTGTTCTTCTTTTTCTAGTTCCGTTAATTCTGAGTTTAGAATGTTCATATGGGATTGTTCTTTTTTCCTGAGGTTGGCTTGTACTGCAGTAAAGCATGACCTTTGCTGTGTCCCACAGATTTTGCGGTGTTGAATTATTGTTGTCATTTGTCTCCATATATTGCTTGATCTCTGTTTTTATTTGGTCATTGATCCATTGATTATTTAATGAAGCATGTTGTAAGCCTCCCTGTGTTTGTGAACTTTTTCGTTTTCTTTGCGTAAGTTATTTTTAGTTTCATACTTTTGTGGTCTGAGAAGCTGGTTGGTACAATTTCAGTCTTTTTGAATATACTGAGGCTCTTTTTGTGGCCTCTTATGTGATCTGTTCTTGAAAGTGTTCCATGTACACTTGAGAAGAATGTGTGTCCTGCTGCTTTTGGGTGGAGTGTTTTGTAGATGTCTGTTAGCTCCAACTGTTCTAATGTGTTGTTCAGTGCCTTCGTCTCCTTACTTATTTTCTGTCTGGTTGATTTATCCTTTGGAGTGAGTGTTGTGTTGAAATCTCCTAAAATGAATAAGTTCCATTCTGTTTCCCCCTTTAATTTTGTTAGTATTTGTTTCACATATATAAGTGCTTCTGTGTTGAGTGCATAGGTATTTATAATGGTTATATCCTCTTGTTGGATTGACCCCTTTATCATTATGTAAGTCCTTCTTTGTCTCTTTTGACTTTCTTTGTTTTGAAGTCTATTTTGTCTGATACAAGTACTGTAACTCCTGCTGCTTTTTTCTCCCTATTAGTTGCATGAAATATCTTTTTCCATCCCTTCACTTTTAGTCTGTGGGTTTGAAGTGAGTCTCTTGTAGGCAGCACATAGAAGGGTCTTGCTTTTTTATCCATTCAGTGACTGTATGTCTTTTGATTGGTGCATTCAGACCATTTACATTTAGGGTGATTATCGATAGGTATGTACTTATTGCCATTGCTGCCTTTAGATTCGTGGTTGCCAAAGGTTCAAGGGTAAATTCCTTACTATCTAACAGTCTAATTTAACTCATTTAATATGCTATTACAAACACAATCTAAAGGTTCTTTTTTTTCCCCCTCCTTTTTCTTCTTCCTCCATTCTTTATATATTAGGTATCATATTCTGTACTCTTTGTCTATCCTTTGATTGACTTTGGGGATAGTTGATTTGATTTTGCATCTGCTTAGTAATTAATTGTTCTACTTTGTTTACTGTTGTTTTATTTCCTCTGGTGACAGCTATTTAGCCTTAGGAACACTTCCATCTATAGCAGTAACTCCAAAATAAACTGTAGAGATGGTTTGTGGGAGGTAAATTCTCTCAGTTTTTGCTTATCTAGAAATCGTTTAATCCCTCTTTCAAACTTAAATGATAATCTTGCCAGGCAGAGTATTCTTGGTTCGAGGCCCTTCTGTTTCGTTGCATTAAAACATCATGCCACTCCCTTCTGGCCTATAAGGTTTCTGTTGAAAAGTCTGATGATAGCCTTATGGGTTTTTCTTTGTATTTGATCTTTTTTCTCTCTCTGGCTGCTTTTAATATTCTGTCCTTTTCCTTGATCTTTGCCATTTTAATTACTATATGTCTTGGTGTTGTCCTACTTGGGTCCTTTGTGTTGGGAGATCGCTCTGTGCACCTCCATGGCCTGAGAGACTATCTCCTTCCCCAGTTTGGGGAAGTTTTCAGCAATTACCTCCCCAAAGACCCTTTCTATCCCTTTTTCTTTCTCTACTTCTGGTACCCCTATTAATGCGAATGTTGTTCCGTTTGGATTGGTTACACCATTCTCTCAATATTCTTTTCATTCCTAGAGATCTTTTTTCTCTCTGTGTCTCAGCTTCTTTGTATTCCTCTTCTCAAATTTCTATTTCATTTACTGTCTCCTCTACTATATCTAATCTGCTTTTAAATCCCTCCATTGTATTTTTCATTTCAGATATTGTATTTCTTAATGATTGAACCCCAGTCCTGAATTCTACCCTGAGTTCTTGAATATTTTTCTGTACCTGCAGGAGCATGTTTATGATTTTTATTTTGAACTCTCTTTCAGAAAGATTGATGATTTCAGTATCACTTGGTCCTTTTTCTGGTGTTTGTGGGATTTTGGTTTGAGCCATGTTCACTTGCTGTTTCCTATTTTTATGTGGCTCCCTCTAGTGCCCAGAAGCTCTACTCTCTTGAGCTGCTCAGCACCTGAAGCAATGTTGGGGGTTGTGGAGGAGCAGCGTTGTTGCCTGGGTGGGGGAGGAAAGTGCTGTTTCTTTTCCTGGCTGCTGTTCCTGTCTCCACTGCCATGACCAGTGGGCCAAGTGCACAAGCCTAAGCCTTTATGTGTTTGTAGCTGCTGCAGGTGGGGTCTCCCACTTGCTGGCCTGATGCCAGGGCAAGGGCTGCCAGTTTGCATGCTGGTGCTGGCCCAGAGGAAGGTGCAGCAGGCTGTGTATCATGGTGGGGGGCCTTGGAGTTGCGTAGCCAGTTAGGTGGATGGAGCGCCTGAAGCTCCTGAAAGTTCCCAACCTGCTATGCAGAGTGCACCCAGACAATATTGTCCACTGCCCTTTCTCCTGACCAGCAAACTCTGTGCAATCCTTGCTCCTTTCACAGCCCTCTCGCTGTTACAAAGTGTCTCAGATTGCCTCCCTTTCTTTTCTCCCAGAGCAGCCGGGTGTGGATCCCTCTTTTCCACAAACGGCTGGAATCTCAGTCTCTCCAAGTATTACATCTGTTTTAGCTTTCCGACCCCACTAATCTCCAGAGCACCCGGCAATGTAGGTTCGTACTCCCAGAGCAGATCTCCAGGACTGTGTGATCAGCAGTCCTAGGCTTCCACCCCGTCCCTGCTCCATTTCTCTTCCTCCCACCAATGAGCTTGGGTCGGGGAAGGGCTTGTGTCCCTCTGGATCACGGCTTTGGTACGTTACCCTGTTCCGTGAGGTCCGTTCTTTTCTCCAAGTGTATGCAGTCTGTCTCAGCCTTCTTTCCTATTGTTCTTTAGGATTAGTTGTATTAACTATATTTTCCTATTATATGTGGTTTTCAAGGTGGCCTCTGTCTCACCTCTCATGATGCCATCTTTAATCTGAGGACTCTGATAAGTTGATTTTTGGATGAAGTCAGATAAGGATAAATACAGAATGTGGCCATTACAAATAAAGGCATTATGTATTGTGTGTTACCTAGATTTGACTGTGTAATTTGTCAATATTTTATCTAGAGTTGACTATGTAATTTGTTACATATTTTGTTCACAGTTGTATTATTTTATTTATAATAAAAATTTTTTAATTCTGAGATTCATTAAGGTTTTAAGGTTTACTTTAACATTTTCCTATTTTGTGGTTAGGCGATACTTACAGCACAGCTGGCAGAGAAAGACAGTAACCTTCAAAACTGGAGAGAAGAACGGGATCAGCTGGTTGCAGCTTTAGAAGTACAGTTGAAAGCCCTGATCTCCAGTAATGTACAGAAGGATAATGAAATTGAACAATTCAAAAAGATCACATCAGAAGCTTCTGGAACAGTCAGTAGAATCACAGTCTTTCTGTCTTTTTTAATTGAACATACGGAATTTTTCAAAATTATTTTATTGATTTACTAAGGATTAAAGTTTAAGTTTCAGTAGATTAGAGGGGAATCAGAGTTTGAAAAATCATTTGGATATTTCTCATGAATTTTGAGTTTTCCGAATTTATCATTATAATTGATTTGTCAATGACTGAATGAGAAGTAGGACTTTCTCCAATATTTTGGTCATAGATCCCAGGTAGAGTAATTGAAAATAAGCAATTTGTGATGTAGTCCTTAATCTACCTTTAAAATGTGGAAATGTGATTCAACTTGAACTCTTGGTGATATTTAAATACTTGGATTCACCCTAAGTTTACTGAATGAAGGATGAATTATTCTGAAAATAAACACAATGGTGAATCATTCAAGAGTTACTTTTGTAATACTACATTAGGGCTGGGCACTCTATATGAAGAGAGGATTGCATTTCACAGATAACTCCTTCCCAGTTAAACTGAATCAAGATACAGCTGAAGCTAGTCTTTTCAGAATAAATGATCTACACTTAAAAATCTTGTGCTTTATATAGCCTCAGACAATAGTAATATAAATGTGTGTTTGTGTGTGTGTGCGCACATGCGCATGTACATGGATCTGCCTGTCTCTCACATCAAAAGACTTCCTGATTCTAAGAGAAAGACTGCTCAAAAAGAGGTGGTAGCATGTAGTATAAATGGCAAAGTCTAGAAAATTGGAAAAACTAGATATCATTGGAAAAATTACTTAACATTTCTGAACTTTATCTAAAACAGAGATAATAATGTCGTCCTAATAGACTTGTGAAAATTATTGAGAGCATTTGTGAAACAGCACAGTTTTTACCGCAGTGGATGTCAGTGTATGCTAGTTACTTTCCTCATGAATTAAATAAAACCTTTCTTGTTTGGCAACAATGGGTAGATGACATAAGAGATGAATTTGACTTTGTTTTTTGATGGCAGTGGTGAGAAAGCCCATATTGAAATTTATGAAGTTTAAAACATAATCTGATATTTTTCTACAGATCCCTTAAATAGGATTTGGGTCTAGAACATACCCTTTGACTGAGAAAGTGGGATGAAGAGTGTGTGGCAAGAAAAAAGTTTTCATTATCAGTATGATGTTTTACACTAATGCTATATAGTTGCATTCCAAATATTTGTCTAGTTTTTCCAGATGGAAAAGTAGGACTAGCACTTCTTGCCAAATCTAACTCAGAGTGGCAGTGAAAGTAACTTGAGAGAATATATGTAAAACACCTTGAAAGTTTGAAAGTAATCTTTCAGATTTCTTTTTAGATCAGACTCAGAAGAGACTGGAAAGATTCCCAGTCTTTCCTGACTCTGAGGATGAAATAGAAGAGGAAGAAGGGTTAGGTGTTTTTGAAGAAGTCTTTAATCACTTTCACTATTTAATCAACCCAAATCTTGATTTTGGATGAAGTGTTTTAATATCTTTTCAGTTACAGCGGATTGTTGCTTTAATGTTTCCTTACTTTAGGAAAAACAAACCATGGATATCAAGCTCAGAAATACGAGTTCAGTGGATGCTGGTGGAACTGAAACCGAGCCTCAGTCAACAAGCTTTGAAATTTCTAGGAATGAAGTAGAGGTGGGCATTGGTTCCACTTTTTTATTTTCTTTACCAGTGACCATTAATTAGGAAATAACATTTGCAAGTATGATTTAATCAGTTGTTGTAGGTACCTTGCTGTACAGATAACTATGTTCTCTGAGTTGTGGGAAGGAAAACCAAAGGCTTTTGAGGAGAGGTGAAATTCTTTTGGGAGATTAGGTTCCTAAATGGTGTTAATTTTCTCTCAAAATGACATTCATCTCAAACAGTAGGTCTGTTAGTATAAATAAACTTGGTTGTCAGAAATAGAAAATCTCACAAAAAATGGATGATTTGCCCTCTAAGAGGTGCCTTTAATAAAGATGCTGTTAAATAGTATTTTTTTTTAATTGTGACTGTTTAATAACTTTGTCACCAAATTTCAATAGCTCACAGTGAGTTTCCTTAACTTGCACTGGGCCTAGGGTTCTGTGAATCACTTTGGTTAATATAGGGATTCTCAGGTTTTGTATGGAATAGATAAAAGTTCTATGTCACTTAAAGGTTTAAAGATAAAATTACTTTGCAAATTTTGTTTTTTTAAACATGGGAGCATTTAGCATTTAGTGTTGGGAACCTTGCCAACACTGAGGATACAAGCATAAATAAGACATGATCACCATCCTCCAGAAGTAAAGAATCTAATAAGCGAGATATCTGAATTAAATGACTACTTTATTTGACATTACCGTATGGGCTAAATGTTTCAAAGAGAATGCTGACAAGAAACACTGAGGAGGATATGAATTTCACCTCAGTGACTGTGGGCATGGATTAGAGAGGGTAACATCATGGTAGGTCTGGAAGGTGAATAGAATTTTACCAAACAGAACGGAATAGAAGGAGATTTTAATGTGGGGAAAGAACACAAGCCATTCCTTTTACCTTGGCCTTTCCTGATAGCTTTTGGTAGAAATACCAGATAACTGTTATTGGCCTTGGAGACAAATACAAATCATGTTGTTTGTAGAAAAGTTTGAAGTTGATTCATAAACAATATTAATTCTTGACTTCACAGGCAATCACATGGAACATTTCTTTTGTTATAAATTTATGTTTACTATCCTAAAACTTCCTGATTCTAATTTTCTATTAAAAATTGTCACCATTATTTTATATTCCATAGCATTGGGGAATTGCATTGTTAGGCTATTTTGTATATATTTTTTGCATTTATGAAATCATTATGCTTGACTGGGCTGAAAGTCCAAATTGATTCATTCATGTAGCTGATAGTTGATTCTGGGTGCTCAGCTGGACCTACATGTTGGCCTCTCCCTGTGGCTTGGGTTTCTCAGAGCACAGTGGCTAAATTCTGAGGTAGGGCATTTTGAAGGGGGAACATCTTGAAAGTTAGTGTTTGAAGAGGACAGGGCAGAAGTTACATGGCTTCTTTTGACTGAGCCTAAGAAAAACCCTTATGTTACTTCCACCACATTCTCTTGGACCTGGAAGTTGTTATGACCAGCCCAGATTAAGGAAATGGGAATGAACTCCATCTCTCAAGGTAAGAGTAGCAGAGAATTTGCAGCAAAGTTTAATATACCATAATTAGAGTGGTTACTAAAAATCCTACTCTTTCCTTGGAAGTTTCTGATTTAGTAATTTGTAGTAGGGTCCAAGACTCTTTCAAACAAATTCTCTAGTTAGTTCTTATGATCCTAGAAGTTTGGGAACTACTAATCTCTTAAGTTTCCCCTGATTTTAACATACCATGTAGTATTCAATAATTTTGAATTTATCTTTTATAATTCATTATCTTTAATAGGTACTTTGGAGAATTAATTCTTTGTGATTTATAAATCATATTCTGTAGATAAGATTTGTTTTCTTTTTAAATACTGTTGTAGGATGGATCTGTAGTTCTTGAATCTTGTGAAGTGTCAACAGAAAGTAATCAAACTACTCGATTCCCAAAACCTGAGTTAGAGATTCAATTTACACCTTTACAGCCAAACAAAATGACAGTGAAGCAACCTGGTTGTACCTCACCAGTAACAGTTAAGATTTCCAAGGCCCGGAAGAGGAAGAGTCACGAAGTGGAGGAGGTAAATACTTAACTGATAAGTGATTTTAACAAGCAACCTTTATTATGAAGCTCAGTTACAATATATATAAACACTGTTACATTGCCCTCCTGATTGTAAGCACTGTTTAGAGACTAAAATCAACATTTATGGCATATTTCATACTCTTTTGGAATATCATTGTAGTTTATAGTCCTCAAACAGAAAGTTTACGGATATAAAAATACAGTTTATCCCTTGTTTCAGTGAAGCTCTGATAGATCAAGTGATGGTGGGTCATACTGGAGAGCTATTTTAATATACTAATCTTGTTCAAACTTAGTCACTTTCCTTCCAATGGAAAAGAAAAGGGTTATAAAGAAATTAGAGAAACTGGAGCTAATTTGCTTGAGTATAATCTCATTTAACTAAAATCTTAGGTCTGTGTGGTCATAGCAGGTTTTAGAAGAAAAATTCTTTTTTTTTTATCAGCCCGTATATTAAAATTAGGGCCTTTGTGTAGTGGTAGGGTAAAGACTGTTTACTTCTTATTGTAGCTTCCTGGTCATAGGGTCACCAAACCTATCATATCTGAGTCATGCAGGTTTGACATGTCACATAAAGTTTCTGATCCTTAAGTTTCCTACTTTGGGAAATAAAAGATTAGTTATATGTTTAAAATACTAATTAGCTTTTGCTATACATGTGGTAGATACATAATAAATGGTAATATTTATTTTAAAATAATTTAAGTTTATAATTAATTATAAACTCTCTAGCATAATAACTTTTTCTCCAACTTCTTGTTTTTACTCCTTTGAAGAGTAGTATATTTTCAAGCTGGTGGAAGAGCAGAAATAGTATTAACCATACTCCTGAGGCTCTCTGTCAGGTAATAAATTTGCTAAATGAATATTATTTAGCATATTTCCTGCTATACCTAGAACACCTTTAGAGACTGTTTTGTAGAGCCTTAGTTAACCTTTAATATGTATTTATTCAATTTATATTTAATACATTTTAGATACCATTAAAATACTATTTAAATCTCATCATCTATGTTAAATTGACTTTTCATTGATTCATTTTTTTCAAGAGGAAAGGAAAAACTGGTTGTATACTCAGAGGGTTAAAATACAATTATTTAGTTTATTGTTGGCATATACTCACCATGTGTATTTCAGAATAGATATATTCGGATTGTTGCAGATAAATTATGTAGAAACTTAAATTTTTAGCTGATTTTGCTAGCTCTTTACTGCCATAATAAACTGAGTGTTGTAAGAGCCTCATGAAAATCATTTATATGGTGCTATATTCTAATCCAGTGAAGACTCAAAGAGCTGTTTATTGAACACTACAAGTGTGATGGAGTTAGTCTTTTCATTTGCTTCCCATGATTAGCATCTGTCTTCCCCCTTTTAGGGGCAACTTCTTATAACTCTTATAGCTTTTACTTTGTAACTTGATTTCTAAGGTTCAGTTGTTATCCTTTCTTTGCTTCTCTTCTTGCCTTTTTTCCCCATGTATGCATATAATCTTTGGTATAGTGAGGATTTGTACCAGTTCAATTCAGTTAATATAGTGCAGAAAGGTTTGTCCTAAGTGAGGGTATGGGTATAAAAGAGGAATAGGATGTCCTGCCTATATTTAGTAGGGAAGGTAGATTGTATTTAACTTCCACAGTTTACCTGTGTTTTTACTGAGGATTTTTGTTTTTGTTTTATTTTGTTTTCAATGCTGCCAAATTTCAGAAGTCTTAAACATAGATGCTCTGCATGATTTGAGAGTTAGGGAAAGATTAGGTATATTGCTGTGATGTATGTTAGAGATAGGATTCAAATAAAAGGTGTTACGCTTTCTTTTTTTCATTTAGCTTATGTAATTTTATTATGTTGTGTGTGAAAAATTCATACTTTGATTTTCTGTATATGTATTAAATCATCACATATATCTTAAACTTATGTATGTTATATGTCAATATCTTAGTACAGTTGAGGAAAAATTTCATACCTTCAGTTAGGATTTCTCAGCTTTAGAATGATTGACATTTTGAACTAGATACGTCTTTGGTTTGGAAGGATATCCTGTGCCTTGTAGGGCTTTGGCAGCATTCCTGGCCTTTACCCACTAGCTGCCAATGAAACCCCCCTTTCCCACAGAAGTGATAACCAAAAGTATGTCCAGACATTGCCAGTTATGCCTGGGGTCAAAATCGCCCCTTGGGGACAAACCATTCTTTTTTTTTTTTATAAGTACAGAGAAAGGAAATATTGTTAACAAATTAACCAGTGCTGAAATTGATTACTTTTAGGGCTTGGTGAAATACGAAAATAAGAAGAATGCAACACCCAGAACTAATTTGAAGTCCCCTGTTTCTGAGCATAGAAATTCTCCTCTCAAAAAGGAACAAAAGGTTTGTCTTTTAATTTGTCCAAAATTTATAAAGTAGAATATAAAAATAAAGGTGTCAAATTTGATTAGTAGTTATCCAGAAATCCAGTTTTGTCCAATTATAACTCACTTATCTTCTGTTTCCTGTTCATCTAATTTAGCAGTTGGCCAGTTGCAGGCTCCTTTTGATGTGTTCACTTCTGACTTAGCACTCTGTCAGTCACACTAATTTTGCCATTCTCTGGCACTTTCATCCCTCTTCTCATATATTTAATCCTAAGTTTCTGCCTGAGAATTCATAACCTGGGTCTGGCCTCTGTAATTCAGGTGTGGCTATAA
The DNA here is from genome assembly GCA_032199065.1 of Smutsia gigantea. Taxonomy (NCBI): domain Eukaryota; kingdom Metazoa; phylum Chordata; class Mammalia; order Pholidota; family Manidae; genus Smutsia; species Smutsia gigantea. Next base: position 103,623 of record JAVSCE010012550.1, on the reverse strand, counting down.
CTATTTCCTTCTAATGTTCCTCATCAACAGTAACAAAAATTGTTTATTTTTTAGGTTTTCACACGTCCATCATCTAAGAAAACATACTCTTTACGGAGTCAGGTATCCACAGTTAGTGTAAACTTGGCCACTAAGAAAAAAGAGGGAACGCTACAGAAATTTGGAGACTTCTTACAACATTCTCCAACAATTCTTCAATCAAAAGGTTCGCAGAAAATTAATTAAATGACATTTTATGTTAGGCATAGGGTGTTTTTTAATATCTGATTGATGTATAAACTCAACAACAGTGATTAATCTATTTCACATAGACATTGTTCTGTATCAAGTATCGTGAGAGGAAATATGAAAAGATAATAAGGCTAGGTGTTCACTGTGTAGTGGGGGAGAAGGACCTATATTTAAGTAATTGATCCAGAACAGGCAGCTTAATGTAATTATAGAAATACAAGCAAAATACATTGGTAATATTGGAGGGAAGAGAGCTATTCTGATTAGGGAGCTATGGAAGATTTTATAGAAGAGATGGGATTTAACTTGGGTATTGAAATGTTTGGCAGGATTACACCCTCTAGAGGTAATTACTATTATATTATATATTATTCTAGTGTTTTTTCTATGCATAAATATTACCTGTTCATACATAATATATCATAAACATTTTACATAGTTTATAGTTTAATGCTCTTTTCCACATTAATACCTATGTATTAATGTATATTAAGATATATACACTCTCTTTATATACATATACATAAACATACATATATATGTATACAAACACACATGCATATCTACCAGAGGGAACAGTTTGAACACAAGTAGAGCACCAGGGAGTGTAGGGAATGCCGGTAATTCAAGGTAGCAATATGTTATCTGGTATGTAGAATGTGGGGAGATTATTGGGGGGAGGGAGCAGATGGGGGAATTGGTTATGAGATTATCTTAGTGGTAGCAATAGGATAAATTGGAGACCAGAGGTGAGGAGAATGGAGAGGGAAAGGGATGAAAAGGGGGAGACAGTTGAATTGGGTCAATAGGTTGTGTAAAAATACTCTGTGTAAAAACTTACAACAGAAGTTCCCAAACTTACTTGGTTCACAATGCCCTTAATGTCTCACTAATTTTTTCCATTGTGAAACATCTAATAACCCATTCATTAGTACTTAAGGCCAAACAACCACTGAAAATTCAGCTTCTGGAAATCCAGGTTGCAAAGTTATGTCATCATCAAAAGGAATATAATGTGATCCCATTTTGAAACTGTGAGCTACTTGAGCTATTTTCATTGTTCTCCTTGAAAATTTAGAATATTGAGTTTGCTATGATATGTCTAAGAATTAAAAGTTTGCTATAACATGTCTTAGTACACAGTTTGGGAACTTCAGACTTATCAGACACATTAGTATATACTTTTTGAAATATACATACTTTTTTGAAAGGTATAGTTTGTATAAACATAGGAAATATCTGGTGGGACAAACAACAAATTGTTAAATGTCTAGATTTGGAGGTGGGACTTGTTATTTTAGCTTCTTAGGTATTTTATTTAAATTATATTGACTATCACATATTAAAAGGAAATATGTTTTCAAGGAGAGGGAGGGACCCATATGGTTATTGACTCCCTTACTTAGTTGACTCAGTTCTTTAGTAGCTTCCCTACCTATACATCTGGCATAGATATTTTTTTAAACTTATTTCTAGGAATATATTTCTATTTTGAATTATAACTACAATACATGTCTAGTGTTGATCAGTTGGAAACAGGGAAAAAAGAAGAAAATAGAAATTAGTTCTTAAAATTCTGCTGCTCTGATAACCACTGTTAAATCTATTATTACTCGATATCACTGGTCTCAACTTTTCCCTCTTGCCTATCTCATATCCATTCAGTTCATGGCAGTGACCTTTTCAAAATGCAACTTGAATTATTTACTATAATTTTTGTTTGTTACTATCTTTTTCACTAAAATATAAGCTCCATGAGTGCAAAACATCTGTCTAATTCACATCCTAAGCTCTTAATATAGTGGCGGCATAAAGTAGTGAAGAGTTTGGTGGCTCTAGGTCACAATCCTATGTGTGATTATTTTATTTTATTTTAGGCTGACCATAAGCAATTATAAAGGCCTTATCTGTTAGGCTCCATGGGGGAACCCTCCCCACAGCAAACTTGGTACACAACCAATGCATTGCTGAAGGGAGTTGCAGTGAAGGACTCAGGCCCCCTGGCTGGCCATGCTCTTACACACACCTGCATTCCTAGCCTAGGTGCCTTTATTTTGAGCCTCTTTATTGGGGCCTTCAGCAGAGAACTTCCTCAGGCACCTCTGCTAGAGTAATGGAAGGGGAGGAAACCTTGAAGACACTTCTCCATTCAGATTCTACTTCTCCATTCCTAGCCATTACCCTATAAAAAGCCATTACCAAGGTCTGTAAAACTGTTAAGAGCCTTTTATTCAGGGCTCCCTCAGCAGTGAGATGCTCCTGACTTCTGTGCTAGCTGATCGTCTTGACCTAGACCATACCATTCCAAGGGGAAATATGAAAGGCAGGGAGGTGGGAGTTAGCTCTTTCTCAGGTTTAGCCTTTTGCTTTTTTATTGTAGTAAGTGGTTAGAGGCTTGAGTGTTACTTTCATTTTGGCTTGCTCTTTTAATTGGCTCTTCTGACATCTGGCTGCTCAGCTCTCAGACTCAGCTTAGCCCTTGACAAATAGACCTTCAATTTAGTGTATTTCCTTAAATCTTTACTTTATTAAAAAAAATATACAGTTGGTTCCATATATATATTGTTTTTCTATCTAGGAGTATTTCCAAATGGAAATATGTTTTCTAGTAAAATCAATATGTGTCTGTTGAAAAACTGGAAACCAATGTACAAAGTAAAAAATTAAAAATTCCTATTCCAGTTCCCATAATATGGTAATCAAACTGTTAACAGTTTGATCTCTAACAATTTGGTGTGTGTTTTAACTGTAAGTAAAGGGCTCACAATTACGAACTCTTTTCATTTGATATTCATTGTAGACATCTGTACATGTGAATATCGAACTAAGTCTACCATCTTATTTTTAATGCTGTATAGTCCACTATATATGTATCCTACTTTTTTGTTTCACGTAGCATAAACCTCTTTCAAGTAATTAAAGACACCTGAGTTTTATTGGTTTTCTTATAATTTACCAAATCTTTTCAATATGTTGAACATTAGTCAAATGATACTGTATTTATTTGCTTTTTTGTTTTTGCGGTTGATCATTATTTCATATGTTTATTAGGTATTTAGTTTTTTTCTTTATGAATTGTTTATTCATGTCCTTTCACCATTTGTAAATTGCAGTGCTTTTCTTTAGTTTGGTATATTTTTTCTTGATTAAGGATTTCAAATCTTTGCAGTTCGAAAGTTATTTATTTCAGGATTTTACTAACGTATTTTTTTTTTCACAGCAAAGAAGATAATTGAAACAATGAGTTCTTCAAAACTCTCAAATGTAGAAATAAGTAAAGAAAATGTGTCTCGACCAAAGCGGGCCAAAAGGAAATTATACACATGTGAAATTTCATCCCCTGTGGATATACCTGGGCAAATGGTAAGCTATTATCTCACTTTCTTAAAGGTAGAACTGTTCATTTTTTTTTCAGTTTTGACCTATTCATAGCAATTTGAATTTTGTAATGTTTTTTTTTTTTATTCTTTATATCAAATCTCTTAAAATGCTTTAAATGTGACACACTTTTGGTATCAGTTAAATGTATAGTAATTAAATGTAAATGCTGCATTAATGTATACAAATATCATATGCATTTATATTTGTAAATTCATAAGAGGAATTTTAATTCCATCATTTAATTACTACTTAGTAATTTATTTGCCTCTAACCTTAATTTTTCTGTTAATATTTATCACAAGAGTTATACAAATCTGGGCCTAAGTGAGCCTGGTAAAAATACAGAATTAACATTTGGTCATTTCCTCCTGCCTTTCGACTAAGACTTCCAGATTCTATTAAGAAAAGACTGTAGTTTGTCACCCTGACTCTCTATGACCTATTCTCCACACTCAGAACAGGGTGTGCCGTTAGAGGGAAAGTTGTAATTTTCTGTCATGCTCACATTTGCCTAGTAGATGAAAGTAAAGATGAAAAGTAATTAAAGGAAAAGCCTTAAACGGGAAATGGCCAAGAAAAGTCAGGAGAACCCTTTTCCAACAGTAGCTATCAGATACAAGATAGGCATTTAGAAACAAGTGTTAAAGAATTAGGATCAACTAGGATATGCTGTAGGAAGTACTGTTCTCTTGGTCATTTTTCACCATTTGTCTGTTAAGTATATAATCTCCTCCCTTGGCTGAAATTATTTATTTTCTCAGTTGCAATATAATGCACTTTTTACTTTGTATGTTATATACTGTAGTCCCACCTTATCCACGGTTTCAGTTACCTGTGGTCAGCTGAGGTTGAGAAACAGACAGTCCTCCTTCTGACATATCGTTAGAGGTCATTAGTAACCTAACACTTCATTACAATGCCTACGTCATTCATCTCACTTCAACTCATCACGTAGGCATTTTATCATCTCACATAATCACAAGAAGAAGGTTGAGTACACTGTACAATAAGATTGAGGGAAACCATATCATAAAATTTTTATTAGTTCATTATTAAAATTGTTTTATTTTTGTTGTTACTCTCTTACAGTGCCTAATTTATAAATTAAATACTTTATGATGGATATGTCTATATAGGAAAAAACAAAGTATATGTAATATTTGCTAATATGCTAGTACATGCTAATGTGTTCAGGCATCCACTGGGGGTCTTGGAATGTATCCCCTGAGGATAACATGGGGGACTACTGTACTTGTTGTGAAAACCATTTCTTAAAAATTATTTGAGGCACTTGACTTTAAATATTTCAATACTATGCATGTCCTATATTTAATATTTAATCCAAAGCATAGATTATTTTAATTTTAGAACTAGTGTTGAAAGATTTTAAAAATCTATTATTTTAGTTATGCTTATTTTATAACTGAAAGTTTGTACTTCTTATTCTCCTTCATCTATTTTGCCCATCCCTGACTCTCTTCCACACTGGCAATGACCAGTCTGTTCTTTGTATTCATGAGTCTGTTTCCATTTGTTAGTTTTGTTTTTTAGGTTCTACATATAAGTGAATGCATATGGTATTTGTCTTCCTTTGACTTTCATGTAGCGTAATACCCTCTAGCTCCATTCATATTGTCACAAATGGCACAATTTCATTCTTTTGTATAGCTTGAGTAATCCATTGTTTTCTTTATCCATTCATCTTTTGACTTTATCCATCTTTACCCATCCATATGTATATGGACACTTAGGTTGTTTTCATATCTTGCCCGTTGTACATAATGCTGCAGTAACATAGTGTTGCATATATCCTTTTAAATTAGTGTTTTCATTTTCTTCAGGTAAATGCTCAGAAGTAGAATTTTTGGCTTGTATGATATTTCTATTTTTAATTTTTTGAGGAACTTCCATACTGTTTTCCATAGTGGCTGTACCAATTTACATTCCCACTAACAGTGCATGATGGTTCCTTTTTCTCCACCTCTTTGCCAATTTTTGTTATTTGTCTTTTTCATACTAGCCATTCTGACTGGTATGAGGTCGTATGTCATTGTGGTTTTGATTGCATTTCCATGTTGATTAGTAACATTGAACATCTTTTCATGTGTCTGTTGCCCATGTATATATCTGTTCTTTGAGGAAATGTCTATTCAGGTCCAGTGCCCATTTTTCAATCAGATTGCTAGTTTGGTATTAAATTGTATGAGTTCTTGATGTATTTTGGATACTAACCTCTTACTGGATATATATATATATATCATTTGAAAATATATTCTTCTGTTCCATAGGTTGCCTTTTTGGTTTTTTTTTTTTTTGATGATTCTCTTTGCTATGCAGAAGATTTTTTGTTTTACTGTAGTCCAATTTGCTTATTTTTGTTTCTGCTGATTCAAAAATGCCTTCCTTAAGACATCCAAAAACATACTGCTAAGACTGATGTTCAAGTGTTTACTTGCCTATGTTTTCTTTTAGGAGTTTTATGGTTTCAGGACTTGCATTTGTCTGTAATCCATTTTGAGGTTATTTTTGTATATGGTATAAGAAAGTGGCCCAAATTCATTTTTTGCATGTAGCTGTCCAGTTTACCCAGCACTGTTTATTGAAGAGACTGTCTTTTCCCCATTTTACATTCTTGCCTCTTTTATCACAGATTAATTGACCATATAAGTGTGGGTTTATTTTTGGGTTCTCTAGTCTGTTCCATTGAACTGTTTGTCTGTTTGTGTGTCAGTACCATACTGTTTTGATTACTATAGTTTTATAGTATAGTTTGAACGCTGGGATTGTGATGCTTCCAGTTCGTTATTCTTTCTCAAGATTCCTTTGGCTGCTCAGGGTTTTCTGTGGTTACATACAAATTTTAGGATTATTTGTTCTAGTTCTGTGCAAAATATTATTGGTATTTTTTTTTTATTAAGGTATCATTGGTATACAATCTTAATGAAGGTTTCACATGAACAACATTGTGGTTACAACATTCACCCATATTATCAAATCCCCTACCACACCCCATAGCAATCACTGTCCATCAGGGTAGTAAGATGCTATAGAGTCAGTACTTGTCTTCTCCGTGCTATACTGCCTTCCCTGTGACCTACCTATATTGTGATTGGGAATTATAGTGACCCTTAATCCTCTTGTCCCTCCCCATGCGTACTCCCCAACCCCTTCTTGGAGTCGAGTCTGCTGCTATTTTGTTCCCTCAGTTTTGCTTTGTTGTTATATTCCACAAATGAGTGCAATCATTTGGTACTTGTCTTTTTCCTCCTGCCTTATTTCACTGAACATAATACATTCTAGCTCCATCCATGTTGTTGCAAATGGCAGGATTTGTTTTCTTCTTATGGCTGAATAATATTCCATTGTGTATATGTACCAGACCTTCTTTATCCATTCACCTACTGATGGACACTTAGGTTGCTTCTATTTCTTGGCTATTGTAAATAGTGCTGCAATAAACATAGGGGTGCATATGTCTTTTTGAATCTGAGAAGTTGTTTTCTTTGGGTAAATTCCTAGGAGTGGAATTCCCGGGTCAAATGGTATTTCTATTTTTAGTTTTTTGAGGAACCTCCATATTGCTTTCCACAATGGTTTAGTTTACATTCCCACCAGCAGTGTAGGATGGTTCCCTTTTCTCTGTATCGTTGCCAGCATTTGTTTTTTCTTGTCTTTTGGATGTTGGCTATCCTGGTGTGAGGTGATATCTCATTGTGCTTTTAGTTTGCATTTCCCTGATGATTAGTGATGTGAAGCATCTTTTCATGTGCCTGTTGGCCATCTGAATTTGTTCTTTGGAGAAGTGACTGTTCATATCCTCTGTCCATTTTTTGATTGGGTTATTTGCTTTTTGGGTGTTGAGGCATGTGAACTCTTTATTTTGGATATTAACCCGTTATTGGATAAGTTGTTGTGAATATATTCTCCCATACTACAGGATGCCTTCTTGTTCTATGGATGGTATCCTTTGCTGTACAGAAGCTTTTTAGTTTGATGTAGTCCCATTTGCTCATTTTTGCTTTTGTTTCCCTTGCCTGGTGAGATGTGCTCAGGAAAAAGTTGCTCATGTTTATATTCAAGAGATTTTTGCCTGTGTTTTCTTCTAAGAGTTTTCTGGTTTCATGACTTACATTCAGACCTTTGATCCATTTCTAGTTTACTGTTGTGTATGGGGTTAAACAGTAATCCAGTTTCATTCTCTTGCATGTAGCTGTCCAGTTTTGCCAACACCAGTTGTTGAAGAGGGTGTCATTTCCCCATAGTATATCCATGGCTCCTTTATTGTATATTAATTGGCCATATATGTTTGGGTTTATATCTGGGCTCTCAGTTCTGTTCCATTGATCTATGGATCTGTTCTTGTGACAGTACCAAATTGTCTTGGTTAGTGTGGCTTTGTAGTAGAGCTTGAAGTTGAGGAGCGTAATCCCCCCAGCTTTATTCTTCTCAGGATTGATTTGGCTATTCGGGGTGTTTTGTAATTCCATATATATTTTAGAACTATTTCTTCTAGTTCTTTGAAGAATGCTGTTGGTATTTTGATGGGGATTGCATTGAATCTGTATATTGCTTTAGGTAGGATGGCCATTTTGACAATATTAATTCTTCCTATCCATGAGCATGGGAATTATTTCCACTTATTGGTGTCTTTAATTTCTCTCATTAGTGTCTTGTAGTTTTTAGCATATAGGTTTTTGACCTCCTTGGTTAGGTTTATTCCTAGATGTTTTATTCTTTTTGATGCAATTGTAAATGGAATGTTTTTCTGATTTCTCTTTCTGGTAGTTCATCATTAGTATATAGGACTGCAGCAGATTTCCGTGTATTAATTTTGTATCCTGCAACTTTGCTGAATTCAGTTATTCTAGTAGTTTTGGAGTGGATTCTTTAGGGTTTTTTATGTACAGTATCATGTCATCTGCAAAAAGTGACAGTTTAACCTCTTCCTTACCAATCTGGATGCCTTTTATTTCTTTGTGTTGTCTGATTGTTGTGGCTAGGACCTCCAGTACTGTGTTGAATAAAAGTGGGCACTGTGGGCATCCTTATCTTGTACCTAGTCTTAGAAAAGTTTTCAGCTCATTGCTGTAAAGTATGATGTTGGCTGTGGGTTTGTCATATATGGCCTTTATTATGTTGAGGTACTTGCCCTCTATACCCATTGTGTTGAGAGTTTTTATCATGAATGGATGTTGAATTTTGTCAAATGCTTTTTCAGCATCTTATTCTGATGATCATGCAATTTTTGTCCTTCTTTTTGTGGATGTGGTGTATGATGTTGATGGATTTTTGAATATTGTAGTATCCTTGCATCCTGGAATAAATCCCACTTGGCCATGTTGGATGATCTTTTTGATGTATTTTTGAATTTGGTTTGCTAATATTTTGTTGAGTATTTCTGCTTCTGTGTTCATCAGGGATATCAGTCTATAATAATTTTCTTTTTTTGTGGTGTTTTGTATTAAAGTGATGTTGGCCTCATAGAATGAGTTTGGAAGTATTCCCTCCTCTTCTACTGTTTGGAAAACTAAGAGGAGGATGGGTAGTAGATCTTCACTAAATGTTTGATAAAATTCAGTGGCGAAGCCATCTGGTCTAGGTGTTTTGTTCTTAGGTAGTTTTTTGATTACCAATTCAATTTCATTGCTGGTAATTGGTCTATTCAGATTTTCTGTTTTTTTGTGGGTTAGTCTTGGAAGGTTATATTTTTCTAGAAAGTTGTCCATTTCTTCTAGGTTATTTAATTTGTTAGCATATAATTTTTCATAGTCTCTATAGTTCTTTGTATTTCTCTGTTGTTTGTAGTGAATTTTCCTTTCTCATTTCTGATTCTGTTTGTGTAGACTCTTTTTTCTTGATAAGTCTGGCTAGGTTATGCAGTTTGTTAGCATATAATTTTTCATAGTAGTCTCTAATAGTTCTTTGTATTTCTGTGCTGCCTGTAGTGATTTTTCCTTTATCATTTCTGATTCTGTGTTTGTGAGTAGACTCTCTTTTTTCTTGATAAGTCTGGCTAGGGGTTTATCTATTTTGTTTATTTTCTCAAAGAACCAGCTCCTGGTTTCATTGATTCTTTCTATTGTTTTATGATTCTCAATTTTATTTATTTCTGCTCTGATCTTTGTTATTATCCCTCCCTCTACTGACTTTGGGCCTCATTTGTTCTTTTTCTAGTTTCATTAATTGTGTGTTTAGAGTGTTCCTTTGGGATTGTTCTTCTTTCTTGAGATAAGCCCCTACTGCAATATACTTTCCTCTTAGAACTGCCTTCTCTGTGTCCCACAGGTTTTGGGTGTTAAGTTTTTGTTTTCACTTGTCTCCGTATATTGCTTGATGTGTTTTTATTTTGTCATTTATCCATTGATTATTTAGGAGCATGTTGTTAAGCCTCCATGTGTTTGTGGGCTTTTTCGTTTTCTTTGCATAATTTATTTCTAGTTTCATACCTTTGTGTTCTGAGAAGCTGGCTAGTACAATTTCAATCCTTCTGAATTTACTGAGGCTCTTTTTGTGGCCTAGTATATGATCTACTCTTGAAAATGTTCCATGTGCACTTGAGAAAAATGTGTATCTTGCTGCTTTTGGTGGAGTGTTCTGTAGATGTCTGTGAGGTCCATCTCTTCTAAACTGTTGTTCAGTGCCTTTGTCTCCTCACTTATTTTCTGTCTGGTTGATCCATTCTTTGGAGTGAGTGGTGTGTTGAAGTCTCCTAAAATGAATGCATTGCATTCTATTTCCCCCTTTAATTCTGTTAGTATTTGTTTCACATATTTCGGTGTTCCTATGTTGGGTGCAGAGATATTTATAATGGTTATATCCTTTGGTTGGACTGACCCCTTTATCATTATTTAATGTCCTTCTTTGTCTCTTGTGACTTTCTTGTTTTGAAATCTATTTTATATGATACAGGTATTGCCATTCCTGCTTTTTTCTTCCTAGTATTAGCATGAAATATCTTTTTCCATCCCTTCACTTTTAGTCTGTGTATGTCTTTAGGTTTGAAGTGAGTGTCTTGTAGGCAGCGTATAGATGCATCTTGCTTTTTTATCCATTCAGTGACTCTCTGTCTTTTGACTGGTACATTCAGTCCATTTACATTTAGGGTGATTGTCAGTAGAAATGTTCTTATTGCCATTGCAGGCATTTGATTTGTGGTTACTAACGGTTCAAGGGCAGCTTCTTTACTATCTAACAGTCTAACTTAACTCACTTATTACACTATTATAAACACAATCTGAAGATTTTTTTCTCCCTTCTTTTTCTTCCTCCTCCACTCTTTATATGTTAGGTGTCATATTCTGTACTCTTTGTGTATCCCTTGACTGACTTGTTGGTTAGCTGATTTAATTTGGCATTTGCTTAGTAATTCCTTGGTCTACTTTCTTTACTGTGGTTTTATTTACTCTGGTGACAGCTATTTAGCCTTAGGAGCACTTCCATCTAGAGCAGTCCCTTTAAAATACACAGTAGAGACTTTTTGTGGAAGGTAAAGTCCCTCAAGTTTTGCTTATGTAGAAATTGTTTAATCCCTGCTTCAAAGTTAAATGATAATCTTGCCAGGTAGTGTATTCTTGGTTGGAAACCCTTCTGTTTCATTGCATTAAACATATCAGGCAACTTCCTTCTGGCATGTAAGGTTTCTGCTGAGAGTCTGATGATAGCCTGATGGGCTTTCCTTCGTAGATGATCTTTTTTCTCTCTCTGGCTGCTTTTAATATTCTTTCCTTGTCCTTGTTCTTTGCTATTTTATTTATTATAGGTCTTGGTGTTGTCTTCCTAGCGTCCCTGTGTTGGGAGATCTCTGCACTTTCATGACCTGCGAGACTGTTTCCTTCGCCAGATTGGGGAAGTTTTCAGCAATTATTTCTTCAAAGAGACTTTCTATCCCTTTTTCTTTCTCTTCTTCTTCTGGTATCCCTATAATGTGAATATTTTTCCTTTTGAATTGATCACACAATTCTCTTAATAGTATTTCATTCCTAGAGATTCTTTTATCTCTCTGTGCCTCAGCTTTTTTTTCTGTTCTCTAATTTCCATTCCATTTATGGTCTCCTCTACCTCATCTACTCTACTTTTAAATCCCTCCATTGTATATTTCATTTCAGGTACTGTATTTTTCAAAGTTTCTCTCTTTTTCTTGAAGTTGTCACTGAGATCTTGAATATTGTTCTGTAGCTCCATGAGCTTGTTTATGATTTTTATTTTGAAATCTTTATGAAGATTGGTGATTTCAGTTTCACTGAGCCCTCTTTCGGGTTGAATGATTTCGTTTGACCAAGGTTCTTTTGCCTTTCCATATTCCTGGAATAATAACTTTGTGTAGGCATTGCCCTCTAGTGCCCAGAAGCTCTACTCTCCAGAGTTGCCTAGCACCTGGAGCAGTGGTGGGGGTCCTAGGTATGTGGTGCTGGTGCATGCCAGGAGGAAAGAGCTCTTTCCTGCTTTCTGGCTGCAGTACCTGTCTCCACTGCCAGGTCCAGTGGGCCAAGCGCTTAGGTTGGAGCCTTTTTGTTACATAGCTGCCATAGGCAGGGCCACCCTCCAGCTGTCCTGGCATAATGGTAGGGGCAGCCGGTGTGTGGACCTGTGCTTACTGGGAGGAAGGAGTGACAGGCTGAGTATCACAGTGGGGGGCCTCAGTGCTGCATTGCCAGTCAGGGGGATGGAGTGTCTAAAGTTTCTGGAAGTTCCCAACCTGCTGGGCTGAGTGTGCCAGGACGATTTTGTCCACCTGTCCTTTCTCCTGAGCAGCAAGTTCTGTGTAACCCTTGCCCCTTTTGCATCCCACTTGCTGTTGGGAAGTCTTCCAAAGTGCCCATCTTTCTTTTGTCCTGGAGCAGCTCGTTGTGGGTACCTGTACTCCACAAGTGGCTGGAATCTCAGTCTCTCCAAGTATTCTTGTCTTTGCTTTCCAACCCCTCTAATCTTCAGTGCACCATGTGATGTGGGTTTTTGCTCCCGGAGCAGATCTCCAGGGGTGGGTATTCAGCGGTCCTGGGCTTCTACTCCCACCCTGCTCCATTTCTCTTCCTCCTGCCTGTGAGCTGGGGTGGGCAGAGGTCTTGGGTTCCACCAGATCATGGCATCGATGCTTTATCATTTTCTATGAGGTCTTCTCTTTTCCCCAGATACTGGCAGTCTCATCTGCAGTCTTTGGTTCACTCTTTCAGGATTAGTTGTATTTCCTGTATTTTCGTGTTATACCTAGTTTTGGGAGGAGGTTTCTCCCTTATTTCTCCTGCCACCATCTTTTTCACCCTCCCATCTATTGGTATTTTGATAGGGATTGCAATGAATCTGTAGATTGCTTTGGGTGGCGTAGACATTTAAACAATATTCTTTGAATCCATTAACACTGAATAGCTTTTCATTTATTCCAGTTTCTTTTGCCAGTGTTTTATAGTTTTCAGTGTACAGATCTTTCATATCCTTAGTTAAAAATTTTCCTAAGTACTTTATTCTTTCTGATGCTAGTATAAATTTGATTTAAAAAAATTTTCCGGATAGTTAATATATGGAAAGAAAAGATTTTGTATCTTGATTTTGTATCCTGCAACTCTACAGAATTCTTTTATTCTAATAGTTTCTGGTGGTGTCTTTAGGATTTTCTATATGTAAGATCACATTATCTGCAAATGGACAGTTTTATTTTCTTCTCCTGATTTGGATGCCTTGTTTTCTTTTCTTGACTGATTGTTGTGGCTAGGGCTTCCATGCAGTACTATGTTGAATAAAATGGTGAGAGTGAATATCCTTATCTTTTTCCTGATCTTAGAGGGAAAACTTTGATCTTTTTACCATTGAGTATGATTTAGCTGTGGGTTTGTCATATATAACCTTTATTATGTTGAGGCATGTTCCTCCTACACCCTCTTTGTTAAGAGTTTTTATCATGAGTGGATGTTGGATTTTGCCAAATGCTTTTTCTTCATGTATTGAGATGATCATATGATTTTTGTCTTTCAATATGTTAACGTGGTTGATCAGTTTGTAGATATTGAACCATCTTTGCATTCCTGGAATACATCCCACTTGATAGTGGTGAATGATCCTTTTAATGTATTGTTGAATTCCATTTGATAATATTTTGTTGAGGATGGGTTGCATCTATGGTCATCCAGGGATATTGGTGTGTAATTTTTTTTTTGTAGTTTTTTTGTCTGGTTTTAGTATCAGAGTAATTCTGGCCATATCAAATAAATTTGGGAGCATTCCTTTCTCTTAAGTTTTTTGGGGATAGTTTGAGGATAGGTATTAATTCTAAATGTTTAGTAGAATTCACCTGTTTAGCATGTGTTTTATATTAGATAGTACATCTACAGTCCAAGAGGACAAAATGTATTATAATGTACCTATTATTGTTAGTAAGCTCATGAATATATCTTATTCATTATAAATAAGTTTTCATTTTTGAAAAATTGTGAAATTGTTAATTTCAGATTTTGATGGACCATCAAGTGAAGGAAAGTGATCATCAGATTCTCAAACGACGACTTCGAAGTAAAATGGCTAAATAAATCACTTATGCTGAATGTTTTATATTCATAATCATTGTAACTTGCATCCTGACTTTCTAAAGATAATTGTATATATTACTATGTGTTAAATCCCTCTGTATAAATTTTATACTTAGTAAAATTTTAATTGAATAAATAAATCTTAATAAATTTACTTGTCCACTTTTTTCAAATACCTTCTTTTCAACCTGGATGTATTTCCTTATTATCGCAGGCATAGGATCAGTGAGGAAGAATGCTATTGTTGTATTTGTTTCTTTTCTATACATAGATCTCATAGGTCAGATCATTTGGCTTACTATATTTACCAGGGTCTTAAGATTTCTTTTTATTATATGTGTTAGGAGATACAACTGCTTTTACATATCTGTTGGATTATAGCTAAGATCCAGGGAATAAGTGGGGACAGCTGTCGTATGCCATACTTAATTTGTATGCACATAATTTAGAAAATATTTCAAGTTTTTAATTGGAATTTTTTTTAATAATAGAGTTGCTGATTTTTCCCAGACACGCAACATCAGAAGCAGAAATAAAGGCAGACAAGATAGCATTTAAAGGCCAAAAAGCACTGATAGCTAGAAGAGATGGAACTTTAGACCTAGAGACATAGAATTTTAGACCTAAAGACATCATAAAAATACATTTTCTTTATTTTATTTTATTTTTTTGTATTCTTTTTTTAAAGTTTATTTTGATATCATTAATCTACAATTAAATGAGCAATATTATGGTGATTACACTACCCCCTTCATCAGGTCCCCCCCACCAACCCCATTACAGTCCCTGTCCATCAGCATAGTGAGATGCTATAGAGTCACTACTTGTCTTCTCTGGGTTGTACAGCCCTCCCTGTGCCCCCCTAACATTACATCTGCTAATTGTAATGCCCCTTTTTCCCCCTTGTCTCTCCCTTCCCACCCATCCTCCCCAGTCCCTTTCCCTTTGGTAACTATTAGTCCGTTCTTGGGTTCTGTGAGTCTGCTGCTGTTTGGTTCCTTCAGTTTTTTTCTTTGTTCTTATACTCCACATATGAGTGAAATTATTTGATACTTGTCTTTTTCGGCTTGGCTTATTTCACTGAGCATAATACCCTCTAGCTCCATCCATGTTGTTGCAAATGGTAGGATTTGTTTTCTTCTTATGGCTGAATAATATTCCATTGTGTATATGTACCACCTCTTCTTTATCCATTCATCTACTGATGGACACTTAGGTTGCTTCCATTTCTTGGCTATTGTAAATAGTGCTGCGATAAACATAGGGGTGCATCTGTCTTTTTCAAACTGGGCTGCTGCATTCTTAGGGTAAATTCCTAGGAGTGGAATTCCTGGGTCAAATGGTATTTCTATTTTGAGTTTTTTGAGGAACCTCCATACTGCTTTCCACAATGGTTGAACTAATTTGCATTCCCACCAGCAGTGTAGGAGGGTTCCCTTTTCTCCACATCCTCGCCAACATTTGTTGTTGTTTGTGTTTTGGATGTTGGCCATCCTCACTGGTGTGAGGTGATATCTCATTGTGGTTTTAATCTGCATTTCTCTGATGATTAGCGATGTGGAGCATCTTTTCATGTGCCTGTTGGCCATCTGAATTTCTTCTTTGGAGAAGTGTCTATTCATGTCCTCTGCCCATTTCTTAATTGGATTATTTGCTTTTTGTTTGTTGAGGTGCATGAGTTCTTTATATATTTTGGATATCAACCCCTTATCGGATATGTCATTTATGAATATATTCTCCCATACTGTAGGATGTCTTTTTGTTCTACTGATGGTGTCCTTTGCTGTACAGAAGCTTTTCAGCTTGATATAGTCCCACTTGGTCATTTTTGCTTTTGTTTCCCTTGCCCGGGGAGATATGTTCATGAAGAAGTTGCTCATGTTTATGTCCAAGAGATTTTTGCCTATGTTTTTTTCTAAGAGTTTTATCGTTTCATGACTTACATTCAGGTCTTTGATCCACCTTGAGTTTACTTTGTGTATGGGGTTAGACAGTAGTCCAGTTTCATTCTCTTACATGTAGCTGTCCAGTTTTTCCAACACCAGCTGCTGAAGAGGCCGTCATCTCTCCAATGTATATCCAAGGCTCCCTTATCAAATATTAATTGACTGTATGTGTTTGGGTTGATGTTTGGATTTTCTATTCTATTCCACTGATATGTGGGTCTGTTTTTGTGCCAATACCAAATTGTCTTGATTACTGTGGCTTTGTAGTAGAGCTTGAAGTCAGGGAGTGTCATTCCCCCTGTTTTATTCCTCCTTCTCAGGATTGCTTTGGCTATTCGGGGTCTTTTGCGGTGCCGTATGAATTTTAGAATAATTTGTTCCAGTTCATTGAAGAAAGCTGTTGGTAGTTTGATAGGGATTGCATTGAATCTGTAGATTGCTTTAGGTAGTATAGCCATTTTGACAATATTTATTCTTCCTAGCCAAGAGCATGGGATGCATTTCCATTTGTTAGTGTCCTCTTTAATTTCTCTTAGGAGTGTCTTGTAGTTTTCAGAGTACAGGTCTTTCACTTCCTTCGTTAGGTTTATTCCTAGGTATTTTATTCTTTTTGATGCAATTGTGAATGGAATTGTTTTTCTGATTTCTCTTTCTGTTAGTTCATCATTAGTGTATAGGAAAGCAACAGATTTCTGTGTGTTAATTTTGTATCCTGCAACTTTGCTGAATTCAGATATTAGTTCTAGTAGTTTTGGAGTGGAGTCTTTAGGGTTTTTTATGTACAATATCATGTCATCTGCAAATAGTGACAATTTGATTTCTTCTTTACCAATCTGGATGCCTTGTATGTCTTTGTTTTGTCTGATTGCCGTGGCTAGGACCTCCAGTACTATGTTGAATAACAGTGGAGAGAGTGGGCATCCCTGTCTTGTTCCCGATCTTAGATGAAAAGCTTTCAGCTTCTCGCCGTTAAGTATGATGTTAGCTGTGGGTTTGTCATATATAGCCTTTATGATGTTGAGGTACTTGCCGTCTATACCCATTTTGTTGAGAGTTTTAATCAGGAATGGATGCTGAATTTTGTCAAATGCTTTTTCAGCATCTATGGAGATGATCATGTGGTTTTTGTTCTTCTTTTTGTTGATGTGGTGGATGATGTTGATGGATTTTCCTGTGTTGTACCATCCTTGCATCTCTGGGGTGAATCCCACTTGATCATGGTGTATGATCCTCTTGATGTATGTTTGAATTCGGTTTGCTAATATTTTGTTGAGTATTTTTGCATCCACGTTCATCAGGGATATTGGTCTGTAGTTTTCTTTTTTGGTAAGGTCTTTGCCCGGTTTTGGTATTAGAGTGATGCTGGCTTCATAGAATGAGTTTGGGAGTATTCCCTTCTCTTCTATTTTTTGGAAAACTTTAAGGTGAATGGGTGTTATTTCTTCTCTATATGTCTGGTAGAATTCAGAGGTGAATCCATCACGTCCGGGGGTTTTGTTCTTGGATAGTTTTTTGATTACCGCTTCAATTTCGTTGCTGGTGATTGGTCTGTTTAGTTTTTCTGTTTCTTGCTTGGTCAGTCTTGGAAGGTTGTATTTTTCTAAGAAGTTGTCCATTTCTTCTAGGTTTTCCAGCTTACTAGCATATAGATTCTCATAATATTCTCTTATAATTCTTTGTATTTCTGTTGGATCCGTCATGATTTTTCCTTTCTCATTTCTGATTCTGTTTATGTGTGTAGATTCTCTTTTTCTTTTAATGAGTCTGGCTAGGGGTTTATCTATTTTGTTTATTTTTTCAAAGAACCAGCTCTTGGTTTCATTGATTTTTTTCTATTGTTTTGTTCTTCTCAATTTTATTTATTTCTTCTCTGATCTTTATTATGTCCCTCCTTCTGGTGACTTTGGGTCTCATTTGTTCTT
Organism: Smutsia gigantea; assembly: GCA_032199065.1. Lineage (NCBI taxonomy): Eukaryota > Metazoa > Chordata > Mammalia > Pholidota > Manidae > Smutsia > Smutsia gigantea. The sequence continues at coordinate 85,626 of JAVSCE010012550.1, read as the reverse complement.
CTTTTTCCAATTTCAGTAATTGTGTCTTTAGACTATTCATTTCGGAGTGTTCTTCTTTCTTTAGATAGGCCTGGATTGCAATATAGTTTCCTCTTAGAACTGCCTTTGCTGCGTCCCACTGAAGCTGTGGCTTTGTGTTGTTGTCATTTGTCTCCATATACTCTTTGATTTCTGTTTTGATTTGGTCATTGACCCATTGATTTATTAGGAGAGTGTTGTTAAGTCTCCATGTATTTGTAAGCCTTTTTGTTTTCTTTCTAAAGTTTAATTCTAGTTTAATACCTTTATGATCTGAGAAGTTGGTTGGTAGAATTTCAATATTTTCGATTTTACTGAGGTTCTTTTTGTGGCCTAGTATGTGGTCTATTCTGGAAAATGTCCCATGTGCACTTGAGAAGAATGTGTATCCTGTTGCTTTTGGGTGTAGTGTTGTGTAGATGTCTGTTAGGTCCATCTGTTCTAGTGTGTTGTTCAGTGCCTCTGTGTCTTTACTTATTTTCAGTCTGGTTGATCTCATTTTCTTTATTTTAAAGATGAGAAAACCGAGACCCATAAAGTTTACTTCTTCAAGATCATACATCTAAGTATATTGACCTTCGGTTTGAAAAAATACTAGGAAGGGGCAAAAAATAAAGCAGAGGCCCCCAGAGTTGTTTCTAACTGGGCTTTTAAATCTGTATCTAGTTTATGTATCTAAATTTTTTATATGTCAATCTACAGCTTATCTATATACTTAATCTATATCTGATTTATATACCTAAAACTATAAAAGTCATTGGATTTTAGCACTGTTTACTTTATAATGATGCCCCTGTATCAGGAAGAAAGGTTATCTTTGGTATCTTGTTTAGGAAACACGTATAACATATTTAGGGAAAATCTCCATCAAAGTAGTTAATTGAAACTTAACCTCTTTAAAGTGCAGCATGTTTTTATTATACTACCTGGTTGCATCATGGTAAAAATATATACATAGTTGATACTCATTATCTATAGATTCTGTGTTTGCAAATGTGCACTTGCTAAAATTTATTTGTAACTCCAAAGTCAGTACTCTAGACCCTTTTTCTCAGACATGCACAGAGTGGCAAAAAATTTGAGTCATCCAACATGCGCATTCCTAGCTGTGGATGAACCAGATGATACTGCATTCTTGTTCCAGCACTCAGACTGTGAACAAGTGTCCACATCCCTGAATATGAAATGAAATCAAGCCTCAACAAGACTTGCAAGGGAGACAGAGTTTGCCAAATTAGAATGGCTTGAGAAACACCTTGGGCTTTCCACAGATTCATACTAAGAAAGCCTAAAACCGAGAATATATAAGTTGAAAGTAATCAGTAACTAATCAAAATGCCTACTAGAACAAAAGTCCATTCTCCCAAGGAAAAATATGATACAGATTCTCTAAAACATATGTTTTTGTCATGTGTGACATACAGTCAAAATTCAGTACATAGGGAAAGAAACAGGAAGAGGAGTCCAACGATAAGAAAAAAACAGCAATCAAAGAAAACAAACATTGACATGGTGCAAATGTTGCATTCTGAAAAATATTAAAGCAGCTATTAAGGAATTCAACAAAATCTTACAAGCCTTGAGAAAACACATTGCATACAAGCCACTGACTGGGAGAAAATATTGCAATACATACATCAAGGACTTACATATAAGAATATGTAAGAAACTCTTAAAATTGTAATGCGAATACAACCAACCTGGTAAAAATCTGGTAAAAAACCTGAATAGATGCTTCACTCAAGAATATAATAGGCAGTGGTCAATATACATATGAAAAGATACTCAAGGTCATTGGTTATCTTGGAAGACAAATTAAAGCCACAGAGGCAAAATTGGAGTGAGAGAAGGAAGATAAGTGATCGCTTTGAAGCTGGGTTCAGGAGACGGGATCAGAGAGCATGAGGAAACTTCTATGGGCGATGACTGTTTTATACCTTGATGTGAATTCTGTATACAGTTGCTAAAAATAAAATTTTCTATTTGAAGTGGATGAATTTTATTTTATGAAACATTAGCTCAATAAAAATCTTGATATAGTAATAAACAAGGTGTCTAGAATAGCCATAGTTAGAAAGACTGACAATTCCAAGTGAATTTTGTGTCTTGTAACATATACATTAAAAGAATTTTTTTTCCTGGTATAGTAATTGTATTTGTTTTTGACTGTGGTAGCATCATGTTTTGGAAAATGTTTCGGAGGCAACTTGACAAGAACTGTAACGTGATTAGTTAAAAATAATGGTTATAATTGAGCCTTTTTATTAAACCTCACTTTAGAATACAAGTGTTAATTCCACTTGAAGTGGTTGATAGAAACAGATTTGGAGGACAGTATGAAAATCTGTAGTTGGTATTCAAATGTAAGATAAAGGTAAGCTGAATTTTTAATTCTAAATGCTGCCGGGAGATCATTAGTCGAAGGAATCTTGTGAAGCCTTTTGTAAAGGAAATAAGTTAATACTTAGGATAATCATTTTCTAATCTATATGTTTTACAAGTTTAAAGTTTTCTTTCAGAAGGCTATACCTAACTTGAAATTAATTATAAGTCAACTTAGCAAATGCTCATCGAAAACTGATTATGGTAAATACTGTTTAAAGCACATGAGAAGAAAGCTAAATATTATGTATCTGAGAATGGAAAGAAGGCAATATACTATTGAGTTCTCTTTTTTATTACATTTATTTTGGCCTTCAGTAGCACTCAAGAAAAATTAGACTTTAAAAATCAAGAAAACAACTTCAGAGGTCCAGGAAAATATTGGCAGGCATGCATGTTAAAGAAGCCTGGAAGCCATCCATGCCTGTGGCTTTCTGGACATTCAAAATTTGCTCCATTTGTACCAGTTCTTGTAAATTCACAGTCTGAATGTTCTCACTGATCTGAACCTCTCACCTCAGCTGAAAGGAGAAGCCCATAAACATAATGTTCTGGTTACCCTAATCCACCGTGTGAAATAGTGCTTCACCTCCCAGCTGCCTGGCTTCCCTAACCTTACCTTCCTCCCATCACTACCTTGGAGCAAGATAAAAGCACTTCAGCTATTTGATCTCTGCTTACATCATCACTGCAGCTGTAATTGCTGTGATTGCAATTTGATCAGGATGGCCATTTGCCTCCCTCTCCACGTATTTTGTAAAGCATAGAGGCTATCAGTATATCTGCTTTGGCAAAATCCTTTAGTAAAAAAGAATGACCAGACTAGGCACTAGCCTGGAATTTTACTAGCTAATTTGATTCTTCAAAACCTTTTTGTTTATTTTATATATATATATGTATTATATAACACCTTTGCAATGTAAAATAACAAATGGGCCTCATGGTATGGACTCAGCATGATTAGGTTCTATATACAATCTAAATTCAGATAACAATTTATGTGCAGTTTGTATACCAATTCAGCAACCTGATAATTGATGGTTGCTAGTCCCATGAAATTGTAGTATAGTTAGGCTGGTGGTCTAGCAGTGTGGTGTTCAAGAATGCAATTTTATACTCAAACGTAGTCCCCCTGTATTATCATCCCCATGTGGCATTTATTTTGGGCCTCTTTTGTCCTTAGATGACTACTTTAAAACTTATTGGCAATGAATAACCACTCAAAACACCAACAATCACTGAGAGAGGAAGTATGAACATGGATTATTAGTCAAACCTAAGATGAATTTTTGAAATTTTTAATAGGAAGGAAATAAGATTTAAAATGTTTTCTCAGAAAATACATTTGTGGATATTTTTTAAGATAAGATGCATTGTTGTTGACTGATAATCCAGTAGACCGGTGGTCTATTTGTTAGACCACAGCCAGGCTCTTCATGTTTGTATCATCTGTAGTTGCATTCGTGCTGCAGCCACAGGGTTGAGTGGCTGTGACAGAGACCCCATGGTCTACAAGGCGTGAAATAGTTACCATTTGGCCCTACACAGGAAACTTGGCCACTGCAATAGGTTGTACCAGTTGCTAAGTGGTACTTAACCCAGCAAGGTGCTAAATATTTGTGTTCATCAAGTGATGTTTCCTGCCACTTTTTGGCATACTCTTCAGGAGTAAATGTAGTGTCACACTGCCTGGCCTATAGCTGTATTTTTGAGGACTTACTATTTTTATTTACTAAAGTTAAAAGTTTTATTAAATTATTTTTATTTTTTATTAAATAAGTATAGCACACTTGTTTCCATTATAATGAATGATTAACATTTTTATTGTGACCATTTTTTCATGTTGTAGATACAGGAGATTCTGGGGCAACAGAGAAGGAAGGAGGGGAAGGGAGGGGAGGGGAGAGGAGGGGAAGGGGGAAACGAACACTCAAGTCCAGTCTCAACATCCTCAAAGGGTATCCCATGCAGGGGGATTGTTTTCTGTTCATGCCTATATCTAGATCAGCCCTGGAACTGCTCTCCTTGCTGTGGTGGGCCAAGGTAGGGTGGCCCATCTGATGAGATTTCCAAGTCCAACAAGGGGCCTGGAACTGGCACAACCTGGGCCTGATGGTGGATGTGGAGGAGCTGTCTCTCCCACAGCACATATCCCTGGAGCAGGGACATCCATCCATGGCCACTCCCCTCTCCCACCCTTCTCTAGAGTACCACTTTGTCCTATAGCACACTTATTTTTAAGAATAAATTATAAAAAGAAGGGAGTAAAAGGGCTTCATATTGTTTCTAAAGTAAATTTTGGTTAAAGTTTTAATAGTATTAATAACATCTATAAATTTGCAAAACTATATGAGGAACGTAGTTTGGGAAGAGCTGCTCTTGATCCTAGCTACTTAAAGTGGACTGGCAACATGGGCATCACTTGGGAGCTTGCTGGAAATGCAGAATCTTGGACCCCACCCTAACTCCTGGATACAAGCTGCCTTTTAACAAGATCTGCAGATGAATCATGTACAGTAACCCTTGAGGAGTACTGCAAGTTACATCTCATCAATTAAAACTTCTCCACTTAAGGTGAAAAACACAAGGAAGACTTGATTCTCACAAAATTATTTTTGAATATCCTTGTTTTTAAAAAACAAAATGTGAAGTATACAAAAAGGTATCAATGATCACAAAGTGAACACATGTATTTAATGATAACTCAGCAAAACTTCACTCCCCTGAAACTGATATATCGTATGTTATAGATCAATAAGATAATTCTGTCATTACTCCTTGCCCCATCCTAGTCACTGCCTCTCCACATTACCAAAAGGTAACCACTATCTTGATTTCTAACAGCATAGAATGCAAAAAATGTATGCAATTGTTGTGTCTGACACCACTTAAATTATATTTGTGAGATCCACGTTCTGTATACCTATAGGTTTCCCCTTTTAATTGCTGTATAGTATTCCATTGTGTATCACAATTTATGCATTTTACTATTGATGAACATTTAGGTTTCCAGTTTTTGGTTATTTAAAATGTTGCTGGCATACCATAAACACCTGTGCATATCTGTGGGGTGTACCTAGGAATTAAAATTGCTAAATTATAGGGTGTATTTGTTTTCAATTTTAGAAGATACCAGCAAACAATTTCCCAAAATGGTTGTACCAAAGTACAGTCTTACCAGCAGGATATGGGACTTGGAAGTTGCTCAACAATAGCTTGGTCTTGTACGGTTTTAATTGTACTTCTTTGATTACTACAGAGGTTGAAAGCCTTTCATATGTTTATTGGCTATTTGACTACCTCCTTTTTGCAAAAGCCCTCACTTATTTTTAAATTGTGTTGTTAGTCTTTTTCTATTTATTTTTAGGAGTTCTGCACATTCTGGATGTGAGCCCTTTTGTCATTTACATGTGTTGTAAATATTATTTCTCACTCTCTGACTTGCCTTTTTACTCTTTTAATGATATATATATTGTATAATTTTAAAAGTCATGTTCAGTGAGAGTTGGTCAGAACCATCTAGTCCAATATTGCCCAAAGCAGAACTAGCCTCCATTTTAATAACTAAATCTTAAAACCAATAATGCATGTATCATGGTGAGAACTGAGCCTTTATCAGTGGGAATTAATTTGAGAAACTTTGTAAAGGATAGCGACAAGTTTGAATCTATTCATCTTTATTTGAATGTCTTCTAGAACTAGTAAAAAGTAGTAAATAAAACGTATCTTCAATGCTGCATATATAAGAACTTCTGTCATATATGTATGTCTGACCTATTTTCCTCTCAAGATTATCAACTCTGCTTGACAAGTGCATATTAAATAAATCTGAAATCAGTTGGGAGGAAAAATAGAAAACAGGAAAAAGCATATCTCAGCAGAGTAAGTTTAAAAAAATGTTTTCTAAAACTTGTAAGTAACTTCAAGACTACAGAAAAGAGTAAGAATCTTACATGGAATACTTGTATAATCTTTACCCAGATTCTTCTATTCTTATTTTTAGCTTTATTGAGGTATAATTGACAAATAAAATTGTAATATATTTAAAGTGTACAAAGTAATGATTTGATCCCAGACCTGATTGAATTGGTCTGGGCAGGAGCTGGGTGTTGGGACGGTTCAAGCACTGCTGGTGATCCTTAAGTACAGCCAGGCCTGAGAACTACTGCTAACATTGCAAAGATAAGGTTGTCCACCAGATGGAGACAAAGTACTTCTCTGTGAAAAAGGCTTCTTGCAAAACCAATTCTCTGACTTAATCTGCACCAGTCTCAATTTATGTAATGTACCAAGCAGGGCAAACATGTGGGAAGATAAGCAAAATTATCTTTGGTACTGTTGCTTGCCAACCAAAGATATTCTTGCCACCACTGGATAAAATTCCAGGAATTAATTTCAAAAGTAACATGGCTAAAAATATATTTTTCACTCAATTTCCTGAACTAGCATCCAGAAATACTTTTCAGTTCTTTTCCTAGTTCACTGATAAAGTACATGATACAAGAAAGGAGGTTAATATTGCTCATATAGAGTAGAAATTTTGCCTTAAGATCACTCCAAAAATGATGCAAATAGAAATCACGTCAGCACAAATTAGCTAAAGATATGCTCACAAGGTTTTAGTAAATATGTAGATATACTAATGTGACTTAGGTTTATTATTAGAAGCTCCCAAGTTTTATTTCTCCCGTTTCTTGCCTTGCTCTCTATCATAGAGGCTATAAAAGCTATACGCTTCATCTCTGTCCCCTTGTATCTGGAGATGGTCAGTGAGATGTGGATGAAAATCACTGGAAAAGGCTTTCTTCCCTGAACGAAATAGTAAATTTCTTTCCTCTCTTTCTCCCTACTCTCTCCCCACATCTTGGGGACATGAAAGTTGGAGGTGGAGCAACCATCTTGGTCCAAGAGATGACAGGTGTGAGGACAAAGCCAGTATAAGGATGCAAGGACAAGCAGGAGAAGCCTGGACCCCGATGGGTCTCCCTGGGCAGTTGCTATGCTAGTTGAGGATTGCCTATCTCAGAACTTGTTATGGGGAAAATCGTCTTCCTGTGGTTTGCAGGTAAATTTATTCCTAACTGATCCATCACTAAAAAGCTGTTATACTGGCACATAGACATAAATATATCAACCTTAGACATTATCTTTTCTGGTTACTATATTTGTAACCTTTTTAGTTAAGCCCTGTGGCTTTTAGACAAAGCTAGAAATTTAGAAACACAATTTCCTCTTCTGAATGTTATTTCTAAAAAGCATATATTAAGTGCCAAGTTATAAGTACCAGGCAATCTACCAGGCATACTTGCCCAAACCACATTTTCTGAGCCAAAACACAGTTGGACATATCACCTGGTTATAGGGTGAATGTCTTAAACAGAAGAATGCTCAGAAATCCAGGATGTCCCCTCACCCTACTTGACATAGCCTGTGATTTCTTCAGGATATACACCAGGTCAAAGCACACAGACCCCTGCTATGGCTGAACACACAACAGAATAGAAGCAATAAACCAAGTGGGAATAGACAACGTGTGTTTACAGTAAGACAGGCCTAATTTAGTCTTAAAGGTAGATGACAAAGGTTCTAATTGGAAAAATAACTGGGAAAGAGTATAAGGTTTCTACATTTTGATTAAGCAGGGTGGCAATGTGTGGTTGTATACCCAGGATATCCAGGATAGTTGCTATTCTGTGGTCTAGCTTTGGAGGATTTCACAGAAGAGGATTTCACGAAATTCAGGGGCTGTTTAAAGAGCTCTGGAGAACTCAGTTGACAAAATGGGAAAGATACAGGCATATGATGTTGCCTTGGAAAGGTCTTAAAGGCATAGGTGGGTCCTCCTGGAACACAAGATAGAAAGAAATGTGTCCCTGAGTTGTACCATATGCCAGCTCTGTGAACAGCCCAGGGAACAGTGATAGAGTACTTCTAGAAAGCAAGAAGGAGGAGGAAATAAATCCCTTTAAGTGTTAAACTTCATTAGGGTCTGCTCCTGATGTTAACTGTCATGCTTGAATTATGTGCTGGGAACTCTCAAATCTTTATCTCTAAATCTAACCTCTTTCCAAGTTTCAGACTCCTGTCCAGCTGCCTCCTGATTGTCTACACTTGGATTTTTGCATAGTCGTTTCAGACTCACCATGTCCCCAAATTCTTCCTATATATTCCTTTCTCATTCTATATATTTTTGAACAACTTTTATTCAGTGCTCTGTGCCACTCGCTGTGCTGGTGTTGATGGTACAAAGTTGAGCAAAACCAGACATGGTTCTGCCCCACTGAGCTTTCACTCTAGAGGAGTAGACTGCCACTGCACAAATGAGAACACAAATAATAATGACATTCAATCCGTGATGACAGAGGCATGGATACGGTGTTATCTGAGAGTCAACAGAGAAACTGCATGTCTGATTAGGCAGACTATTAGCCGCCCAGCCACCCAAGCTACAAAACTGGGCTCTACACTGTCCTTTCCCTAACAGTTCATAAATATTCATATGCTACATCTTGCCTATTTGACCTCCTTAGTATTTCTCCAGTCCAGCTTCTCTTTCCCTGCCTCGTTACTCTGGGTGAGACTGTATTCTATAAGGACCATGCACTACTCTTTGATACCAGGCTTTGCCCTCTTTCCCCCTTGCCCTTCCTGTGTGCCTTTCCACACTGCCTCCAGACAGCTGGATCCAAACCTATATCTGACCATGGTGCTTTCCTGCCTAAAGCTTTTCTATTTTATGGTATAAAGTCAGCTCACATTTTTAACCTCCTTGCCATTTTTTTCTTCCTCTTGAACTTTGCACTCGAGCAATACTAAAACTATTCATAGTTCCTTGAACACATTATGGTGTTTTGTGCCTCTTAGCCTTTGGTCATGCTGTTCTGTCCTTGTGATGCCACCTCATCCTCTCATCTCTAACTTCCAATTTGCTCCTGTCTCACATGCCCCTCCTGGGCTCATAGTGGTTTATGCTTATTGACTTTCATTATAACACCCAGCATACATACACAGCATATGTGCGTATTTCACTTCAAGGAGGGAGCCTTACTTTACTCATCTTTATGTCCAGCACTGAGCTTGGCAACTGCAGTGTGTAGTGGAGCTCATTATGGGATGGAACCAGAAGTGCGGAGATACTAGTTTACCTGGGAGGAAATGTAATGTGATGCCTAAGACAAGGAAGCGATTGATGATTCAAGGTTTGATTGTCCAGTTGGCCCCAAAAGTAAACAGCACAGATGTTACAACTCCCTTACACAGACACATGTTCTCATCAGTCCCAAGTGGGCACATCCTCTTGATCCGCTAAATTGGGACATGTGCAGGGCATAACATGGGCCAATTATGTCTTCCATTTTCAATGGGAAAGCCTTAATTTTACCCTAATGAATGGTCAGGATTGTTCTGGCAATGGCTGCTTGATTTTGACTGTCCATAATAGCACCCTGGAGAGTATGATTTATGGGCTGGGATTTTTACCATTCAAACCGGAAGTTAAAGAATCGTTTCTTAATAGCAATACACTGAAAGCTTAGGTGCTGCAGCAACTTGCAAGATGCACTTGTGGACCCTGGTGTCCCGACAGCTGTACAATTGCGGCTGTATTTGAGACATACTAAAAAATTTTTGTGGTTTATCTGATATTCAAATTTAACGGGCATTGGGTATTTTATCTGGCAACTCTACACTGACGTGACTTGAAAAATACCCCAAATTAAGTGCTGTTTGACTGTTAGGAAGAATTTTGGTAAAAGCATCAGAAAAAATGGTTTTTAGCCACAGCTTTGCATCTTTCAGCTGCTATCTCCTTACCTTATGAAAGGAGAGGGCTTCAGATTCAATGGTTTTCAGATTTTGCTTAGTTTCAAAAACTTCACACAAATGAAATGTTATAGAAAGCCCAATATATAAAACAGGTAAAAGCTGAGTTGCTCTGATTGAAGTTGAGTGTGGACCACTCCCCACCCAAAGGTGGTAGATCAAAGCACAGTTTGAAAATCACTGGACTTGATGATTTCTAAATTCCTTCTATTTATGACAGTCTATGAGTCAAAGTGAATTCATCTCATGGGAGTAAAGATCCCGTTTGCGGTTAATCATGCCTTGTCCTTTCCTATTTACAGTGGCAAAGGCTCGAGAGATAAGAAAAGACAAATATTATCAATAAACGTGGCATTTAGGAAAGGTAAAATAAAATTATTAACTGCATTTATTTATTCAACAGATATTTGTTGAGCACCTACTAAAGACACTGCAGTAATGTATTGGGCACTTTGGAAGGAAAAAACTAAGAGAAACTTTAGAAGGACCTCTTATTGTATTGGAAGAGCTGAAACTTGTGTCCGAGTGATTATATCAAGTATTATGTCAGCATTTATTGAAATTCAGCATGTGATAAACATGTTTTTGCTTCCAAGTTTAAAAAATATTTCAGTGAACATTGGTCCGACTCACAATTCTCATTCCTTTCTGTCTGCTCTCATGACAGCCCTATTCCCTTTCATAGTTTTTCTAAAATGTATAATGAGATGATTCCTCTGCTTGTTTTTATCTCTGAATTTGTCTAGCTCGTTTAGGGTATTTCTATGTGTAGGAAGCACTACTTTTGCTAAGTGTAGGATGATAAAGTTACGCTGGGTGCTTTTCCCAACAAGGTGTTCCTGACCCAACCTCCTCCCACAGCACGATGTGTCCCCAGGTCCAGAGCAGATGAGGTCGTTTTGGATATCATTCTCATTTCCACCCACCCACATGCTGAGGCTGTTATCAAATTTTGCCATTTCTTGCTCTGCAGGATTTCCCCTGACTTTTCTCCTTTCTTTCTTTGCCATGCCTAATTCTCCATCTAAGCTCTGGTCCTCTCACATCTCCCACACTGCCATTTTCTCTTCCCAAGTCTCTTTCGCCCTCTCTTTAGACTCAGCAGTAGCTCTTCTTAGCCACCCTAAGGCTCACAGCAAGCTCCCTGAACCCACCGTTTTGTCCTTGTCTTTCTGCCATTGAAAATTCTCACGGGCATGTTTGAACAAATGTTAACATTTTGACATGGCTCTTGAAGGCCAGTTATTATTTTCCATTTGCTTTTGGCTTTTAAAAAACACTTGTTTTCCTTCCATGGATTACAATACTGTCTGTTGATAAAGTTTAAACATATGCAGATTTTTAAAAAGTAGATGAAAATCATAGGTAATTCTACCTCTCAGAGTCGGGGGTGGGGGTAAAGCATCTAAGATACTTCCTTTTGGCTATTTTTCTGTGCCAGTATATTTTTTTCCTTAACAAAAATAGAAGCAAATAATGTTATATACTGCTTTGCGGCTTGGTCTTTCACTTAACAATTATAGTGAACATCTTCTGATCTTTTTTTTTTAAGAGTACATATTTCTTTTTTAATAATATAATCATGCCTTAATATAAAAAACAAATTAGTTTTCCATATTCCTGAAATTAACTCATTTAAATGTCAAACATTCAAATTCTACATATTTTATCTGAAAATGTCTTGATTCTTTAAAGATATTTTTCCTGGACATAAGATTTTGGGGTGATTTTGTTGTTTTGTTGCTTTTGTTTTTATTTTAGCACTTTAAAAGGGTTGTTTCATGTTTCCTGGCCTTCATTATTTCAGATGAGAACTCATGTGTTATTCAAATCAGTATTCCTCTGTATGCAGTCTGTTTTTTTCTAGCTTTAAGATTTTTCTCTTTTCTTTGCTTTTTAGCATTTTAATTATGATGTACCTTGGTGTGACTTTCTTTTTATTATTCCTGCTTGATGTTCGTGAAACTTCTTGAAATTAAATTCATTTTTATTTGGAAAAAGTTGGCCATTATTTCTTGAAAAAATTTTTGCCTCATTGTCTCCTTCTGAGATGCTAATTAAAAATATAGACCTTTGGTATCTTCCCATAGGTCTTTAAGGCTTTGTTGATTTTTTCCATTTTTTTCTTAAGATTGAGTAATTTCTTGGGTTATCTTCACATTTATTGATCTTTTCTTTCTTTTCTCTATATTGTGGTTAAATTCAACTAGTGATTTAAAATTTCTTTTTTTCAGGTATTGTGTTTTTTGGTTATAGAATTTACATTTTCTTCTTTTTTTGGTGATCTCTATTGAGATCTCCTGTTCTTCCTATATCATGAGCATATTTTGCTTTATATCCTTGAGCATAGCTATAGTAACTGCTTTAAAATCCTTATCTGCAAATTACAGTATCTGGGTCATGTTAGGGTATTTTTCCTTGATTATTTTTTATTTTAAGAATGGGTCATGTTCTCCTGTTTCTTCATGTGGGGAATAATTTTGGATTGTATCCTCATTATGGCGAAAGACAAGTTGTAGAAACTTTGGATTGTGTTATGTTCCTCTGAAGAGTACTGATTTTGTTCCTTTTTTAAAGCAGGTAGTTAACTCAGCTGAATTTAAACTGCAAAACTGTCTTCCCTATGTGAGTGGCTGCTCAAATTTCCGTTCTTTTCTGCTGGCCTACACAGAGTCCTCAACTGTGCACGTATGTCTGGGATAAGCCAGAGATTGGACAGAATTTTATGCAGATTTTAGGGTTCCCATTCTCTGGCTCTCTTTTTTATTTTATTTTATTTTATTTTGGTATTATTAATGTACAATTACATGAGCAACATTATCGTTACTAGACTCCCCCTATTATCAAGTCCCCACCACATACCCCATTACAGTCCCTGTCCATCAGCACAGTAAGATGCTATAGAATCACTACTTGTCTTCTCTGAGTTATACTGCCTTCCCTGTATCCCCCTGCCCCTGCTACATTATGTGTGCTAATCGTAATACCCCTTTTCCCCCTTATCCCTCCCTTCCCGCCCATCTTCCCCAGTCCCTCTCCCTTTGGTAACTGTTAGTCCATTCTTGGGTTCTGTGAGTCTGCTGCTGTTTTGTTCCTTCAGGGATTGCATTGAATCTGTAGATTGCTTTAGGCAGGATGGCCATTTTGACAATATTAATTCTTCCTATCCATGAGCATGGGATGTATTTCCATTTATTGGTATTTTCTTTAATTTCTCTCATGAGTGTCTTGTAGTTTTCAGAGTATAAGTCTTTCACTTCCTTGGTTAAGTTTATTCCTAGGTATTTTATTCTTTTTGATGCAATTGTGAATGGAATTGTTTTCCTGACTTCTCTTTCTACTAGTTCATTGTTAGTGTATAGGAATGCAACAGATTTCTGTGTATTAATTATGTATCCCACAACTTTACTGAATTCAGATATTAGATCTAGTAGTTTTGGAGTGGATTCTTTAGGGCTTTTTATGTACAATATCATGTCATCTGCAAACAAGGATAGTTTAAGTTCTTCTTTACCAATCTGTATACCTTTTCTTTCTTTGTGTTGTCTGATTGCTGTGGCTAGGACCTCCAGAAAAATGTTGAGTAAAAGTGGGGAGAGTGGGCATCCTTGTCTTGTTCCCATCTTGAACATATTCTGATCTTATTAAATATTTTCCCTCCATATCTTTAAAGACTTGTGTAATGTTCTGTCAGATGGATGTGCTATAATTTATTTAGCCTGCCCCATTTTGTTGGTCATCTAGGTTTCTCAGCTTCTCCCTGTTAAAAGCAGTGCTGCCCTGAATAGTACTGGGGCTTCAGTTTAAGCATCGGTGTTTTTATCTTCCTGAGGTCAATTCTTAGAGAAAATGCTTACACTTAACCCATTACTATTGCCAGGTTTCACTTCCTGTTTGGCCAAACTTCCTCCTGGTGTGATAAATCAGTCCCTTGCTCTCTCCCTCTCAGCTGTCTGAGACCTGCTTCATCCCCTGGCCTGGCTCACTTCTCTCCCCTATAAACCACAAGGGTGCTAACAGATTTTACCTGGTGAACACGACTATGTTTTCAATTCTGCAGGTGGTAGGAAAGCAGAGCCACCCACTCCTTTCTCTTTCCAATGTTGCTGTTATTTCCATCTCTTGAGAGCTTAAAAGGATGAAAAACTTCCCTAACTTGAGGTTCACATAACATCGTGGAGGGGAAGCCTCTGCAATCACATACACACAGACACACAAATGTGCACACACCACACTCCTCAGACCCTGACCTCAGCTCCGAGTTCCAGGTGAGGGTCCTACATAGAGGAGAGTCTAGATCAAGCCCCGGGGAGCTAGTTCCTCCCTTTGGCCCTGAGAAGAAAGTCTGGCACTAAGCAGTGTCATTTCGGGAAGGCTCAGGGCTCATTTTATCTTATGACATAAACAGTTGTTACAGGAGGAGGGAAAACTGATTTTTCAAGTTGGGTTCTGTGAGACCCTAGGGTGCCACCTCATTGTCCTGGGGGTCATCCCAGATGGGGAGCAGGAGGTAGAGATGATCGAGGGGACCCAGCTGGCCTGTCTTCTTGTCCTGCAGGAGAAGATATAAAGAGTGCTGGGAGGAAGCAAGGAGCTTTCTGAAGTAAGCAGAGGTCATGTCTTAACCCAATGTTCCTAATTTTTTGCCTTTCTTCCTTTTTTTGAAAGAAGGTAGCTGTTGGGCCTGGGATGGGGCCCAGGAGAATCTCCCAGAAGTTGGAGCCGTGCGCTCGTGCTCGCTTCTCATCTGGAACCCCACAAGTGCTGAACTGGGAGGACTGTGCAGAGGCACCGCTGAGAGCAAGGGATAGAAGGAAGGGGACAGCCATGTCCTCACTGCATGGCATGGCAGACACACTTGAATTTTCCTGTGGGTCATGAGTGAGCTGGGCAGTGAGCAGAGAGCGGGGACTGTTTTGTCACCTTAATCGCTGTTGGAGGCCTGTGCTGTTGGTCTGTCAGGCCAGGGCCACTCACAGTGTCTGATGGGGGAGGAAACAAGACTGTCTTTGTAGGATCACTGTGACATCACAAATCTGAGGAGTCATGTCTTCATCACATCTGTGCATCCAGATATTCGCGTTGTCCCTGCACAAGACAGACTTGTGGGACAAGAGTTGAGTGTAAGGCTCCCTGGAAGCTGCCAGACTGTTAGGCGTCCGGCGCTGAGAGTGGAGGTCCTAGGCCTGCATGGGGACGGATGATAATGATGGTACTTAAGAAAGTGACATTTTGAACCTGAAATGATAGAAAGAAATTGCTAGATCAGGCCTTGTTTTCCAGATTGGTTTAAATTTAGTTTTGTCATTTCTGAAAATGAATGAACACTCATAAAAGAAAAATTCAACTATTTATAAAAATAAAGTGATTTTTATTCTTTTTTTTTCCTTCTTTGTTTTTTTATTATTTTTTATTTTTTTAATATAATTTATTTTATTATCATTAATTTACAATTACATGTGCAATATTACGATTATTAAACTACCCCTTCATCAGGTCCCCCACCAACCCCATTACAGTCACTGTCCATCAGCGTAGTGAGATGCTATAGAATCACTACTTGTCTTCTCTGAGTTGTACTGCCCTCCCCGTGCCCCCCCAACATTACATCTGCTAATCGTAATGCCCCTTTTTCCCTCTTATCCCTCCCTTCCCGCCCATTTTCCCCAGTCCCTTTCCCTTTGGTAACTATTAGTCCGTTCGTGGGTTCTGTGAGTCTGCTGCTGTTTTGTTCCTTCAGTATTTTTTCTTTGTTCTTATACTCTACATATGAGTGAAATCATTTGATACTTGTCTTTTTCGGCTTGGCTTATTTCACTGAGCATAATACCCTCTAGCTCCATCCATGTTGTTGCAAATGGTAGGATTTGTTTTCTTCTTATGGCTGAATAATATTCCATTGTGTATATGTACCACATCTTCTTTATCCATTTATCTACTGATGGACACTTAGGTTTGCTTCCATTTCTTGGCTATTGTAAATAGTGCTGCAATAAACATAGGGGTGCATCTGTCCTTTTCAAATTGGGCTGCTGCATTCTTAGGGTAAATTCCTAGGAGTGGAATTCCTGGGTCAAATGGTATTTCTATTTTGAGTTTTTTGAGGAACCTCCATACTGCTTTCCACAATGGTTGAACTAATTTGCATTCCCACCAGCAGTGTAGGAGGGTTCCCTTTTCTCCACATCCTCGCCAACATTTGTTGTTGTTTGTGTTTTGGATGTTGGCCATCCTCACTGGTGTGAGGTGATATCTCATTGTGGTTTTAATCTGCATTTCTCTGATGATTGGCGATGTGGAGCATCTTTTCATGTGCCTGTTGGCCATCTGAATTTCTTCTTTGGAGAAGTGTCTATTCATGTCCTCTGCCCATTTCTTAATTGGATTATTTGCTTTCTGTTTGTTAAGGTGCATGAGTTCTTTATATATTTTGGATGTCAACCCTTTATCAGATACGTTTTTTATGAATATATTCTCCCATACTGTAGGATGTCTTTTTGTTCTACTGATGGTGTCCTTTGCTGTACAGAAACTTTTCAGCTTGATATAGTCCCACTTGTTCATTTTTGCTTTTGTTTCCCTTGCCCGGGAGATATGTTCATGAAGAAGTTGCTCATGTTTATGTCCAGGAGATTTTTGCCTATGTTTTTTTCTAAGAGTTTTATGGTTTCATGACTTACATTCAAGTCTTTGATCCACCTTGAGTTTGCCTTTGTGTATGGGGCTAGACAGTAGTCCAGTTTCATTCTCTTACATGTAGCTGTCCAGTTTTTCCAACACCAGCTGCTGAAGAGGCTGTCATGTCCCCATTGTATATCCAAGGCTCCTTTATCAAATATTAATTGACTGTATATGTTTGGGTTAATGTTTGGATTTTCTATTCTGTTTCACTGGTCTGTGGGTCTGTTTTTGTGTCAATACCAAATTGTCTTGATTACTGTGGCTTTGTAGTAGAGCTTGAAGTCAGGGAGTGTAATTCCCCCTGTTTTATTCCTCCTTCTCAGGATTGCTTTGGCTATTCAGGGTCTTTTGTGGTTCCATATGAATTTTAGAATTATTTGTTCCAGTTCATGGAAGAAAGCTGTTGGTAGTTTGATAGGGATTGCATTGAATCTGTAGATTGCTTTAGGTAGTATAGCCATTTGACAATATTTATTCTTCCTAGCCAAGAGCATGGGATGCATTTCCATTTGTTAGTGTCCTCTTTAATTTCTCTTAGGAGTGTCTTGTAGTTTTCAGTGTACAGGTCTTTCACTTCCTTCGTTAGGTTTATTCCTAGGTATTTTATTCTTTTTGATGCAATTGTGAATGGAATTGTTTTTCTGATTTCTCTTTCTGTTAGTTCATCATTAGTGTATAGGAAAGCAACAGATTTCTGTGTGTTAATTTTGTATCCTGCAACTTTGCTGAATTCAGATATTAGTTCTAGTAGTTTTGGAATGGAATCTTTAGGGTTTTTTATGTACAGTATCATGTCATCTGCAAATAGTGACAATTTGACTTCTTCTTTACCAATCTGGATGCCTTGTATGTCTTTGTTTTGTCTGATTGCTGTGGCTAGGACCTCCAGTACTATGTTGAATAACAGTGGAGAGAGTGGGCATCCCTGTCTTGTTCCCGATCTTAGATGAAAAGCTTTCAGCGTCTCGCCGTTAAGTATGATGTTAGCTGTGGGTTTGTCATATATAGCCTTTATGATGTTGAGGTACTTGCCCTCTATACCCATTTTGTTGAGAGTTTTAATCAGGAATGGATGCTGAATTTTGTCAAATGCTTTTTCAGCATCTATGGAGATAATCATGTGGTTTTTGTTCTTCTTTTTGTTGATGTGGTGGATGATGTTGATGGATTTTCGAATGTTGTACCATCGTTGCATCCCTGGGATGAATCCCACTTGATCATGGTGTATGATCCTCTTGATGTATTTTTGAATTCGGTTTGCTAATATTTTGTTGAGTATTTTTGCATCTACGTTCATCAGGGGTATTGGTCTGTAATTTTCTTTTTTGGTGAGGTCTTTGCCTGGTTTTGGTATTAGAGTGATGCTGGCTTCATAGAATGAGTTTGGAAGTGTTCCTTCCTCTTCTATTTTTTGGAAAACTTTAAGGAGAATGGGTGTTATTTCTTCTCTATATGTCTGGTAGAATTCAGAGGTGAATCCATCAGGCCCAGGGGTTTTGTTCTTGGGTAGTTTTTTGATTACCAATTCGATTTCGTCGCTGGTGATTGGTCTGTTTAGTTTTTCTGTTTCTTGCTTGGTCAGTCTTGGAAGGTTGTATTTTTCTAAGACGCTGTCCATTTCTTCTATGTTTTCCAGCGTGGTAGCATATAGATTCTCATAATATTCTCTTATGATTCTTTGTATTTCTGTGGGGTCCGTCGTGATTTTTCCTTTCTCATTTCTGATTGTGTTTATGTGTGTAGATTCTCTTTTTCTCTTAATGAGTCTGGCTAGGGGTTTATCTATTTTGTTTATTTTTTCAAAGAACCAGCTCTTGGTTTTATTGATTTTTTCTATTGTTTTATTCTTCTCAATTTTATTTATTTCTTCTCTGATCTTTATTATGTCCCTCCTTCTGGTGACTTTGGGCCTCATTTGTTCTTCTTTTTCCAATTTCAGTAATTGTGTCTTTAGACTATTCATTTGGGAATGTTCTTCCTTCTTTAAATAGGCCTGGATTGCCATATACTTTCCTCTTAGAACTGCCTTTGCTGCGTCCCACAGAAGTTGTGGCTTTGTGTTGTTGTTGTCATTAGTCTCCATATATTCTTTGATTTCTGTTTTGATTTGGTCGTTAACCCATTGATTAATTAGGAGAGTGTTGTTAAGTCTCCATGTATTTGTGAGCCTTTTTGATTTCTTTCTAAAATTTATTTCTAGTTTTATACCTTGGTGATCTGAGAAGTTGGTTGGTAGGATTTCAATATTTTTGAAATTACTGAGGTTCTTTTTGTGGCCTAGTATGTGGTCTATTCTGGAAAATGTTCCATGTGCACTTGAGAAGAATGTGTATCCTGTTGCTTTTGGGTGTAGAGTTCTGTAGATGTCTGTTAGGTCCATCTGTTCTAGTGTGTTGTTCAGTGCCTCTGTGTCTTTACTTATTTTCTGTCTTGTTGATCTGTCCTCTGGAGTGAGTGGTGTGTTGAAGTCTCCTAAGATGAATGCATTGCTGTCTATTTCCTCCTTTAATTCTGTTAGTATTTGTCTCACATATGCTGGCGCTCCTGTGTTGGGTGCATATATATTTATAATGGTTATATCTTCTTGTTGGACTGACCCCTTTATCATTATGTAATGTCCTTCTTTATCTTTTGCTACTTTCTTCGTTTTGAAGTCTATTTTGTCTGATACAAGTACTGCAACACCTGCTTTTTTCTCTTTGTTGTTTGCATGAAATATCTTTTTCCATCCCTTCACTTTTAGTCTGTGTATATCTTTCGATTTGAGGTGAGTTTCTTGTAGGCAGCATATAGATGGGTCTTGCTTTTTTATCCATTCTGTTACTCTGTGTCTTTTGATTGGTGCATTCAGTCCATTTACATTTAGGGTGATTATTGATAGATATATACTTATTGCCATTGCTGGCTCTAGATTCGTGGTTAGCAAAGGTTTCAAGGGTTGCTTCTTTACTATTTAACAATCTAACTTAACTTTCTTGTGAAGTTATTGTAAACACTGTCTGATGTTTCTTTATTTCTCTCCTTTCTTGTTCTTCCTCCTCCATTCTTTCTATACTAGGTGTTTTATTCTTTGCCTTTAGTTAGTATTTGGATGGTCTGCTTTCTTTGCTATGATTTTATTTTCTCTGGTGACATCTTTTTAGCCTTAGGTGTGCTTCCCTCTAGAGCAGTCCGTTTAAGATATCCTGTAGTGTTGGTTTATGACAGGCAAACTCTTGTCAACTTTCGTTTGTCTGGAAATTGTTTAATCCCTCCATCATATTTAAATGATAATCGTGCTGGATACAATATTCTTGGTTCGAGGCCATTCTGTTTCATTACATTAAATATATCATGCAATTCTCTTCTGGCCTGTAAAGTTTCTGTTGAGAAGTCTGATGATAGTCTGATGTATTTTCCTTTGTAGGTGATCTTTTCTCTTTCTCTAGCTGCCTTTTATACTCTCTCCTTATCTTTGATCTTTGCCATTTTAATTATTATGTGTCTTGGTGTTGTCTTCCTTGGGTACCTTGTGTTGGGAGATCTGTGGGCTTCCGTGGACTGCGAGAGTGTTTCCTTCCCCAGTGAGGGAAAGTTTTCAGAAATTATTTCTTCAAAGACCCTTTGTATCCCTTTTTCTCTCTCTTCTTCCTCTGGTACTCCTATAATGCGAATATTGTTCCGTTTGGATTGGTCACACAGTTCTCTTCATATTCTTTCATTCCTAGAAATCCTTTTATCTCTCTCTGCCTCACCTTCTCTGTATTCCTGTTCTCTGATTTCTATTCCATTAACAGTCTCTTGCATCTCATCCAGTTTGCTGTTAAGCCCATCGATCGCTTGTCTGATTTCTGCATTGTCTTTCCTGACTTCCCTCACTTCCTCCCTCAGCTCTTGCACATTTCTCTGTAGATCCATCAGCATGGTTGACTTTTATTCTGAATTCTTTTTCAGGGAGGGTGTGCAATTCCATCCCTTCAGACTCCCTCTCTGGGGTTGTCTGGTTGATTTTGGTCTGAACCATATTCCTCTGTCTTTTCATGGCTATATAATTGGTCACTGATAGTTGCCATGTATGTCAGCTGGGCTCTTTAAGACTTTAAAAAGAGAAAAAAAAAGAGAAAAAAAAGAAAAAAGAAAGAAAAGAAAAAACAAAAACAAAAGAAAAAACAAAACAAAACAAAAAAAACAAAAAAAATGCCCACCAGACGTAGATTTTGTGGGAATGCTGTAGGTGGCGCTATTGCCCCACTATTCCACAGCTGTGACTGTGCCGCTCCGCAGGGCCCTTTATCACTCTGGCAGGGGTGGGAACGAATAGGAGGCTGTTGATCTCAGTGAGAAGTGTTAAGTATGGCTACACTTCCTCAGTTGCCAGCTAAGGCGTCTGAAACTCCCCAGGACTCCCAGCCTGCTGGGCTGAGTGTGCTGGGGCGATCCGGCTCCTCCGCTGGGCTCCTGTCTCTTTAAGACCGCTGAAGAAAGCGCGCACTTTTTTTTTTTTTTCCTTCCCGGGAGCCGGCTGCAAGCACCCTGGCGCGTTCCCCGCTCAGATCCTGCCCCTCTGTCTCCCCAATCTCCGCTGCACTGCGCAATGTGGGTCAGCGCTCCCTGCGCAGATCCCGGGGCTGGCTACTTCGCGGGGTGTACTTCCACTCCCTCCCGGCTCTGAATCCTCTCCTCCCGCCGGTGCGCTGGGGTGGGGGAGGGCTCGGGTCCCGCCGGGTCGCGGCTCCGTATCTTACCCGCCTCTTGGGGTGCCGAGTCCTCTCGGGTGTAGCTGCACGCTGTGCACTTTCCTGTGTATTCTCGTCTCTCTTTTAGGGATAGATGTATTTTCTGGGTTTTGGTAGATAAATACAGTGTTGGGAGATTTCTGCCGCCCTGCTCACACCGCCATCTTCCCGGAAGTCCCCTGATTTTTATTCTTGCACATAGATTATTTATGACTGTTTAAATCGCATTGTTATTCTGTTTTTCAAGGGAGAAAGTTGGCCCAGAGAAAGGCAGTGATTTATCCAAGAATTTAGTTATTACGCAGCCGAGGTAGTCCTGGAACCCGTTTGCTCATCACTCTGTCAATACTTTCCAAACAGAATTGGGTGTATTAACTTGTAATGAGAGAGAATGAATGCCATGCAGAAAGATGGCAGGGGCAATGAAATGGATTGTTTTAGGATGGACTTGTAGGATTTGGGCTTATGATAGGTGATTTGGGGGCAGGTTTAGGGAAGTGGTTCTTTGCTCTGAATGGGATGTTGTCTGAAATAAGTGGTTCTTTGCTCTGAATGGGATGCTGGTGTCCAAGAGACAGATGATGTATCTGAGGAAGCAATCTATAGGTCAAATATGCTTTGGGGCATCTTCTGCTAACACAACCAGCTCAAATAAAAATAGACCTTAAAAGGAGCAGCAGATAATTTATAGCAGACTTGTAATTTGATGAAATTGTTTTTTACCTGGTGTTGGAGGAGAGGAAGCCAGGTTGCTTTTTAGAAATTTGAACAATGTGTTTTAAGAGTTATATTAAGCTTGACATCTTGGTTCCAACCTTAATATGTTTTCAGAGAGAGTAAACTGTCCATAAACAAGGAGATGAAAAATACTTGTTTTTCCTCTGTTTTGCCAGTAGGGATTTTTCCTGTCTTTCTTTTCCATGGCCTTCACAATATAAGAATCTGAAAATTTCTGCTAGCCACCTGGTTATAATACCTGAGACCCAACCTGGACAGAAAATAGACTGTTAGAATAAAGAGCTTGTGCATACATTTTAATTTATTGTAACCACAGTTAAGATTAAATTTTCCTACTTACCAGAGGGCAGTAACCAGATACTCAGAGCTCCTTCTGAAAATGCCATTTGCATTATGCCTCAGCTTTTGGGGAAGAGGGATATGAGATATATGAAGTAGAAATGGGGACTTTTTCCAGGTTTCTTAATTGGTATCTGAGTTTGGCCTCTGGCTGGGACAGGAGGAGCTTCTTGGAGGGAGTGTAGGTGAGCCCTAAGTTTCAGAGCTGCTGTATAGAAGCTCTACTTATTGAAAAGCCGGTGGTTTGGGGTTGCATAGATTAATTCCTGACTAAACTCTTGGGCCTGATGAATAATGCATGGCCTGTGAACTAGAGGTAGACTGGCC
The DNA here is from genome assembly GCA_032199065.1 of Smutsia gigantea. Taxonomy (NCBI): domain Eukaryota; kingdom Metazoa; phylum Chordata; class Mammalia; order Pholidota; family Manidae; genus Smutsia; species Smutsia gigantea. Next base: position 62,605 of record JAVSCE010012550.1, on the reverse strand, counting down.
AACCAGCTTCACACATTAATCTAGATATAAACACCATTTTCCCTTAAGCCTTCTTAAAAGCAGGGGCATAATGGTGGAGATCCTCTAAGTGAACAACCTGAGGTGCAGAGGAATCATTTTAGCAGCTGAAGCATCTAGGAAAGTTGCTGGGAGGGCTAGGAGGAGACCAGGATTGGCAAGGGGAAGATCACCCTGTGGGAAAGGCAGCGTGGAGTCCCTCCCGGAGGCAGAAAGCTGTGGGGACAAAATGGGCTGCTTCTTGGGAGACGGAGTTTGAAAGAGTGTCTGCTGGCTGTCCAGCTGTGCAAGAATTCAGGTGCTGCTCAGAGGAAGCGGGAGAGGTGGGAGCTTCTGTTGCTGAGATGTGTGGGTTTTAAAAAGCTTCTTTCTTGCCTGTTCCATGTTAATCAAACCAAATGTGGGAGAGGAGCAGGGGCTCTGGGGAGAGAAACTGTTGCTCAGAGCAGAGCTCATTTCTGCTGGCTGGGGCTGTGCTCCTTACCTACTAGCTGTGTAACCTGGACTATGCTACCTAAAGTCTCTGTGCACTGAGTTCCTCATTTGTCAAAGGAAATTGTAAATGCCTTCTTTCTAGGAATGATTTGAGGATGAAGGGAGGTTAGGCTTTAAAATAGCTATGGCAGGCCTTAACATCCAGAGAGTTCTCAATGATTACTGGCTCATTTCTTCCTGAGCAGAAAGTAACACATTCCCTCTATGCAATCTAGCAAGCCTGGGGTCACAGGGACAGGACTCAATTTGGAGCGAAAGGGATTTCACATACAGCCTCTTCCTAATTCTTGTTTTAATACAGATGACAAGAAACAGAGCAGTTTTCTGCAGGAGGCCTGTCATTTGGATCTGTTACAACCCCTTAAGCCACAGGACTGAAAACACATTGCCCCTAATAATCTGGAGCCAGAGAGAGGTGGGTCTGATTGGGTTAACTGACAACACTTAGGACTGAGAACTCTGGTTTATTAATTATTCTTTTCTCCAAAACAGCGTGAGGGTCATGTAGAACTTGGCATTTCCAAGTCTCTGTAGGCAGCCAGCAGCTAAAAGTGACAAGAGTTTCAAATTCTAGTTAAAAGCCTAGTTCTTGTTCCTGTTTCCATGGATCTATGTGGAAGTCACGTGGATAAAAAGAAAGAAGACTTAGAAATAGCTGGGCTGAAGAAACCAGCCCTGCTAGGATTAACTAATTTTTCTGGGCCCTGACCTGTCATTCCAGCACTTCAAACATACAGCTGTTTATTGAAAACCAAGCTTCCTTCCAGAATGGCTAACTCATCCTGGTCTACATGGACTTTTCCTGAATATATCACGGCATGTCTGAGTTCCCACAAACCTCTATGTCCTGGGCCAGCTAGGACAATTGGTCACCCTATTGGAAAGGACAAAGACAAATCATTGAGAGATAACCCTCAAACTCTGAAGCTATAGCCTGGGATCTGGGGTAAGGGAAGTCCAGGGGGTTAGTTGCTTAAAGTAGGTCCCTAGTGTCACAAACTTAAACTAGTCAATTACTAGGAGCTGGAGAGGTCACTGAGGCCACTTTGGATAACCAATAAGCGAAATAACCAAATGCCACAGAAACATAGAAGCAAAATTTACTGCCCACCCTGAATTGAAATATGGGCTGGCCGCAGACAAGGACCTCCCTTGGGACTTAGGGCATAGGAAATAAAATTGCTTTCTAGGGAACTGGTCAGCAGAGCAGGACTCATCAAAATCACCTGGGGCATTTTCTAAACCGTTTCCTGGAACTCACCCCAAATCAACCAAATGTGATGATTGGGGTCAAGGACTGGGAATCTATCCTTTTTTTTTTTATTAAGGGATCATTGATATACAATCTTATGAAAGTTTCACATGAGCAACATTGTGGTCACCACGTTCACCCATATCATTGAGTTCCTCCCACACGTCACCACAGTCACTGTCCATCAGTGTAGTAAGATGCCACAGAGTCACTACTTGTCTTCTCTGAGCTACACTGTCTTCCCCGTGACCCCCCCACACCATGTGTGCCAATCATAATACCCCTCAATCCCCTTCTCTCTCCCTCCTTTCCCTCCCTCCCCTACCCCTCCCTTTTGGTAATCGCTAGTCCCTTCTTGGGTTCTGTGAGTGTGCTGCTGTTTTGTTCCTTCAGTTTTGCTTTATAGTTATACTCCATGAATGAGGGAAATCATTTGGTACTTTTTCTCCTCCTGGCTTATTTCACTGAGCATAATACCTTCTAGCTCCATCCATGTTGTTGCAAATGGCAGGATTTGTTTTCTTCTTATGGCTGAATAATATTCCACTGTGTATATGTACCACCTCTTCTTTATCCATTCATCTACTGATGGACACTTAGGTTGCTTCCATTTCTTGACTATTGTAAATAGTGCTGTGATAAACATAGGGGTGCATCTGTCTTTTTCAAACTGGGCTGCTGCATTCTTAGGGTAAATTCCTAGGAGTGGAATTCCTGGTTCAAATGGTATTTCTATTTTTAGTCTTGAGGAACCTCCATATTGCTTTCCGCAATGGTTGAACTAATTTACCTTCCCACCAACAGTGTAGAAGGGTTCCCCTTTCTTTGCATCCTTGCCAGCATTTGTTGTTCCTAGTCTTTTGGATGGTGGCCATCCTAATTGGTGTGAGGTGGTATCTCAGTGTGGTTTTAATTTGCATTTGGAATCTGTCCTTTTAATAAGCCCTTGGGGGACTCCAATGTGAAGTGAGTTTTGGCGACAGTTTGCTCTGGGGCAGTCATCTTCAAAGGTGTTTGACCACTTACTCCTAGCAGTGAAAAAAAAATTTTTTAATATGTATCTTCAACATATGTATATGCATGAATGTATAAAATTTTCTGTTTCCATTACTTCTACTCATCTTTTAAGTTTCACATTTTATGGCTTGAGGAATGGTTAAATCAGCTTGGTTTATATTCTTACTGTACCTTGGCTCTTTTGGAACATACTCCAGTCTGCTGGACTGGCAAAAGACTATGCCTATTTTATTCATCTCTGTATTCACAGCAGCATAGTGCTTGGCCCATAGTATGGGTTCAATAAATACTGGTTTGAACTGAATTTGGGACTCCTTTTTAAAAGAGAGAAAGGTTGTCCATGGAACAGTGCTGGTTAATGCTAACACTGCTGCCCAAACTGCTTTATGTTTCCATGGGAACATAGCCAGTAGTATATGTAGGCACCTCTACCTGTCAGTGCCAGGTACCCAAAGAGAGTTTAAAATCCCATTTCCTGGTCTCCAGCTGGTTTTCTCCCCTAGTGGCAGACGTCCTGTTGCAGGAAATGGGACTCTTCTTTGAAAGAGCAGCAGGAGAGATCAGTAAGAGCCTTTCAATCCAGTCAAGAAAGGAAGGGAGTGGAGCAGCTTCATTCTGCAAACAGTAAGTCCCCTCAGGTGGCGTGACTCAAGGGGAAGCCTCCTTAAACAGGGAGCTAAAGAACAAATCCACTTCACTCTCTCCGGGGCCTTACTGTTGAGTTCCAGTGATTGCTAACATAAATTATGCCATCACTACTTAATAGCACCTTTGAAAATAGGGATTGCTGGCTTTGGAAAAACCTGGTCAGTTTCTTTATATACTATTGATAGAGAAGATCAATACCAAAATGAAGATTGAAAGGCGCAGAGTACTTTCATGGTTATATAACTGCTTCCAGGCATGGGAGGTAGGTGCTGTGCATAGTTTAGGTAAACTGTGAAACTAGAATAATGTTGTAGCTAGAGAGATCTTTGAGATTCTGACCCTCAATTTGTATCAGCACTGAGGTCTATGTTGTGGAATGACCCAAACTAATTCACTTACGTACAACCATTAGGCTCTTTTTTGCAAACATCAGTAATTTTTAATGATTTGAAGCTGGTGAGGGTTATATCCCCCTGCTTACAACTTCCTGCTAGATTATGATGGAAGCAAGTTTCTGGCCAAATCCTGCCACATACTCATATATAATAGCAAGCAATCCCCAAAATATGATCTTTGAGATCCTCTGACCATAGTTAAAGAAAAAATTATCCATGACACTTATCAAAGTAGTAAAGCAGCTTTATTCAGGACTATTGAGATAGGTATATGGGCTAATGCAATGGGGTTTTGCTATAGGAGAAAGAAATTGGGCTCAACTCCTAAATGTAGCAAGGAAAAGTGGGAATTTATAGCAAGGAGCAGCATGTATGTGTGTATGGTGGCAGAGAGAGAGATATGTGTCAGTGGACAGAAAAGTGTTAAGAGGAAACATCAAGGGTAAGGGAGGGATACTGGTTAAATTGACCTAACAGGATTCTTGCTGAAAGCAGGCCAGGATGATTAGACATCATGTGGGGGATGTTGGAGGATGAAGAACCCAATCAGATGTAGAGAGTGAGCAGATGGGGACGATGGGGGGTTCTGGTTGAACTGCCTTAGCAGGACTCTTGCTAAAATTGGGCTCTTGACATGCCCAAGGATGGTGCTTAGTTGAAAAAGGGCTCAGAGGAGCCCAACTAGAGTTTAGTTAAGGAAAGAATCTTTGTCACCGTTCCTGGTATGAAAGATGCATGAGAGGAAAATGCAACAATATTCTAGAAGCTAGATTCTGCTAACCTCATATAGTTGGATACTGACATCAGGAAGCCCTTGAATCAGTAGCTTTTCTGTCTGGCATTAAGCCTGGGGTACATTTCGGTGTATAGACTGCTGCACGTGCTAGGTTTTTTACCCTTTCTTATGTAAAAGCAGGAAGAGCCTTTTTAATGCTTTTAGCCAGACCACATGTCTTGAAGAATGTTCATACTGGTGTAAGACCCAGAAAACAGGCCCTGCTCAGCCCCGGGATGGACGGCGACCCAAATACTCACAAGAGACCGGTCTTGATGCAAACAGCAAGAGGTTTATTGATTCCACCAGTGCGCTGGGGTCAAGACTCATAACTCACGCAGGAGCAGAGTCCAACCTCGAGCAGAAATTACAGGAGGTTTTTAAAGGAAAAAGGGACCATAACCAGGGGGAGGCGAGGGGGAGGTCTGCTGATGATTCGATAGCAAAAATATTTCAATTAGGGTCTCACAGGGCTTTATCTTCACAGTAGGGTCTCACAGGGCTTTATCTTCACAGTAGGGTCTCACAGGGCTTTATCTTCACAGTAGGGTCTCACAGGGCTTTATCTTCACAGTAGGGTCTCACAGGGCTTTATCTTCACAATCTATCAGTTTTGGGGAGGATTACCTAGGCACGGGTTTGCAAGCTATTGTGTCATTGTGTTCAGGCCGGTTTTTATGACTCAGGCCAAGGGTCAGAGCCTACTTAAAATTTTCCTATTCTTTCAGGTGGTTTCGGGGAAACTGAAACTCAGGCCCTCTGATTTCTGAGGCTTTCTGGGGCCTGTCATGGCGTTAGTTTGGTCCTTTCACTGGTGAAAAACCATAGCTCATCACCACTAGTTGGTGTTGATAAAGATAGTTGAGACAGTTGTAGGAGCCACCTCTGAACTGTGGCCTTTTAAACACTAGCTACCCCGTGTGGTGTGGTGTGGTGTTCCTCTTACAACAACTGACCACTCCAGGAGTGTAGACTGGGACTAGCAGGCAGTCAGTGTGAAAATATTTAACGGAAATTACAGACTACAGGATAGTGCTACTCAGGATTTTAAAAAAAATTTGTAATCTGAACAAAACAAGGTATTCTTGTGCTTCTTAATTATGTAGAGCAGGGGTTGTATACAGGGATGATTTTAAGGAAGTCCATATCAATGATAAAGGAGTAATTTTAAAAAATTTACTCAGTGTAATGATGTTGAGACAGGGACTGTGGGTGTAGTCAGAGTAGGGGGAGGGCCTCCGGAAAAAGCAAGGCAGAATATTAGCAGTCAGAGCAATGTAACTACGTGCAAGGAAACCCCCTACCAAAACTCTGTGTTAAACATTAAGCTCTAGAGTCATTCTTCAGTAAGATCAGTTGTTGTTCCCCAGATAAAGAAGAGTACCTCATGTTGTTATTATGCTAACCACTTGTAAGGTTCACTTTAGCATGCTAAAAGGCCCAGGACAAACTGGGCAACTAATTTAGCATGCAGACCCAGCTGTAAACAACATAGTAAAAGGCAGGGAAGATTCCACCTTAAAGATAAGATTGCATTTTAACACCCAGGAAGTTTGGGAAGCAGAATTCTTAACTTGTTCTTTAGCAAACAAACAATACCTCAGCCCACCTTGGGGCCTGGGCATGCTGCCTTTTGATATGCTCCTAGACCAGGATGCAGGTGTTCCGCAGAGAAATCCGGGGGGTGGAACTCCTTGTGTTAAGTTAATTTGGGGTGTTCAGACCCACGTGGCAGCTCTACACCCCTAAACCTTTTTTTCATGTTCTCGAAAAATCCTAATCTGTCTATAAAACCCCTAGACAACGCAGCACCCTGGACTCTCTTGTCCCCTCCTGGCATGAGCCGGGAGCTCTGTCTTTTAACTTTAGTTCTAAATAAAAGCCTGTACCTTGACTTGCTCTCCTACCTTGCCTGTTTATGAAGCTCATTCTTTGGCTTCGTGAACAAGAACCCCGGCATCAATGTGACAAAGAACATTCTTAATGTACAGCAGAACTGAAAATATTTGTCCCAATCATTGCCTCTCTCAAAATATTCCTCATGGACAGAGCTGCTTCTCTCAGCTCTAAACTATTCTTCCAAACCCATTTTCTCTCCTCTCCTCAGACTCTTAATTATTTTTCCCTTTCCAAAATGTGGATATCTAGGCTTTCTTTCGGATTCCTCACCATTCTCACCATCCACATAATAAAGCCCAGAAGTGAGAGGTGGGTGGGGAGTTAGGGGAGGAATGCAGGGCTGACATCAGAATTGTGGGAGGAGGGGAAGAGAGTGTGAAAATGCTTTCTTTTCTCCCTGTTATATAATTTACTCCAATACTCCAAACCCCAAGTTCATGGATGGGTGTATCTCTAGCAATGGATTATTCATTTCAGATCTCTTATTTCTCTTAATCACTCCCTTCCCATTACTACACATACTACTATTAAAAATATTTTTATGTTTTAGATTTACTCTAGCAATAACATATGTGCCAATGAAATTATTACAAATTTCAACCACTAATGGAATTACTGTTTTTCTTGTGCTTAGAAATGATAGCAATAAAAATTTATTCTCAGCTCTCCTACTGCAATGTTCAAACACTTAGAAAATGATAAATAGAGCAGCAGGGGGTCTGTAGCTATATATATACACACATCCCCCTCAGAGAGAGCTGGCTTTGGTCCCTCTCTCGCAGTGGGAGTCAGGCTATTTGACCTAGTCATTAGTGGGACACAATCTTTGAGAATCCTTGGTCTATTTTTTCACTCCTCTGATAAAAGAATATCTAGAGAAGGGTGAAGGTTTTCCTAAGGTTAAACTAGCTGGTTAGCAGCAGAACCAGGATCGCAACCTGGTGCTCTTTCCTCTCTTTCATGCTGTCTCTCTGCCAGATTTGGGCTGGCAGAAAATGGTTTGTTGTGACTGGGATGTAAGAAAGTAGAAATGGAAATTTATTTCCCCGCATGCACAGAATTGGGCTTTGGGTAACTGGGAAATTTTGGGTGGATAGAAATAAAGGAAGATTTCATCCTCATGTGACATAATGCAATTTGGCATCTGTTCTCCAGTTTGCTCATGAAAAAGAAACTCAAGCACACTTAGGCTGTTGCTGTTAGTTACGTTGCAAAGTAGCAGCTGGGAAACTTTGTTATGATTGAGACTTTTCATGGCCGGCCGAGAACAGGTGGGGCAATGCCCAGAGCCTCAAGAAGAGAAAGCCCACTTAAAAGAGAAGGCATTGTCAAAGAAAAACTGCACTGGATGGAGTTAAACAGGCAAGGAAGACTTTATTCAATACCATTGCAATAGCGATCCAGACTATGCAATAGAGGAGTGAGTGAACTTAACTCCACTGAAACAGAAGCCCAGAGGACTTTAAAGATTGAAGTGAGCTAGTGGAAAAGAACCAGAAGATGTTAGGAAGGAGGGAGGTCAATGTGATTAGGCCTTCTGTGTTTGTTAATTGGTGGACACTACCTAGCCACGCAGAGTCTGGGAGATAGGGGACTTACCTTTCTTGATGATTACATCTCAAAGGGGCTGGCTTCTAGGTCCTACCTAGGCTGTAGAAGACTTACATCTCAAAAACACAGAGAAAGAATTTACAAGTGCAAATTTTCTACAATTAATGCTGTAGGAAGAGGATGGTTATTGGAGGATCTATAATCAGAAAGCAGCAGGTCTAAAGGCTAGTTAGGCTGAGGGGCAGGTTAAGGCCCTCTTTATCAGAGAACTTCAGGTGTGTCAGCTGAGGTACGCTGGGTTATACTGGGAAGAGACCCTGTTCAAAAATTTCCCATCACTAATACTAGAAGCCATACCAAAAGTGATTTATTCTTCTGACATAGCTTTACTCTCCCAGCTTAGTTCACTTTTTAAATGAAGCAGTGACTGGACCCAAGGGAAAGTGGAGAAAGCCCAAGAGCAGCCACCTCAGCAGAGCTGGAAGTGAAAATGTCTGAGGCAGTCAAAGAAGATGGTTTTTAGGCATTTTTGAAGTATGATCTTCCTGAAAATGTACTCTTAACGTAGTGAAATCCAGGACATTCCAGTTTTGCATACCTGCACGCATATCCAGTGTACCTCGTCCCAGTCCAGATGTAGCTCCCTGTATTCCACAGGCACAGGGCTCAGCGCCTGGCAGTGAAGTCAGGGGCCACTGTACTGCTCACCCCAGGGGCCATTCCTTGTATTGATGATGCCGGGGTTCTTGTTCACGAAGTCGAAGAATGAGCTTAGCAAACAGGCAAAGTAGGAGAGCAAGGTACAGGCTTTTATTTAGAAATAAAGTGATAGGACAGAGCTCCTGGCTCACGCCAGGAGGGGATAAGAGAGTCCGGTGTGCTGCATTGTCTAGGGGTTTTATAGGCAGATGAGGATTTTTCGAGAACTTGAAAAAAAAGGTTTAGGGGTGTAGACCTGCCACATATGCCTGAATACCCCGAATTAACTTAGCACAAGGAATTCTGCCCCCCATGATTTCTCTCCAGAACACCTGCATCCTGGTCTAGGAGCATATCAAAAGGCAGCATGCCCAGGCCCCAAGGTGGGCTGAGGTATTGTTTGTTTGCTAAAGAACAAGTTAAGACTTCTGCTTCCCAAATTTCCTGGGTGTTAAAATGCAATCTTATCTTTAAGGTGGAATCTTCCCTGCCTTTTACTATGTTGTTTACAGCTGGGTCTGCATGCTAAATTAGTTGCCCAGTTTGTCCTGGGCCTTTTAGCTTGCTAAAGTGAATCTTACAAATAATTAGCATAATAACAACATGTGCTACTCTTCTTTATCTGGGGAACACCAACTGATCTTACTGAAGAATGACCCTGGAGCTTAATGTTTAACACAGAGTTTTGGAAGGGGGTTTCCTTGCATGTAGTTACATTGCTCTGACTGCAAATATTCTGCCTTGCTTTTTCCGGAGGCCCTCCCCCTACTCTGACTACACCCACAGTCCCTGTCTCATTCCCCCCTCTACAGATAGAGACCCTAGCTGCTGCTAGGGAAAGGGGGTGACGACTGCTCTGGCTGCTTCATGGTGAGAGGGGGTGCAGTAAGGGGTGCAGCTAGGTCTCCATCAATGGTCAGTCAAGAGGGCCTCGGAAGATGGGCACTTCCATCCTGGGTTCTATTGCTATCACCATTTGCAGTTTCATGGCTTCTAGGCGAGATAAAATAAATCATGTTATTAGGTTAAGTAGTAACATCTGGAGTTGGACTTTCCATTCTGGAAGGACAAACTTGACAAGAATAGTAAAGAATGCATGGCTGAATATGAGGACTAGAAATAGTAAACTTCTAATTGAGAATCATAGCCAGATATCTTGGGGAAACTAGAATTCTGGATCTAGTCTATGTACCAATGACTAGTATTAGGAATCAGTATAGATAAGGCTGCATTATTAAAACAATACTTTTCTCTAAAATCACCCTCATTTTTATTAGAGGTAACCAGATTAAGAAATTAATACTTGGCTTGATTATTTGCATAAGTGCAGCAAGAAAAGCAATTGATTACATAGGCTCTTTTAAATGTGCTTTGCTGGAACTTTTATAAGAAACTTCAGATAGGACTTTTAAAGGCCTCTCAAGGCCAGAAAGCCAAGCCCGACTTGCCATCAGGTTTTGCCTGCAGTACCTGTAGATTTGGGTGAATTCCTCTCTTCTTGAGGTCCCCAAGACATTCTGAGGTTCCTGCACCTGCCAGGAAGTGACCTTCTTTACTCACCTGGTAAGGCTGCTGGGAATCCTGTAAGCAAGGTACCAGACTAGTTCCTCCAAGGGGCTCTGTTGACTTCATAAAGTCAACCTCAGTTCCTTAAAGCTATCTGTTAATATGAGTTTACACATGTGTCTCTCAGGTATAATATTCCAGTCAAAGCCTTGGTAACATAACCAGTGTTTTTAATTGGTCCTCTTACAAAGAAAGCAGATTCTTATTGAAATTATGCAAATAAACATACTGCCGTGAAATATAAAAGTAGTCAATGAGTTTTTAAATTCTGGAGGGATCAGGTAGAGAGAAAGATAAATGTTTAAATTCTGCTTACAAAGGTATTGTCATTTACTAAACTGTTGTCGGCTTAAGAGAAAAAGCTTAAAACACTTTATCAGCAACATTTGAACTTCCTTAGTTTACTTAATCCTATGTAATACCTGTTCTGCTGAAATCTAGTTCTTTACTAGTTTAGGAGTAATAAAACAGTGACTATAAATGACCAATGACAATGGCTAAAGATCTGATGAGAGCTTATTATAAGACAGTTGACATAAGGAAATTTGGATATTTCTGCAACACAAAGTAACAAAGTTTAGCATCATTCCCTTTGATAGTGCTTTCCAGATAGCTGGAAATTCAAGTACAATTCTAACACCAGTCATTTAAAGCCAGGCTCTATTGCAGAAGATAAATTTCTTCCATTTCAGGGAGTTTAGTTTAAAAACCTCCTGATTTTTGAGGATAATGATGAACCCAATAAATAGAATAGATTTCCACCAAAACAATTTAGAAAACTAGTTCCACATTGTAGCAGTCTGCAGAACTTTGGACTATTTTCCTTCCTTGCATTAAAATAAATATAGCTGACTTCTCTCAGGGACCAAGCCTCTCTAATCAGAGACTTTCTGTTGAGGCCAGGCTTGTGTGCAGAAGAAGATAAGGCACTTCTTCTTCAGGGTCTGGGGATCAAATTGCTCCCAGTTCTTCCGAATGCATGCCAGAGGCGTGTCTGGCTTTAAACTTGAAGAGGCTGCTCCCATCTGGAAGAGAGAGAGAAAGACTGGTGTCCAGCACCTAATTGGCTTCTCTCTCTGTGAGGGCGTCCCCTTGCCTTGGAGCCTAGGTGACAGTGGTTAGTCATCCCCTCTGCCAGGCCTACTGGACTTAACTACTCTTTACCAGCGTGGCCTGCACTTTGCCTTGATTTCCCTCTTGCCTTCCCACTCAGCAAGAGTTGCTTCAGAGCCCTGGATCTAGTGGGAACCTCACCAGTATGCTCTTACTTTATGCCTTTTGGGAGTTTTAATCTGGATCCTAGTTTTCTCTGCACAAACTTTAGTCATTCCCTGAGAGCCCCCTGCCTGTCTGATAAGAGCAGGGACTGTGTGACCTCTCACTGCCTGAGCCTTTGGTCAGAGTCACAAGCCCGTTTTGCTTCCCTGGGGCTGCAGAAAAGGAAATGCCAGCCCCAGGATGACTGCCTCTAAGGAAGGGAGATCAACAGAATAGAGCCGTAGCTATAATTCAAATGGGGCCATTTACATGTACAACTACGGAGGAGGGTCTATACTCAAGCACTAGTTTCTGCCACTGCCTGGAAATCATTTAGCCAATCACCCACTATAACAAATCTGATCCTTGAGACAAGAGGTTGGGGGGTGTTATCTGCAACTCTCGCATAGGCAGCAGCCTAGCTGGAGATTCACTCAGTACCATCGGATTAATCGGCTGGAGCCGAGATCCAAGGACCACTGTCTACTAGTCCGGTCTGCCCTCAGAGTCCGCAGATTAGGATAGGAAAGTAGGAAATTGGCTCGACCACTCCCTGACATTCCCGTCCATCCGGAGGCGGGGGATCAAGGAGCAGCAGACACCGGGAAACCTTTCACCCGAGACTTGAAGGCTGGTAGCCAACACTAATTGTCTTTTAAGTGGCTAACGGGTGCCCAGACACATTTTTCATGAGATAAAAAAAGTGCAGTATGAAGTCAGGAATAAGAGCGAAGCGTAGATCTCCTACCTTGCGGTGGTGAGCATCGGTTTCCGTGAAATTGATGAAATTAGGAGAGAGGTAGGAACGCCCCCTGCCTCACTCAGAGGCCAGGGCGGCCTGGAGAAGCAGGCTGGAAGTCAGAGACAGGGAAAGAGTACTCCTCATGGATACCCAGTCGGGCTGTTGGGGTCTGATTCCCGACACGCGGACCTTTGAGAAGCCACTGAAGTGTAGCCTCAGCCTAGACTCTCACAGTTGCCCATGGTTTTCCTCAGTCTCTCGCATCCAAGGAGATGCCTCTGAAAGGGAATCCTGGCCTCCACTCAGGTGACATTCCCGGCTCCCAAGGGAGATGGGGGATCCACTGAGGGAGATGCAGGGGAACCTGTTGCTTGAGACTTTGAGATCAGCAGCCAGGCTAGTCCCATTTAAGTGGCTGACGAGTGCCTGATTTGTATGCCAGAGACGGCTTCCTTCTATAAGGACAGCGAAAGAAAAGGCAGGCTGGGATGCCTGATACTCACCTCCGATGTTATCCTGGACGAGCCCCCAAAGATGATGCCAGGGTTCTTGTTCATGAAGCCAAAGAATGAGCTTAGCAAACAGGCAAGGTAGGAGAGCAAGGTACAGACTTTTATTTAAAAATAAAGTGATAGGACGGAGTTCCCGGCTCATGCCAGGAGGGGACAAGAGAGTCCGGTGTGCTGCATTGTCTAGGGGTTTTATAGGCAGATTAGGATTTTTCGAGAACATGAAAAAAAGGTTTAGGGGTGTAGACCTGCCACGTGGGTCTGAACACCCCAAATTAACACAAGGAATTCTGCCCCCCGGATTTCTCTCCAGAACACCTGCATCCTGGTCTAGGGGAATATCAAAAGGCAGCATGCCCAGCCCCCAAGGTGGGCTGAGGTATTGTTTGTTTGCTAAAGAATAAGTTAAGAATTCTGCTTCCCAAACTTCCTGGGTGTTAAAATGCAATCTTATCTTTAAGGTGGAATCTTCCCTGCCTTTCACTATGTTGTTTACAGCTGGGTCTGCATGCTAAATTAGTTGCCTAGTTTGTAAAATCACTTTATCATATTTGAAAGAGGAAAGACAGCACACATAGGCCTGGGCCTTTTAGCATGCTAAAGTGAATCTTACAAATAATTAGCATAATAACCTCTTCCCCAGGCAGGGTTATAAGGTTGTCAAGGTTGGGTCCCCTTCCTCTGGGTTTCCTTAGTGCATGGTTTATGTTCTCTAACAGGCATAATCACATATATTGAACATATCCGTTGTGTTAGGCACCTTCCTGGGTGTTTTAAATGCATAATCTTATTTCATCATCTCCAGAATGCTCTGAGGTGGTTATTTTTCATGTGAGGACTGACCTCAGGAAGGTAAGGTTTGCCTGGGGTCACTGAGCCAGCAATGAATGGGGCTAGGATTCAAACCCAGGCTAATTTGACTCCACAGTATGGACGTGCTTTTTCTACTAGGCTTTATGGGTCCACTGCGGCTTCTGCATCACTCTGCACTGCAAATGGCTATTTGCAGTCAGCGCATGACCAGGTCTGTGAAGTCAGAGACCTGTCCTTTTATGTCCGAACCTTTGAATCTCAGCATGCTGCCTGACCCACACCAGAGACCCTCAGGAAATGCCCACATTGTCACTAATTAGTAATTCAGTTGCACTAATAAGCAAATACCCTGGAGAAGAGTGGAGTCTCAGGGGTCTCGTTAGTCCTCATCTAGTGTGGAATGACTGCCAAGTTGCTAAATCCAATTGTCAGTGCTCGGTCATCATTTTTTTGACCCCTCACATTTGAATCAGGTAAGGGCTCCCTCCTCTGCATGCTTCATGCTATGCTCTTCTAGATGGCCTCCCTCGCTGGTCACTTCTTGGTTGGTTTTCTGGCTTCTCCTCTCCCCTGTCCTATTCCTGGAGTGTCCTGGGCTCCACCCACGGTCCTCAGTCCTCTTCTGTCTTGTTCACTTACTTGGGGATCTCAGTCCACCTCTTGCCTTTAAATGTGGAGAAGTCTTACTTCTCAATTTATATTTCCAACCTGAATCTCTCTGCTGAATCCTGACACATTTACCCCACCCCCCGCCTGGCACACATCTCCGCTCAGGAGTCTAGTAGATGTTTCAGACACAAATATCAAAAGCTGAACTGCTGATTTTGCCTCCTGCTTTTCACGTCCATCCTGCCCCCAAGAAAAAGAAAAACTGCGCCTCCACACACTCCCCCCCTTCCTGAAGTCTTCCTTGACTCGTCTTTTTTCTTACATGTCACATCTAATCACTAGAGAATTTCGGGTGTCTCTCCCGTTAGCATGTAGCTAGAATCTGACCACTTCCCATTTACCTCACTGCGGCCGAGCCTCCAGTACCTCTTTCCTGGACGAGGAGGCAGTAGCCTCCTAAGTGCCGTCGGTGCTTATCTTAGCCTACCACCCACCTCACAAAGTTTTCTGAACACAGCAAGAGTGATCTTCCCTCACAGATTTATTAAGATGTGATTGACATATAACACTGAATAATTTTAAGGCCTACAAGGTGATGAATTGATACACATATGTATTATGAAATGATTACTACAATAAGGTAGTTAATCCCTCCATCACCTCACATAATTACCTTTTTTTTTGGTAGTAAGAATATTTAAGATATATTTTCTTAGCAACTTTCAAGTATATAATACAGTATTGTTAATATAGTCACCATGGTGTACATTAGATTGCTTGGAATTTATTCATCTTTTAACTGGAAGTTTGTACCTATTGGTCAATATCTCCACATTTCCCTCATGTCTCCGCCCCTGCCAACCACCATTTATAATAGCCATTCTAACAGGTGTGAGATGGTATTTCACTGGTTTTGATTTGCATTTCCCTGAGGATTAGTGATGTTGAGCATATTTTCATTACCTGTTGGCTATTTGTATGTCTTCTTTGGAAAAGTGTCTACTTAAGTCTTTTGCCCATTTTTAAATCAGACTATTTGTATCCTTTTGCTATTGAGTTGTATGAGTTCTTTTGCATTTTGGATGTTAACCCCTTATTGGGTATATGGCTTGCAAATATTTTCTCCCATACCATAGATTGCCTTTCGATTTGGTTCATTTTGCTGTAGAAGCCTTTTGGTTTGATATAGTACCACTTGTTTAATTTTACTTTTGTTGCTTGTACTTTTGGTGTCATATCCAGAAAATCATTGCTATGACCAATGTCAAGGAGTTTCTTCCTTGTGTTTTCTTCTAGGAGTTTTATGGTATCAGGTCTTATGTTGATCTGGACGTTGGTATTCATCAGAGGGCACCAGGAATGGTAATAGTTCAAGTGGGAGATGAAAAAGACATCTGAACCAAAGCCTCTAAGCAACAAAGCATTAGAAATATTTCCTTTGGGCCTATTTCATTTAGTGGATTACCATGGCATTCAGTTCTACTTGCAAATTATTTTTGTGTGTGAAAACTTCACACAGAATTGGATTTGAACTATGACTGCCTGATTTCTGTAGTGTGGGAAACTCAGTGTTCAATATTTCCTAAGATTCTGGTGCCCAGATATTTTCTAAAATTTTAAGTTACCTCAGAGCCTTGGTAGGGGCCATGGTTCCAGCTACTGGAATCATAGGTCCTGGTTACAAAGAAATTTTATAATAATCAATGCTGTTTATTATTGACTATAAAAATGATCAGTTGTAAAAAAATGCAGAGAAAATAGGAAGAGTGAAATAATAGTTATTAATATTTCCTTACCAACAGGTAGTTATTATCACTCTCATCATACATATGACTAAACTAAGGCTTAAGGTCGAAAACCCAGGTCTGTCAGGCTGCAAAACCTACATGCAGAACCACTCTGCTGTACTGTTTCCAATTCTTAATATTGTCACATGAATTCTCACGGGCATTTCCTTCAAGCACCCTGACTACTATAAAAGAGGGTGCCCCAAGCCTGGTGTGGGAAGGAATCTTTTTTACAAGACATAATTTGCAACCTCCTTTCTGGGAAGAAGTTAACATTCCTGCTAAAATGCTTAAGTAACATTCTGGTAAAAGTCAATGGAACAAAGCCTTGTTCTGGGAATCCAGTCACCTGTCCACCCTGCTGACTGACATTCAACAATCTAGTGACTTTTAACAGCGTTCTTTTCTTTTTGTATTTCACCATACATTTTCCTATAAAGAACATATTTTTGATCACTTTACCAGAGACTTTTGCCTTTGCAGCAAGATGGTAATAAACCTTGACAGGGCTCATAACTAAACAGTCTGAAGAGGTTTCATGAACACCCTTAACTCACATCTCTGCTGTGGAATCTAGCCTTTTTATTATAAATCCAAAGGATGAGGATATGCCCAGCTGCCTGCGGCATACTAACCTCCTCCCTGCTTTTCCATCATCTCTGCCACCCCTCCAGGGTTTCTGTTCCTAATTGGGCTGCACTGGAGACATTAAAATGGCCTAGTTCCTACCTCTGTTGGAGCCTTGTCTTGGAGCACCTTTTCTCTTGAATGATTATAAGCCATGCACCAAACACCAAGTGTAGATTTTCAGGAAAGATGTTATGGGAGGGATGCCTCATGAGGATAATCTTAGCTGTCCAACTTCCAGCCTGGAAAGAGGAGAGGTCCACTGGGAGATGAACTCGCAGCCAATCTATAAGGTCAGAATTCTAATCTAGATATTGATAAAGACTCTCACCAAATCCTGAACACAAGAGAAAGCATACTCTAGTGAGGTAAGTTACTTGTTCCTGGTTTGTTTTTTCTTTGCATCACTTTCTCCTTTTGGTAATAATTTCCCTTTAGGAATAACATCATCTTAACTTTGGTCCAAATAGTTCAGGTAAGACTGATCTCACTCATATACCAGCTCCAATGGTCGGAAGATGACTGAGCCTGGATAGAGTCCTTACCACAGTGATTGGTTCAGTGGTGGACATGCGACTGGAACAAGCCAATCAGAATCAATTCTGGGGCTTTTCTGGCAATTTTGGGGTTATTGGGAAGCCCCTCTAAGGGTTGTGTATTAGTCAGCTGGGCTGCCATGGTGAAATACTACAAACTAGGGGCTTAAACAACAGAAGTTTATTTCTTACAGTTTTGGAGGCTGAAAAGTCCAAGATCAAGGTATCAGTATAGTCAGTTTCTGGTGAGGCCTTCTCCTGGCTTGTAGGTGCTGTCTTACCTCTGTTTGCTTATATGACAGAGAGCACTCTTTGGTGTCTGTTCTTAGAAGGACACCAATCTCACTGGGCTAGGTCCTCACCCTTATGACCACATTTAATCTTAATTACCTCCAAAGGGCCCTATCTCTGAACACAGATGCATAGGAGTTAAAGCTTCAACATATGAATTTAGGAGTGACACAAGTCAGTCCATAGCAGTTTGTTATGTTGATAGGATATATGCATGGAGCTAATTCATGTCATAGTAACATAGGGAGAGCTTGAAAATAAAGAAATTTAGAGGGAAGAGCTGAGAGAAAAACTATGTCCTGATGACATTATTGAAGTCTATGGATCCATCCGTGTCTTTGGCCAGCTGTATTCCAAGACTTCCAGGTACATAAACTTATTCTTCCTTTATTTTTACTTAAAACGTTTTGAGCTGGATTTTTGCCACTTGCAACTAAAAAATCTTGACTCTTAGTGGGTTCTGGGAAAGGTACAATGACATTACACATATAAAAGGCCTAATACTGCCCCTAGAGGAGAGCAAGTGCTCAATAAATAGAAGTGGTTATTGTTATCAGTGATTGCATCAGTGACAGAGTCAAATGATTCTAGATTTTCTGAGACATCTAGCAGAAACATGGAACAACTTATTTGAAAACTGTTGGGACGGTAATTTAGAGAACTTCAACTTTTGTGGCAAATCATTTTTGAAGGGCACAGGGTTATTGGACAGATCGCTCTCAGCAAAAAAAGAAACAAACACAGCAGCACACAATTTATGACTTTTAGACAGTGTGGTTCGTCTTTCCCTTGAATTGAAGGAAAGGCCAGTGGAGATATTTTAAAACAGAGCTGAAGTTATAGAAGGTGATTGCTTTTGGTCTTTGAATCAATTCAACAAAGTATTATAAGTAGAAGGGAGAGGAAGAAAAATAGGAAAATATTTAATAAGATACCAAACCATTTAGCTCTTTGAACAAATATAGAACAAACTTAATGGTCTGATATTTTGGTTTTCATACTTGGTGAGATATTGTATTGATTTAAAAAAAACCCTCATGACATCAGTTTTGTCAAATGATTGACTTTCATTAACACTGTGGATTTGTTTTAGTGGCAGAAAATAAAAATTCTTTTGCTTATGGAAACATCTTCTACCCAGGTCTTTTTAAAAGAATCTATATTACATTTGATATTTCAATTTTGAACATGACATTTTAAGTTTAAACTGATTCTTCTCTTTCTCCATCCCCTACTCCCCTTTCTCTTTTTCTCCCTCTCTCTTGGTAAAGGTGAAAGATTTTAAATCTAGAGTTTAGATAACTCTGAAATGCTTAGAGATATTAGTAAGACAGCAGTCTTCACCAAGTGAAACAGAATGTGTGTGTGTGTGTGTGTGTGTGTGTGTGTGAAGGTGGAAGTAACTATTATCAAAGCAATGAAAATGTGTAATGGCATGTATAGGAATTTAATTTTTAAAAGTGACTCATCCCCAACACTGTGTCAAGATATAGGAGGCCCTGGACTTTAGTAGAGTCTCTGGTTTTCAAAATCACAAAAATAAGAAAATGTTTAAACTTCTTCCATTTCAAGGAATAAGGAAATATAAAATAAAAATGAAATATCTGGACAATATAGAGATGGTTATTCTGTATCCTCATTTTAAATTATTGACATAAATTTAAAATTTCTGCTTTTTACTATGCATCATGTTTGATAGGATAAAAATTTTCAGCAATATGATGTGGATTTATTTTTGATGTTGCCATTGGTAAAGAGGTTATTTATGGGAACGTGTTTTGGAACCAATGGAGAATCAGGGTCATTGACAGTGAGCTGCCTAATTCCTTGAGAGCAGAACTAGAATGGCACAGTTGAAATGTTCTTGTGTCCTTCTCAAAACTTTCAGCATTATAAATATATGATTTTATTTTCCACTTAGTCTTAGTAGAAAAGAAGGTGGAAGCCTGCTTTAAAATTTAAAGTCTTGTGCTAAATTTGTTCAAAGTTCGATGTGCAATAATTACCAATTAGATGCTTCCCCACATTTATTTCCCCATAGTATCTGATATTTAAAAAAAAACCAAAGGAAAAATAAAAGACAATTAATGGTGGCAAGGGTGGTTCATTCATTGCCTTCATTCATTGGACAAGGTTTCTATAGCACCTTAATATGTCCCAAGCATATTAATACAGAGGGCATAGGATGATGGGGTAGGCAGACATCCCTACCCTAGCAGAACTTCTAGTTTAGTGGGGAAAACAGACCAAAAATACAAAGATCTAGAGAACACAGGAAAGGGATGTAAGTTGTTGAAATGACATGAATTGGTAGAACCTGTGGCAAACCAAAAAGAGGATGTACTAACTAAAGATGTACTAAAAGAGGGTGTTCTTCAAGTTAAAAAAAAACAAACAAAACCCATGTAGGCCATGGAATGCATCTGTAGACACCTTAGTCCTATATGCCATTTGAAACCTCTATGCTAAATAATTGCACAAAAAATTATTTAGGTAGAAATGAGGTAGGAACTAAGAATGCCAGACATCGTGAGGAAAGATAGTAATGGCCCCTCACTCTAATGCCTGGGGGGGTTCCATTTCATCCGTGACCTGCAATACTGGTAGGGATTAGGCAGTGGGGGCTGGGAGAGATGACTTAGACTGAATGCAACAAGAGAGGGGACAGGATATTTGAAGGGTATTTAATGTGATGGGAGTCCAGAGAGTGAGAGCAGAAAGTTGTAAGGAATGAACTAAAGTTTTAGGGGCCAGACAACATATGATTGAATAGGGCATCTTGAGAATTTTAAACTTGTTTTAAAATTAATGGGAATTCATTAAAGGTTGTGAACAAATGAGTGGTGTGATCATGTGTATGTATTTTTATAAGAATACTCTGGTTGGAGTGTGTAGAATCCAATGGAGAGAGAGGTCAAGACTGGATGTGGCAGCAGCAGTCAGGATGCAGTTGCAGTAGTTCAGGTGAGATGGGTTGGGCTCAGACCAAAGGGTTGTGGGTGACATGGAGAGAGATTTTATCATTTCGGATTAAGAGTAGCTGTGACTGGAAGCCCCATATTATGGTAACTTAGACAGACAGATGTTTGTTTCTCACATAACTGAAGTGTATACACAGTCAGCCTAGAATTAGACTGGTGGCTTCATAATCACTAGTTACCAGATCTTTCCATCTTGTTTTTCAACATGTGACTTCCACCTCTGGGTCCACCTCTTGGTCCAGCCGTTTTCATTTCCATTCCACCTGGACGATTCAGCCTAGACAATTCAGCCTGGTCCAGTTGTTTCCGTTCTAGCTAATGTTGAGTGAGGAAGGGAGGAAAGAGTATGTCCTCTTCCTTTAAGGGCCTTTCTAGAGATCACACATGACTGTTTAGTTACAGCTCATTGGACAGAACTTAGTTACATGGGTCCATGTGATTGCAAAGAGGATTGAGAAATAAAATGATTTTTCTCGGCAACTACAGGCCCAGATGAAAAACTGGGGTTCTGTGACTAAGGATGTAGGAAACTGAACATTCAGGACAGCCAGTATCTTCTGCCACAGAAGGAAACAAAGTTGAGATATGTTCTGGAGGTAAAATTAGCAGGATTTTATGATTGACTTAATGGTAGGTCAGTGAAGAAAAAGAGAAGAAACAAACCTGATTCTCTTTTTTTTTTGACATCAGTGGGATAAGTGGTATTATCTTTTTGGAAATGAAGAAATGAAAGGTGGGGCAAGTTTGAGGCAAAGAACAAGAATTAATTAGCTGCTGGGAGCTTGTCTACCCTGTCCTCAACATTATAGTGAAGCAATTTATCAGTTTTTTTGTACCCTTCCAGAGATCCTATGCCCCCACACACATGTGGGTGTTCATGTGTGTATGATCTATGTGTGCATACATACATACCTTTTATTTTACTTCCACAGAATGGTAGTATTGGCTCACACCATTATAAACCCTGAAATTTTCACTTAATACATTTTGGAGATCTTTCTATATAAGTGCATCAGAAGAAGTCTTACTATTTTTAACTGTCCCAGAATATTCCACTGCATGGCTGTGCCATAATTTAAACAATCCCTAAGTTGTTTCTGGTTTTTTTCTTGTTATGAAAAATGCTACAGTGCATGTCCTGGCACATATGTCACTACCACATGATTGAATGTAACTGTGAATTCCTTTAAGTAAAATTGCTGGGTTCAAGACCTATGAATTAAAATTTTTGATTTGCCTATTTCCCTTCATGGAGATTTTAGCAATTTTTACTCCC
Organism: Smutsia gigantea; assembly: GCA_032199065.1. Taxonomy (NCBI): domain Eukaryota; kingdom Metazoa; phylum Chordata; class Mammalia; order Pholidota; family Manidae; genus Smutsia; species Smutsia gigantea. The sequence goes on along the minus strand of JAVSCE010012550.1, from coordinate 40,862 downwards.
ACCAGCCATTTATCAGAGTGTCTGTTTTCCTATACTCTTGCCAACCCAATGTTTTAACTTTCTAATCATTGCCAAGCCTATAGATTAAAAAATGGTACTTGGATTTGCTTTCAATTTGCTTTTTTCTTACTATGAGTAAGATTGAACAGTTCACACATTTAAAAATCAGTTTTATTTCCTTTTCTAAATGTATTCATTTTGCTTGGATTTTTAATATTTTTCTTAATGATCTGAAACAATTGATTATATAGTAGAATATCTGTTATGTTTTGCAAATATTTTCCCCAGTTTATTCTGTTATTTTTTCCTCACAATAAATTCCTTTCTGTAAATCAGACTTGTTTATTATTAATGGCTTCTTGTTATTATGCAGGTTAATGTAAGTGCCTTGTTGGTATTTTCAAGTTTATTGTCCTTTGCAGATACAATTTTACAAAAATATGTTCACACCGTATATACTATTTAGGCATCTGCTTTTATTCCTACTTAGTGATAGAAATCTTTCTACGTCATTTTTTAAAATAGTTTTTAATGGTTACAATATGATTTTGTCATTTGGAGGTACAGTAATGTACTTAAACAAGCCCTTTAGTGTTGGGTTTAAGTTATTTCCAATTTTAAAAATCAACATAAGCTATACATGCATGGTAATTTCATTAGGATGAAGTCCTCGAAAGAAAACTTGTAGGTCATAGCACAGGAGTCTCTTCCAGCGCTTCAACGCCTCCCGCATCTCCACCAAACCCCGCTGCCCGAGAGGAGGCCGGAGCCACTGCCCCGCCCACCGCGGCCGTTAGGGATCCTGATACGTTACCAACCGCCATCTAGAAAGCCAGTCACCCTGTGCCCTTCCGTCAGAAGGCACTCAGGTATTGCAAGAGAAAGATTGGTTCTTATTTTAGGTATCTGCCTTCCAAATTATATACTACTTTCTCTTTTTCTTTTCTTCTAGTTGCCCATTCTCCTACTAGTGAACATAAAATGTGTAACCAGTTTATCTCTCTGGCTGTGAAAAGGGAAGTGTGATTTAGCAAGAAAAGGAGTGGACATACCGCAGATACAGTAGCACTTCACATCCTCTTGGGGAGAGGGTCAGGGTGTTCTGGGTTGCCCCAGGAATAGCTGCATCATGTTAGGTGGAAGCAAGATTTTGCTATCAGAAGTTAAATACGGTTAAAAGAGGTGCGTATGAGTCCAGTTTGACCAGGGGTGGGGTAGTGCTGGTTTTGTATCGCGCCAGCTGGCCTGAGTTGGAACTGCATTGCCCTTATGGTGTGTGTTAGCGTTGGCCCAAAGAGATGGCCGCGCAAGATCTGGAAGGTGCGGCCCTTGTTCCCTGTAGGGGGTGTCAGGTGCACTGAGAGGGAGATGCAGAAGCGCTGGTGGGTTCTAGCTCGTCCTTGCTCTCCTCTCTTTTGCGACCAGCCAGCTCTTTTTCTTCTCTCTACCTGCCTTATGGATAAAGAGCTGCCTCAAGCCCGCCATCAGACGCAGGGGCCTCCCATGGCTTCCTCGCTGGTTCCCATCTGCATCCCTTACAGCTGGACGTGCTGTCCCCCGATTTCCCTGCAGTGCTGAGTTTCCCCTCACGTACTTCAGGAGGGCTGACTAGGGGCTTTTCTCTGCACCTCCCCTTCTCAGTGCGGGCTTTACTGTGCTGACTCCTCCCAGCATTGTGTAAGGTTTAATTCCGTAAGTTGAGACAATCTGGGAAGATAGGTGTAGTGTCTGTTTTCTTCACAGCTGTGGCCCCAGTGCCTGGCACCTAGAAGACAGTAAGTAATTGCTGAATTAGTAAAGGACTTAAAACATGAGCTTGGCCCATAATAAGCACATACTAAATGATAGTCCTAATTATTATTTATCCAATACTCTGATTCTCAAGTAAGAGGGTGTCACCCGAGAAAACACATGAGCGCTTGCCTTCACTCTCTGGCTTAAAAAGCTTATAAGGGAAAACTGTTTTTTAATATTTTGGGCAGCATCTGAAGGTCTTCTTGGCCTCTAAACTCATGCCAGTCCCTGGGAAGTCCCAAACTGTCTTGAGTGGTAGGGAGAGCCATCAGAAAAACACTGGCTAGCACCTCACTGCTCACAGACACTTTCGTCATACTCTTCTGTTTTTCTGGATTTGGGTTTTCTTCAATATGCTATGGTCAGCACAGTTTTCTCTCCCAACTTCCATAAAGTGACATGGACTTCTTTAAACACTCTATTTTACACACATATGAGTTTTTGATTCATGTCTGAGAGAACTATTTTCTTTGATTTTGTTTTGGCTAAGAATATCTTTTCCATTTTCTTTTTAAAAATCACACAGCCCAACCATCCATGGATGGATACGCAGCTTTGTGGTATGGACATGCTGCTGTTGGACATGTTATGGATCTAAAAGAAATCGTAAAGACACATTATGAGTTTTTCAGGGGGGCAATTTTCTAGGAATAGATTTTCAAATATCTTTTAAGGCTTTATACATACTAATATCCTACCTAACCTATGCTATTTCAGCAGACCATAATGGTCATTAATAAAATATTACGGTATTTATTCTATAGTTTAGCTCTTCCCTCAGTGTCTTGTCATGGAGAGCTCATATTTATAACCTATTTTATATTCTTCCATGATGATTATAATGTGTTGACTATTCCTGGCACTTCTGTTTGATTAGATTTAGCATTTTTCATGTTCCTCATTTTCAGCCATTCTTCTCTTTTTGAAATATTCTGTTCATCTCCATCATGTTAGAATTTCACTTTGGCCTCACAGTCTACTCAGTCTCATTAATGTCCCATGAGCATAGCTTTCATAGTTTCTAAGTGTTCTAACTTGCAACTGAGTCATTTTTGCACTTCTTAAACTTTTACAAACTTAATACATACTTAGAAAAACAGAAAATTCTTCAAGTATACTAACACTCAGTGATGCTTAGAGTTTAATTTTGAATTTCATTAATGTAACATATGTTCTCCTTCATAAAGTCAAAAAATGATATAAAGGCAAGTCAGCACCTTGTTCCAATATTCACCTTCATGGGTTTCCCCCGAAGGCAACATCTTTCATCTTTTTAATTTACCTTCACATTTCTATAACACTTCTCTAATACCATTTCCTAATTTTTCAATTGCTTTTCTATTTTCTTCTTACTATAAAAGATGAGAAGTTGGCTGCCTTATAACCAGGCACATATCCCCTTCTCCCATTTCCCTAATGGGAGACTTTGTTGTTTCCCCTTTACGATGTATTGTCTTGATTTTTCTTTGCTTAATTTTTCCTATGTACTTACCACTAATCCATTCTGCCAAATTGTGACTGAAGTGTAAATCACCTTTCCATATGTTTAAATAAAGCTATCCAAATTCTTTTTTTCTGGAGGTTAGGGCTACATTATGACTCTTGTAGGAAGTTTTGCCTTTGTAAGCCCCTTTCTCCATAAAAAATAATAAAATATTTAAATCCGCATTGGCATAACAATAAATATAATACAGGCTGGATTATTATACATTCAGTTATTAAAATTTTCTTATTTTAAGGGAAATTAAAAAGAGCATTTCTGTTAGTCCCTAAAAGTATCAAGGGCCCTAGGCACTGCATCTGTTCTGCCTGATGGATAAAATCAGCCTAGCTGAAGGCATCCATTGCTTGGAGAGCTGTCCTTTCTCTTGCTTCAGTCTGGACTTATTCTCTGAGCGCTGACATCTTCTTTTACCTTCATCCTGAAAATTCCATTCATTTCTCTCATATATTGCATCCTCTATTTTACAGATAGATCCTCTATTTTATTTTAAAATAGATCCTCTTTTATTTTTTTAGTGTGGCTGGATTTAGAATTATAGGATGGAAATAATTCACCTCCTAAATTTTAACTACATACATAATGCATACTCATTGTAAAGAATTCAAAACATATAAACAGAAGAGAGTAAAGGTAGCCTGAAAACTGCACCTTGAATCAACCACAGTATTCAGGGAGCTTGGACAAGGGGGCCAGAAGGTCTGTTTGGGGTGTAGCCTCTCACTCTCCCTGTGTTTCAGCACAGCCTTGCTGGCTACAGGGGTGGCTGAGGTTCCCAGATCCAGAGCTTCTCTGAATCGGTATCTTCAGAGAGGAACTCTTCAGTCCTCTGCTGTGGGGAATGGATATTGGCTTCTAAGTATTCTGTATTCCAACTTGCAGTGACACCCAATTTTTCACCCACCCGTACCACCACAGGGTCCCTGACGTCTGCAGTGCAGAGCTCTTTCGAGGAACCTGCAGAAGGAATGAATTTGTTTACACTTCTGCACTGCTGGCTTAGGTTTTGACTTTGTCATTCTTCCAAAATTTTATTTCTGTTGTCTTCTTGCCACTTCTATTTGTCCTTATGGTTTGATCTTTTAATCTAATTCCTTTGCTAAATTATTTTAGTGGAGTTATAGGAATGGAGATGAATGTCCTTATTCATCTTTTGATGATTAGGGGGACTGTCCATTCATAAAATTCTTACACACATTTTATACATTATTCAAGTTTGATCTAGTGTCCTAGAACTCTTAGAGCAAAACAACTGTTTTGCTGTGTGTGTGTGGTTGTGTGTACTGAGGATAAAAGGGAATCAATCAGTGCTAGACTCAACTGCTTAGTTGAACCTTAATTTTATGCTATTACTGTATTTACATCACAAATGTAATCTTCCATACTCATTTTTCCCCACATGTTACAAATAGCTTGTTTTAAATCTATTCTTTCTTTCACACACCGACATCAAATATATGTCAAAACAAGTTCCTCACGAGAAATGAATAGAACATGTCTTGCTTGAACTTAAAAATAACTTTTCAAAATACAGCAGGATCTCTTTCTTCTTTTCCTTAACTATGCTTGTGTCCCACCTACACACATTATGAAAAATGAAACATTTAAAACAATGGAAAAACTTTATATATAAAATTTATCATAGTCCTAGATATAAGGGATATAAAAATCTATAATTTTTTAGTTTTTATTATCCATTTACTTATATTCAACTTTTCTCATGTAAATCCATTTGTGCTATAAGTTCATTTATGTCATCTCTCATATAAGTCCATTTATTGTAGTCCAAACTAATAGAATCATCAAATGTTAAGTACCAATAATATTTAAATACACATATTTTTTATTCTAGAATCTCTTGGGTACAAGTGACACTCATCTGGAATTGAAACCCAAAAGGTAATATATATATATATATATATATATATATATATATATATTTTATTTTGCTATTATTAATATACAATTACATGAGCAACATTATGGTTACTAGACTCCCCCTATTATCAAGTCCCCACCACATACCCCATTGCAGTCACTGTCTATCAGTGTAGTAGGATGTTTTAGAATCACTACTTGTCTTTTAGGTAATACATATTTTTGAATACCTGAATATTCCAAGAGTTTTACTCAACTCTAGATACACCTGGATCAAAGTGGGTTTAAAAGATTCTAGTATTCTCTCTCTCTCTCTCCATATATGTATATTTATTTATGTAGAGAGATATTTATATATCTATACGTGTATATAGATGTCTATGTCATGCATACTTTTTTTAGTTATTAGTATCTTTTTTTAATATAATTTATTATGGTATCATTAATCTACAATTACATGTGCAATATTATGGTTATTAAACTACCCCTTCATCAGGTCCCCCCCACCCACCCCATTACAATCACTGTCCATCAGTGTAGTGAGATGCTATAGAATCACTACTCGTCTTCTCTGAGTTGTACAGCCCTCCCCGTTCCCCCCCAACATTATGCCTGCTAATCATAATGCCCCCTTTTCCCTCTTATCCCTCCCTTCCCACCCATGTTCCCCAGTCCCTTTCCCTTTGGTAACTATTAGTCCGTTCTTGGGTTCTGTGAGTCTGCTGCTGCTTTGCTCCTTCAGTTTTTTTTCTTTGTTCTTATACTCCACATATGAGTGAAATCATTTGATACTTGTCTTTTTCGGCTTGGCTTATTTCACTGAGCATAATACCCTCTAGCTCCATCCATGTTGTTGCAAATGGTAGGATTTGTTTTCTTCATATGGCTGAATAATATTCCATTGTGTATATGTACCACATCTTCTTTATCCATTCATCTACTGATGGACACTTAGGTTGCTTCCATTTCTTGGCTATTGTAAATAGTGCTGCAATAAACATAGGGGTGCATCTGTCCTTTTCAAATTGGGCTGCTGCATTCTTAGGGTAAATTCCTAGGAGTGGAATTCCTGGGTCAAATGGTATTTCTATTTTGAGTTTTTTGAGGAACCTCCATACTGCTTTCCACAATGGTTGAACTAATTTGCAGTCCCACCAGCAGTGTAGGAGGGTTCCCTTTTCTCCACATCCTCGCCAACATTTGTTGTTGTTTGTGTTTTGGATGTTGGCCATCCTCACTGGTGTGAGGTGATATCTCATTGTGGTTTTAATCTGCATTTCTCTGATGATTAGCGATGTGGAGCATCTTTTCATGTGCCTGTTGGCCATCTGAATTTCTTCTTTAGAGAAGTGTCTATTCATGTCCTCTGCCCATTTCTTAATTGGATTATTTGCTTTTTGTTTGTTAAGGTGCGTGAGTTCTTTATATATTTTGGATGTCAACCCCTTATCGGATACGTCATTTATGAATATATTCTCCCATACTGTAGGATGTCTTTTTGTTCTACTGATGGTGTCCTTTGCTGTACAGAAGCTTTTCAGCTTGATATAGTCCCACTTGTTCATTTTTGCTTTTGTTTCCCTTGCCCGGGGAGATATGTTCATGAAGAAGTCGCTCATGTTTATGTCCAAGAAATTTTTGCCTATGTTTTTTTCTAAGAGTTTTATGGTTTCATGACTTACATTCAGGTCTTTGATCCACCTTGAGTTTACCTTTGCGTATGGGGCTAGACAGTAGTCCAGTTTCATTCTCTCACATGTAGCTGTCCAGTTTTTCCAACACCAGCTGCTGAAGAGGCTGTCATGTCCCCATTGTATATCCATGGCTCCTTTATCAAATATTAATTGACTGTATATGTTTGGGTTAATGTTTGGATTTTCTATTCTGTTCCACTGGTCTGTGGTTCTGTTTTTGTGCCAATACCAAATTGTTTTGATTACTGTGGCTTTGTAGTAGAGCTTGAAGTCAGGGAGCGTAATTCCCCCTGTTTTATTCCTCCTTCTCAGGATTGCTTTGGCTATTCGGGGTCTTCTGTGGTTCCATATGAATTTTAGAATTGTTTGTTCTAGTTCACTAAAGAAAGCTGTTGGTAGTTTGATAGGGATTGCGTTGAATCTGTATATTGCTTTAGGTAGTATAGCCATTTTGACAATATTTATTCTTCCTAGCCAAGAGCATGGAATGCATTTCCATTTGTTAGTGTCCTCTTTAATTTCTCTTAGGAGTGTCTTGTAGTTTTCAGAGTACAGGTCTTTCGCTTCCTTCGTTAGGTTTATTCCTAGGTATTTTATTCTTTTTGATGCAATTGTGAATGGAATTGTTTTTGTGATTTCTCTTTCTGTTAGTTCATTGTTAATGTATAGGAAAGCAACAGATTTCTGTATGTTAATTTTGTATCCTGCCACTTTGCTGAATTCAGATATTAGTTCTAGTAGTTTTGGAGTGGAGTCTTTAGGGTTTTTTCTGTACAGTACCATGTCATCTGCAAATAGTGACAATTTGACTTCTTCTTTACCAATCTGGATGCCTTGTATGTCTTTGTTTTGTCTGATTGCTGTGACTAGGACCTCCAGTACAATGTTGAGTAACAGTGGGGAGAGTGGGCATCCCTGTCTTGTTCCCGATCTTAGATGAAAAGCTTTCAGCTTCTTGCCATTAAGTATGATGTTAGCTGTGGGTTTGTCATATATAGCCTTTATGATGTTGAGGTACTTGCCGTCTATACCCATTTTGTTGAGAGTTTTAATCAGGAATGGATGCTGAATTTTGTCAAATGCTTTTTCAGCATCTATGGAGATGATCATGTGGTTTTTGTTCTTCTTTTTGTTGATGTGGTGGATGATGTTGATGGATTTTCCTGTGTTGTACCATCCTAGCATCCCTGAGATGAATCCCACTTGATCATGCTGTATGATCCTCTTGATGTATTTTTGAATTCGGTTTGCTAATATTTTGTTGAGTATTTTTGCATCTATGTTCATCAGGGATATTGGTCTGTAATTTTCTTTTTTGGTGAGGTCTTTGCCCGTTTTGGTATTAGAGTGATGCTGGCTTCATAGAATGAGTTTGGAAGTATTCCCTCCTCTTCTATTTTTTGGAAAACTTTAAGGAGAATGGGTGTTATTTCTTCTCTATATGTCTGGTAGAATTCAGAGGTGAATCCATCAGGTCTGGCGGTTTTGTTCTTGGGTAGTTTTTTGATTACCGATTCAATTTCGTTGCTGGTGATTGGTCTGTTTAGTTTTTCTGTTTCTTGCTTGGTCAGTCTTGGGAGGTTGTATTTTTCTAAGAAGTCGTCCATTTCTTCTAGGTTTTCCAGCTTGGTAGCATATAGATTCTTATAATATTCTCTTATAATTCTTTGTATTTCTGTGGGGATCGTCGTGATTTTTCCTTTCTCCTTTCTAATTCTGTTTATGTGTGTAGATTCTCTTTTTCCCTTAATGAGTCTGGCTTGGGGTTTATCTATTTTGTTTATTTTTTCAAAGAACCAGCTCTTGGTTTCATTAATTTTTTCTATTGTTTTATTCTTCTCAATTTTATTTATTTCTTCTCTGATCTTTATTATGTCCCTCCTTCTGGTGACTTTGGGCCTCATTTGTTCTTCTTTTTCCAATTTCAGTAATTGTGTCTTTAGACTATTCATTTGGGAATGTTCTTCCTTCTTTAAATAGGCCTGGATTGCAATATACTTTCCTCTTAGAACTGCCTTTGCTCCGTCCCACAGAAGTTGTGGCTTTGTGTTGTTGTTGTCATTATTCTCCATATATTCTTTGATTTCTGTTTTGATTTGGTCGTTAACCCATTGATTAATTAGGAGAATGTTGTTAAGTCTCCATGTATTTGGGAGCCTTTTTGATTTCTTTCTAAAATTTATTTCTAGTTTTAAACCTTTGTGATCTGAGAAGTTGGTTGGTAGGATTTCAATATTTTTGAATTTACTGAGGTTCTTTTTGTGGCCTAGTATGTGGTCTATTCTGGAGAATGTTCCATCTGCACTTGAGAAGAATGTGTCTCCTGTTGCTTTTGGGTGCAGAGTTCTGTAGATGTCTGTTAGGTCCATCTGTTCTAGTGTGTTGTTCAGTGCCTCTGTGTCTTTACTTATTTTCTGTGTCGTTGATCTGTTCTTTGGAGTGAGTGGTGTGTTGAAGTCACCTAAAATGAATGCATTGCTGTCTATTTCCTCCTTTAATTCTTTTAGTATTTGTTTCACATATGCTGGTGTTCCTGTGTTGGGTGCATATGTATTTATAATGGTTATATCTTCTTGTTGGACTGACCCCTTTATCATTATGTAATGTCCGTCTTTATCTCTTGCTACTTTCTTCGTTCTGAAGTCTATTTTGTCTGATACAAGTAGTGCAACATCTGCTTTTTCTCTTTGTTGTTTGCCTGAAATATCTTTTTCCATCCCTTCACTTTTAGTCTGTGTATATCTTTGGGTTTGAGGTGAGTATCTTGTAAGCAGCATATAGACGGGTCTTGCTTTTTTATCCATTCTGTTACTCTGTGTCTTTTGATTGGTGCATTCAGTCCATTTACATTTAGGGTTATTATTGATAGATATATACTTATTGCCATTGCTGGCTTTAGATTCGTGGTTAGCAAAGGTTTCAAGGGTTGCTTCTTTACTATTTAACAATCTAACTTAACTTTCTTGTGAAGTTATTGTAAACACTGTCTGATGTTTCTTTATTTCTCTCCCTTCTTATTCTTCCTCCTCCATTCTTTCTATAATAGGTGTTTTATTCTTTGCCTTTAGTTAGTATTTGGATGGTCTGCTTTCTTTGCTATGATTTTATTTTCTCTGGTGACATCTTTTTAGCCTTAGTAGTGCTTCCCTCTAGAGCAGTCCGTTTAAGATATCCTGTAGTGTTGGTTTATGACAGGCAAACTCTCTCAACTTTCGTTTGTCTGGAAATTGTTTAATCCCTCCATCATATTTAAATGATAATCGTGCTGGATACAATATTCTTGGTTCGAGGCCCTTCTGTTTCATTACATTAAATGTATCATGCAATTCTCTTCTGGCCTGTAAGGTTTCTGTTGAGAAGTCTGATGATAGTCTGATGTATTTTCCTTTGTAGGTGATCTTTTCTCTTTCTCTAGCTGCCTTTTATACTCTCTCCTTATCTTTGATCTTTGCCATTTTAATTATTATGTGTCTTGGTGTTGTCTTCCTTGGGTACCTTGTGTTGGGAGATCTGTGGGCTTCCGTGGACTGCGAGAGTGTTTCCTTCCCCAGTGAGGGAAAGTTTTCAGAAATTATTTCTTCAAAGACCCTTTCTATCCCTTTTTCTCTCTCTTCTTCCTCTGGTACTCCTATAATGCGAATATTGTTCCGTTTGGATTGGTCACACAGTTCTCTTCATATTCTTTCATTCCTAGAAATCCTTTTATCTCTCTCTGCCTCACCTTCTCTGTATTCCTGTTCTCTGATTTCTATTCCATTAACAATCTCTTGCATTTCATCCAGTTTGCTGTTAAGCCCATCGATCGCTTGTCTGATTTCTGCATTGTCTTTCCTGACTTCCCTCACTTCCTCCCTCAGCTCTTGCACATTTCTCTGTAGATCTATCAGCATGGTTATGACTTTTATTCTGAATTCGTTTTTAGGAAGACTGCATTTCCATCCCTTCAGGCTCCCTCTCTGGTTTGTCTGGTTGATTTTAGTCTGGACCATATTCCTCTGTCTTTTCATGGCTATAGAAATGGTCGCTGGTAGTTGCCACATATGGCAGCTGGGCTCTTTAAGACTTTAAAAAAAAAAAAAAAAAAGAAAAAAAAAGAAAGAAAGAAAGAAAGAAAAACAAAAAACAAAACAAAAAACACAAAAAACAAAACAAAGAAAAAACGCCCACCGGGAGTAGATTCTGTGGGGATGCTGTAGGTGGCACTGTTGCCCCACTATTTCACACGCCTGGCCGCACCACTCGGCAGGGCCTTTTAAAGCTCTGGCCGTGGTGGGAACGAATGGGAGGCTGTTGATCTCTTTGGGAAGTCGATGCGGCCACCCTTTCCCAGTCTCCAGCTAAGGGGTCTGAAACTCCCCAGTACTCCAAGCCTGCTGAGCTGAGTATGCCAGGGTGATCCGGCTTCTCCTCTGGGCTCCTGTCTCTTTAAGACCACTGAAGAAATCGCACGCTTTTTTTTTTCCTTCCGGGGAACCGGCTGCAAGCACCCTGGCGCGTTCCCCACTCAGATCCTGCCCCTGTGTCTCTCCAATCTCTGCTACACTGCACTATGTGTGTCAGCGCTCCCCGCGCAGATCACCGGGGCTGGTTATTTCGTGGGGTGTACTTCCACTCCCTCCCGGCTCTGAATCCTCTCCTCCCGCCGGTGCGCTGGGGTGGGTGAGTGCTCGGGTCCCGCCGGGCCGCGGCTCCGTATCCTACCCGCCTCTTGGGGTGCCGAGTCCTCTCGGGTGTAGCTGCACGCTGTGCGCTTTCCTGTGTATTCTCGTCTCTCTTTTAGGAATAGTTGTATTTGCTGTATTTTCGTAGATAAATATAGTGTTGGGAGGAGATTTCTGCCGCCCTGCTCACGCCATCATCTTCCCAGAAGTCCTTATGCATACATTTTTAAAATAAAAATTTTATGTCACTAATATTGAAATAAATAGTCAAATGACTCCTAATCACTTTTTCTCAGGAAGCTAAATTACTAAAACAATAATTGTTTTAGATTTATAATTTATAATTCTTTTAGATTTTCCCTCTGGTAGTGTTGATTACAGGCACAGAAAGATAACAGGCTGGTAATTTTATAATCATAGGATATTAACTGCTCTTGATCTGATACATATTGTCTTATGGACACTTGTGATTTTTGGGGGGTCTGCTTAGCATCGGCAGTCCCTGTATATTTGGTATTTCCCCAGCTTTATTAGCCACAGTGGGATGCAGAGGTTGTCTCACCTAATGAGATTAAAGCACCACAAACTCTTGCTTTCCTAGATTCCCCTGCAGTGGGGCCTCGGCAGGTGGTTCACACTGACTGGGACTGTCAGTGGCTCAGAGAAGTAGGGACTGGAAGCCCCCACTAGACTGAGCCCTAGGGCAGTAGAGGCAGCAGGGCTGGGGTGGGCTGTGGGGGTGGCGCGCTAGAGGGGGTGGTGGTGGTGCAAGCCGGTGGTGGTGGGAATGCGCACTCTGATGAGTTGTGCCCTGTGGTAGTGGGCATTGATCCTGTGTTTCATAGAACCTGGCTCTCCATCCACACTGTGGATTTTGTGATCTTCCCAATATCATTATCATAGATTCCTTTCTGGTCAAAATCAACCTGGATTTATTTCTGCTGCTTGCAACTAAGACCCGTGAACTGGCGGCCTCCTCTTCCTCTGTGTCATGTCTCCTTTAGTTCTGTACTTACTAACTTGCACCTTATATTACTCACTTTGGCTCTGCTGCTTGAATCATCTGACATTAGTTGGCAGAGGGGGTCTGGGAGGAGAGGATGGAAGGCTGTCCTGCACCTGGGAGGCAGAGAGAGCCCTGCTGGGGTCCATCAGAAGGCAGGCCGGCTGATTGCTAATTCAGCAGGTACAAGCTGCCAGCCGCAGGGGCACACTCCTCTTCCCATCTTTGCTTCCATGACCCTGGTCCTGTCCACCATCACCACGCACCGGATTACGGCAATATTTCCTGGAGTCTGCCTATGGCTGCTCTTGTTCCCCGAAACACAGGGAGTCAGTTTATGTCAATTCTCTGTGAAACTCCAATGTCTCCCCATTCCTTCGGATTAAAAGTATTTACAGAGGCTTGTGGAGAAATGCTCAGCTCTGGGGAAGGAGGGAGGGCAGCGTGCTCAGGGTGGAAGGAGGCCAGACCCCCTGCAGACCCAGAGCAGCGCCAGCCTCACCTTCCCAGGGCCTGGGGTCAGGGGCCTGAGGTCGAGGCAGGCCAGGGCTGGTGGTGTGCTTGGAGGGGAAGAAGTGGAGGGGCGGCAGAGTGGAAGCGGGGCTGGGCGGCCCGTCCTTGGCTCCCGGCGGGGCGGCTCGGAGAGGGCGCCCTTGACGGCTGTGGAGGTGCCGGCCGCGTCCACAGCCGTGCTTGGGAGGCCGCCGGGGAGTCGGCGGAGCCGCGACCTGCCTCCCGTCTGCGGTGTGGTGAGCGCGGCCTGGCCGCCGGCACCATCCACTTCCGACTCACTGCCCGCCGCCCACCACGTGCAGCCGGGTGGCTTCCCCGGGTCTTTGCTTTCATGTTCATTGCAGCAAACCTCGGACAAAGTTCTTCCTGTATATTTGAACTTGAACTTCCTGAAGAAGCTCGCAGCGACCCCTGCTGGCCGTGCCCGAGCCATAGGGAGAGGTTGGGGTCCCACCTTAGGGGATGGTACCTGCCGGGCTGTGGGACATGGGCCGAGCTCCCTTAGGACGCCCCCGGGTCCCACCCCGCTGCTGATATCGTGGGCACATGGAGGCCACAGGGCCACAGGGCCACACTGCGGTCTGTTCTGGTACCCGGGCAGCTGGCAGGTACTCTCCATGGGACGCAGCCCAGAGGTTGGGCTGCACCAAGGTCCACTTGGATTCCGGAAGCAGGCCGGCTGGGAGACTGTGGCAGAAGCAGAGGCCTTGGGGCCCCCAAACCCTAGCAGGGTTAGGCTGTCTTTGCTGTTCTCCACGGACGACTGGCCAAGGCTGGCCCTCTCCCCAAGTGGGGAATTCCCACTCTGATTTGTGCTGGTGGGCTGGTCGCTGTTGGCAGGGGACAGGGGTAGTCTCAGCCTGCAGGGTAGGGGCTGGCAGGCACGTCGCCTGTGCTGTGGCCCTTCCCCCTGCCCCTCCCCCTCAGGATGCCTGCCGCTCCTCCGAGCATTAGAGTGGCAGTTGTAGGAGATAATGGCGGGCGGCTGAAAGAGCTGCTTGCAGTTGGCAGGGGCCCCAGACAGTACCTTGTGGGGTGGGAAGGAATGCTCCTGGTGGTTAGATACACTGAGGGCTGAAGCTGAGGGGAGCCCTCCTGCTGGGACCTCGCAGAACCCAGGAGCAGATATGGGCCCATTACCTCATGGTATTTCTGACCTATCGGTGAGTCCTGGATCCCTCTTTCCATGTGTAACTCATGGACACCAGGAATTCAGTCTGCAGGGGTCTCCACAGAGAGTGGCTCCACATGGGGCTTTAATTCCTTACATTCATGACTCACAATAATCCATGGAGCCACCACGATTTGTTCTAAAGTGCCTCTCTTGCTGGCATTGAGAATGAGAAATTGTTCAAGCAGATTTTCACATTCCATTGACTAGAATATGCAATGTGATATATTCTGCTCGGTACCTGCTACCACAGCTCCTTGAAGCTCTCCATCAAAAGGCAGGCATCTGTTGACCAGTGTATAGGGGATGACTTCCTATAGTTCTTCCCTGGAAGAGTTCTGGGGCAGGATAAGGGCATCAGCCACAGAAGGCATCCAACTTGTTGCAAAAGTGAATTTGTTGCTGAAGCAATCTTGATGTTCATGTTAGCATCCAAGAGCAGGTTTTTAAGTCTGTATGGACAATATGCTCTGGTGACAGTTTGCATAGCAGACATTATCTAGTGGAATTTGCCTTCAGCCTCTTTTTTTTCTTTCAAATATGTCCCCTCGACTAGTGTCCTTCCTAACAAGGCAGAGCATTCCCTCAGCTTCCATCACTTCACATGTTTCAGTATGTTGGGAGGATCCAGCCTTCATGACCCCACTTTGCAGGCAAGTCTCTGGAGGACTCTGTTGAGTCTCCTCAATGATCTTTACAGCTGTCGCTTCCCCAGTCGGGATGTGCTGGGCCAGTGTCACTGCAGCCGGCTCACCCTCGCCAGTGGTCTTGAGACTGTTGCCACTGTGAGTAGACTGTTGTCACTGTGAGTCTCCTCAGCAGAGATGGCTGAGAGACCCCGTAGCATGCTGGACTCACTGCTGTGCATGGAGTCATTGTCCTCAGGCCGGCTGACATTTGGGAAAAGCTGGTGAGAAGCTTGGTCCAAATCACTTCAAAAGAAAATCAGTTCAAAGTTCATCAACTGGTACTTATAACAATCAAAATACAATGCCAGACAAAAAGGAAAACTAGAATGAATGCTGACAAACTAAAAAAGAAGAAATTAAGTAAAAGGAATAAACAAAACCTGAGGAACAGAGAATAAAGAAAAAAAATGAGAAAAAAAGGAAAAACTAATAACAAACAAAACAGATGGAAAACCCAGAATGCCGAGGAGGAAGAGCTAACTTTGATCATCTTTCAGGTCCCTAAAAGCAGCTTCCTGAGCTAGAAGAACCGATGACCTAGGCCCAGCTATGGACTTACTTGGTTCTTGAAATTCCAAAACAATGACTCCTTGTAAGGTCATAGGAAGAAACGGACCTGTGTACAAGGCTGGGGATAATCCACAGTGATTGTCTCATTTTTTTGGTCTCCAGTGTCCTTCACTCTTCAAAAAATTATTGAGGACCCATAAGAACTTTTTGTTTATATGGGTTATGGTTATTAATATTCACGTTATTAGAAATGAAAATCTGTAGGATGCTTTTTCATTTCTAGTTTGAAAAGGTGTGCTCACAATTGAGCTCGTGTACTTACCCAGCACCCACCCAGATCAAGAAACAGGTCTTAAGCAGCTCCCCAGGGCCCTCCCACTCCTTCTTTCTAGTCACTTCGTCCACAGAGGTACCCTCTGTGCTGCCTTCTAACAGCGCACATTACTTTTGCTTGCTTTTGAACTTTACAGTAGAATCATGCGACATTCTGTGTCTGCTTCCCTTGCTTGCTGTTTTTGTGAGATCCATCTATACTGTGTACTTTGCTATTCTAAATGACTCACAGTAGCCCATTGTTTATCTGTTTTGTTGTTACTGGCCATTTGGGTAGTTCTAAGGCTTTGGATGTTAAGAATAGTATTGCTCTGAACTTGCTTGTTCCAGACTTTGGTGAGCATTTACATGGTTTTCTGTTGGATATATACCTAGAAATGGAATTTCTGGCTTAAAAGGTATGCATATTTTTGGTTTTACATAGATATTGTTTGTACCAATTTACACACCCACCAATACTAATCCTAGTATCATCTGCCTTTTAATTTTAACCTTTCTGTGGGTGTGTAGTGGTGTGGTTTGTGGTTTTAATTTGCATTTCCTTGATGCCTAATGAAATGGAACACCTTTTCTTTAACTGACTGGCCTTTTTCTGTGAAGTACCTTTTTGAGACTTTTGCCCATTCTTCCATTGGGTTATCTGCATTTTTCTTATTGGTTAGGTATTCTTTGTATTTTGGTTACAAATTTCTTGAATTTGGCCCTGCATATTCATATAGGGAGGCCCTCTCCTCCCCATCTGTCTCTGTTAATTCTCTGATGTCACCTTCTACTGTTTTATCAATTGCTCAGCCCTTTCCAGCAATTGGACTTCTTCCTTGAACATGCCCGGCCAGGCACAATCTGATCTCAGTACTCTGTACTAGCTCCTACTTCTGTCTGGAATGCTCTTTTCCCGGGTATTCACATAGTTCCCTTCCCATACCTCCTTCAAGTTATCTGCTTCCAGGGTCACCTTAGCAAGGCCTTCCCTGATCTACCTCTTTGGTGTTTTAGAAGGTGTTTAAAAGACGTATCTTCTATCCCCATCATTGCTTCCTTTCTTTTTTTAAAACTTTGTGTTAAGTAAATTTTCAAACATACACAAAATTAGAAATATTAGTATAAAGGCCTTTCCTCACCCAGCTATCATTCAGGATCAATAATTATCAATACTTTTGCAATTTTATTTTTTTCGCAAATACTTCAGTGTGCATCTTAAATACCTGTTTTTTGGATCACAGGCATCATGCCACCATCAAATCTAACAAAACTAATAGTATTCAAGTTTCCCGTTTGTCTCAAAGATGTCTTCTTATAGTTGATATGTTTGAATTAAGGTGTAAATACATTGTACATATTGCTTTACTCTTTTTTTCTATACCAGTATATTTTGCTTATTTATTTGCTAATTTCCTGGCCCTCACCCCATTAAAATATCTACTCAATGTGAGCAGTGATTTTTGTCTGGTTTGTTCTTTGCTGTATCTCCAGCACCTAGAACAGTTCCTGGTATCTATAAGATAAAATGTAGAAGGAAGGAGTGAATGTAGTTGGCAACATGGATGTAATACCTGAAGGGGTATGCTGTGTCAGCATGGTCAAATTTGTTACTTTCCCTCTCTAGAACTTTGAGCAGTTTTTCTGAGTCTCAGTGTTCTCATCTGTAAAATGGGATTTATGATACCAACTTGCAGAGTTGTGTTGATTAGACAAAAAATAAGGAGACAGTATCTGGCAGTCAGATTTCCCTCAAAATATTTTTGTTTTTCATTTTAACTGCTTTTGTTACAAAGGCATATCTGTGAGACATTAGACAGATGAAGGAAGTGTAGTGAAGAACTTGGCCTTGCCCCAAAATGAGGTCTGGCCTTTGTCTCTGGCTCCTGGGAGGTACCCTTTAAACCTTTGGAATTTTCTGAGTGATGAGAACATCTTTTTATCCTCGTTGGTCACCCTTGATAGTTTATACTGTAAGGTGACTACTGGTAGTCCCTTGAACTATGAGCTATCAGTCCTACTTCTGGGGTGGGTTCAAAATGACAGTAAACACTTCTGCACAGTGTTTTTACCCCATAGAAATAATATGAAACTTGGTGGCCAGAGATCTTACTTTAAATCTCATCTTCATTTTCTTTTTTGACTTTGGAATTTGGATGCCTGGACTGCCAAATAGAATACCAATGACTGGGGGCTTAAGCAATAGAAATTAATTTTCTCACAGTTCTGGAGGCTGGAAGTCCAGGAGTAGGGTATCAGCAGGTTGGTCTGTTGTGACGCCTCTCTTCCAGCTAGCGCACAGCTGCCTTCTCACTGTGTCCTCACCTGGCTTCCTTCTGTGGCCCATGCCAAGAGAGGTATGTGGTGTCTCTTCCTCTTCTGAAAAAGAGCAGTCCTATAGGGATAGGGCCCCACCCATATGACCTTATTCGACCCTAATTACCTCCATAAAGGCACTATCCCCAAATATAGTCACATGGAGGGTTAGGACTTCAACATATGAATTTTGGGATATACCATTTTGAACATTACAGAAATGTTGCTTAATTTTAGTTTTCTCATATAAAAGTTCGAATGCTAGGTACAAAATCTTTTTTTTTTGCTTTTTTTAAAAATTTATTTATTTATTTATTTTATTATCATTAATTTACAATTACATGTGCAATATTACGATTATTAAACTACCCCTTCATCAGGTCCCCCCCACCAACCCCATTACAGTCACTGTCCATCAGCGGAGTGAGATGCTACAGAATCACTACTTGTCTTCTCTGAGTTGTACTGCCCTCCCCGTGCCCCCCCAACATTACATCTGCTAATCGTAATGCCCCTTTTTCCCTCTTATCCCTCCCTTCCTGCCCATTTTCCCCAGTCCCTTTCCCTTTGGTAACTATTAGTCCGTTCTTGGGTTCTGTGAGTCTGCTGCTGTTTTGTTCCTTCAGTTTTTTTCTTTGTTCTTATACTCCACATATGAGTGAAATCATTTGATACTTGTCTTTTTCGGCTTGGCTTATTTCACTGAGCATAATACCCTCTAGCTCCATCCATGTTGTTGCAAATGGTAGGATTTGTTTTCTTCTTATGGCTGAATAATATTCCATTGTGTATATGTACCACATCTTCTTTATCCATTCATCTACTGATGGACACTTAGGTTGCTTCCATTTCTTGGCTATTGTAAATAGTGCTGCAATAAACATAGGGGTGCATCTGTCCTTTTCAAATTGGGCTGCTGCATTCTTAGGGTAAATTCCTAGGAGTGGAATTCCTGGGTCAAATGGTATTTCTATTTTGAGTTTTTTGAGGAACCTCCATACTGCTTTCCACAATGGTTGAACTAATTTGCAGTCCCACCAGCAGTGTAGGAGGGTTCCCTTTTCTCCACATCCTCGCCAACATTTGTTGTTGTTTGTGTTTTGGATGTTGGCCATCCTCACTGGTGTGAGGTGATATCTCATTGTGGTTTTAATCTGCATTTCTCTGATGATTAGCGATGTGGAGCATCTTTTCATGTGCCTGTTGGCCATCTGAATTTCTTCTTTGGAGAAGTGTCTATTCATGTCCTCTGCCCATTTCTTAATTGGATTATTTGCTTTCTGTTTGTTAAGGTGCATGAGTTCTTTATATATTTTGGATGTCAACCCTTTATCAGATACGTTTTTTATGAATATATTCTCCCATACTGTAGGATGTCTTTTTGTTCTACTGATGGTGTCCTTTGCTGTACAGAAGCTTTTCAGCTTGATATAGTCCCACTTGTTCATTTTTGCTTTTGTTTCCCTTGCCCGGGGAGATATGTTCATGAAGAAGTTGCTCATGTTTATGTCCAAGAGATTTTTGCCTATGTTTTTTTCTAAGAGTTTTATGGTTTCATGACTTACATTCAGGTCTTTGATCCACCTTGAGTTTACCTTTGTGTATGGGGCTAGACAGTAGTCCAGTTTCATTCTCTTACATGTAGCTGTCCAGTTTTTCCAACACCAGCTGCTGAAGAGGCTGTCATCTCCCCATTGTATATCCAAGGCACTTTTATCAAATATTAATTGACTGTATATGTTTGGGTTAATGTTTGGATTTTCTATTCTGTTCCACTGGTCTGTGGGTCTGTTTTTGTGCCAATACCAAATTGTCTTGATTACTGTGGCTTTGTAGTAGAGCTTGAAGTCAGGGAGTGTAATTCCCCCTGTTTTATTCCTCCTTCTCAGGATTGCTTTGGCTATTCGGGGTCTTTTGTGGTTCCATATGAATTTTAGAATTATTTGTTCCAGTTCATTGAAGAAAGCTGTTGGTAGTTTGATAGGGATTGCATTGAATCTGTAGATTGCTTTAGGTAGTATAGCCATTTTGACAATATTTATTCTTCCTAGCCAAGAGCATGGGATGCATTTCCATTTGTTAGTGTCCTCTTTAATTTCTCTTAGGAGTGTCTTGTAGTTTTCAGAGTACAGGTCTTTCACTTCCTTCGTTAGGTTTATTCCTAGGTATTTTATTCTTTTTGATGCAATTGTGAATGGAATTGTTTTTCTGATTTCTCTTTCTGTTAGTTCATCATTAGTGTATAGGAAAGCAACAGATTTCTGTGTGTTAATTTTGTATCCTGCAACTTTGCTGAATTCAGATATTAGTTCTAGTAGTTTTGGAATGGAATCTTTAGGGTTTTTTATGTACAGTATCATGTCATCTGCAAATAGTGACAATTTGACTTCTTCTTTACCAATCTGGATGCCTTGTATGTCTTTGTTTTGTCTGATTGCTGTGGCTAGGACCTCCAGTACTATGTTGAATAACAGTGGAGAGAGTGGGCATCCTTGTCTTGTTCCCGATCTTAGATGAAAAGCTTTCAGCGTCTCGCCGTTAAGTATGATGTTAGCTGTGGGTTTGTCATATATAGCCTTTATGATGTTGAGGTACTTGCCGTCTATACCCATTTTGTTGAGAGTTTTAATCAGGAATGGATGCTGAATTTTGTCAAATGCTTTTTCAGCATCTATGGAGATGATCATGTGGTTTTTGTTCTTCTTTTTGTTGTGGTGGATGATGTTGATGGATTTTCGAATGTTGTAGGTACAAAATCTTAATGCTATTTTACAGGAGACGTTTGCTGTGAAGATCAAATAGAGAGGTATATGTAGTAGACCCTTAGTACTTGATTTTTAAGTGTGTGTCAATTTATTTTTTAGACTCCTGCTATACAATAGACTATTGAGAGGCGATATGGACGGAAATTTAGAATTTATATGAGATTACATATGTACTTACAAGTTGATTTTCAGCGTTTGTGAACTACACAAAGGAGTTTTTGGAAAAGGTAAACATTTGTCTGCTGGATTTATATGCATTCTCTTCACAATAAACACAAATGTTCAGTAAAACTACTTTTAGTCGTGAGGTGGGATTGGATAGCACCAGAAAGTGATTGATGTCAAAAAACTTTGAAATCGATAAAGTGTAACCCAAATGTGTAACATTATTTGTTTTGAATTATATTTATATACTACATCTCTCTCCACAAGGCTTCAAAGTAGGTTCCCCAAATCCCCCAAACTGTATTTGGTTGTTTCACTTTTCTGTGGCTTATTGACATCAGTCATGAATAATGGAGTTAGCATTTTGAGATCGTTGTCATTTGTGTGTGTCTTGCCAATGGGTTTCAGCCCCGGGAAAGTTCACTAAGGATTCAATGAGACCAAGGAATGACAATGGAACATTCTTGAGATAAAAGGGTTTATTACTTGGCTTGTTTTCCCAGCAATAGGCTGAGCACTAGAATTACGTCTGCATCCAACAGTCTGCTTGTCTGTAATCCTCCTTCTTCTCTGCCTTTGCCCAGAGCACTGGGCAGAGCTCTTTATATAGTGACTCAGTCAATAATAGCTTATTGCCTATGGGTGGGGGAGCAGTAGCCTAGTAGTAGGCCAATTACATCATTGAGTAGTTTAGGGTCAGGGGAGGATCCTGGCCATAGGAACTTCCATTTTCCCCACAGTGTGACTGTGAGAATGGCCAGTTAAAAGAACTTTTAGGTTGCAGTTGGCCTGACACTCTGTGCAAAGCTGACACCTGTTGTAACCTAGACTGTGTGCATAACCAATGTCTTACTGTGTGCAAACAACATTTGCCACACAATCTAGATAATTTTCATTGTGTGAAAAACAAGGCAGCATCTGGTGGTACAAAAATCTTAATGATATTTCACAGAGAACATTAGGTGTGTATTCTACCATGAGCACGTGTCCATGCCTTTTAGCCTAAGGCCACCAGGAACATGTCAACAGTTGTGTCAGTGGGTTTATTCTTGCAGCAAGGGAGAAAGCACATCATTTAAGGACCTGAGGGGCTTCTCAGTAAGGGGGTATTAGAAAGAACCTATTGTAGGATTTTGTTTGTTTTAGGTAATTTTGTGGCAAGTTTAGGGAAGTAGGAGTTCACTTTGGATCGAATGCCATGAAGCAGGGGTTAATTCTATTACAAAAAACAAAACAAAACAGGAGAGGGGCCAGTAGGGATGGCAGGGGTGGTGGGCAGACTGGAAGAAGGTGAACACAATTTATGAAGCAAAGAGTGTATCTTGCCCATTTAGGGGGTGGAATGCGCAAGCAGTAGGCCATTTATTTGGGGTGGATGGTTTATGGAGTTAGTTTTGGGGAAAAAAGGCTTAAGCAATAGGTTGGGGCCAGCTTGTAGAAGGCCTTGAATGTAGGAAATAGGGAGTCATTGAAGTTACTTGAAAAGGGTACCAAGAAATCACAAGAAATATTGACAGACTCACAGCTCATCCTGTTGTTCCTACTAAGGTAGTGGCTTTCATACTATTTTGAACATAAGTTAACAGTGAGGAATACATTCTGCACTGTAGCCCAGTACATATGCACACATGTGGGGCACACACACGTACATACACCCCCGAGACTTCAGTTTGACAGAACAAGATTTAACCTTACCATGTGTGCTGCACTCTGTTTTCCACCCCATTCTACTACCCTCCACCTCCCTGTACTCTACCTCATTCTGTTCTCTTCCATGCTGGTTTTTACCCACCGAATTGATTTTAATTCCTACTAAAGAATGGCCTGAGGTTGGAAAAATATTGCTCTAAGCAGATGAGTCACTGTGGTGAGGGGCGACAGGAGCCGGAGGGCTGCTCATAAATAGGTAACAGCAGTAGTTCATTTACAAAAGATTTCACTGATTCATTCCTTCAACAAACATGTATTAAGCACCTACTACATATACCAGGCATAAAGATACACAGACACCCAGACCTGGTAGTGTTCTTGAAGAGCTCATGGTCCGTGGGAGAGACAAGTAGCCACTTGACTCTCGTAAGTCTTCAATAGGTATTTGAGAAAATATCGTATGATGGTCTAATTATTTGAGGAAAATGGGGGAGGATTTATAGAGAAAAGGGTGTTTGAGGTGGTTCTTGAAGGCTGAGTTTGCCAAGGGGAGTGGACTGGTGGCGTGCATCCTAAAATAAAGGATAATGTGCCGATGAAAAGAAGCACAAAGTGTGATCTGGGTAGGGTTGCCAGATTTAGTAAATAAAAACAGAGTGTACCCAGTTAAACTTGGATTTCAGATAAACAATGAATGGTTTTTAGCATAAGTATGTCCCATCCATCTGGGAGAGGCAAGATGTTCTATGTGGCTGGCATATAGGTGGGCGTGGGAAAATGGGGGATGTATGTCTGGAGTGCATTGGGATCATGTTGTGAAGGGTTATGAGAGAATAAGGATCTCCCCTGTGGATGCATGCTCACACTGAAGGCTAATTTGAGGATAATTTTAGAATGCTTGAAAAGAAACTAAAGAAGTATACGCAGAAAAATATGTAACCCTTGAGTTCTTATTAACAATAAGGGTAGAATCCTAGTGTGTGGGTGGAATGGTCATTTATTATTAATGATTATTAATCGCATGTGAGTAATTCCTTCTCATCTATCCTGCTGATTTTGTTTCTAAGATGCTTGTCCCTGTGTTTAGTGCAGAAGAGGAAATGAACACATTATTTTTCATGTATACTGATTTCTAATTCCAACCTGAAGCTACATTTAGGTTAACAGAAATGGGATGAATAACATTCTTTTTTCTTTGTGTGATCAACCAAGTACATCTTTGCTTTGTTTAAACAATCTTTCAGATGTAATAGATACAGGTTGCCTAGCCTTTATCCCGCTCCCCCGTCCCTGGCCCCGTTTGTGGAAACTGCTTGCTATCCTCATCCATTCTCACAATCTCATAGGGTGGCCCCTGGTTGGCCAGGGGGCACCTGACCCAAGCCATACCAGGCAGAGTTCAGTCTCTCTTCTTGCAAATGTACTTGTGACTTGCCGCAGGAGCTCTCAATAGCCATGTTTCACTGCCATTTGGATTGGAAAATCAGAGGAAGCCAGTCTGGAAGATGGGAGGTGGCTTGGGCAGCGGTTCAGTGGAGGAAGGATAGAAAATGTGAGCACTTGTGTTAATGCAAAAACATACTGGAGAGAGATCAAGAGAGAATGAAGAATCAAGAGACACAGAAAGTCGGTGAGGAACACAGGGAGGGAGGGAGAAAGAAAGGGGCTTGGCTGCATTCCTATCTTTGGGTTTTGTGAGATACCTTTTACCTTCTGGTGCCCTTATGCTTAAGTATACTACAGTGGATTCTGTTACTTGAAATGTGTGCTAATTAATAAATCAGACCACTAAAGTTGTATTGAAAACCACTGTGATTATCATGGTTTAGTGTGGATTGAGAAGGGTGTTTACTCACCAGGTAGAAGTTGACCGTGGAACTCCCTCATGGCAAACAGGAAGGAGCATGGCTTTCATTAAACTGTGTGCATTGCTGCACATAACAAAACCACCCAGGCACACAGTTTCTTTCTTTCCTGGAGCTAGTTCTGGATTTGTTTTAGGAAAAACCCATGTGCTTAATTTGGAGCCAGTTTGTTTTGGTCGGTCGGGGAGTTGTCTTGTGGTACTTTGAACACTACACAAATTAGTTTTTCCCAAGGTGTGTTCTATGTTCTGTTACAGTAGTAGTTAGCCATGGGAAGAAAGTGGGGAGGGCAGTTCTGTGGCCAGGTCATGTCTGGGTTAGGTAAACCATTTTGGAGGGCTTTGCAGAGCCTCTACTATGCTAAAATGCATTGTGGATTTCTGAAAGGGAGAGAGCTGATGTAGCATTTCCTAAACTCTGTTGACCACAGAGTGGAGTATTGCACCAGACTAGTGTCTCTCAGGACACACTGTGGGATAGGATGGCTGAACAGGTATGGGTGGGTGGCCAACTCTCCCGTATAGAGGAGGTGAAGTCTCCTGTTCAGTGCCTCTGGCACAATGGCTTTGCTCTCCAGATGAAAAGAAAATGAGCTGACTGCCAGTGATTCTCCAGTACAGACTACATTTCTAAGAGAAAAACAGATTATTTATGAAAGCATCACCTGGGAGAAAGGGAATCTTGGCTCAGTGTCTGCCTAGATGAGGGGGCCCATAGACAAGAGCTCCATGGAGAAAATTCAGGTGGTCTGTAAAGCTGGGTGGGAAGGAAACTAACCTCTTTCTTTTCATCAACCTCTGGCTGATATTTGGCATTTCCTTCAGATTCCAGTAGTATGAGCAGAGCCTGCGACTGTCAGCAACAGCCATCAGAGAGATAGTCACATTACATTACATTGCTGTTAACTGCAGACTTCTCAAAATATCATTTATCCTTCCAGCTGCTTTAAAATTATGGCAATTATTAGGCCTGCGATTAGATTTTGTTATTTAATGCATTCATAAAGAAGAACATTTGACCCAAATGTTTTTGATAACAACTCCACGCCAAGCACATTGCCTGGCCCATGGAAGAGCGTAATGAATCTTGGCTGATGTTACCGCCAGCTCCATCATCATTGCCGGACTTTGTTCTCTATCTCACTTCAATCCCAACTTCAGAAGGCAAAGCAGGCATGTAATAAACACTGGTCATAAGAGATTCAACAACCTGCCTTGTTGTTTCTTTTGCATATGATTACATACCAGAAAAATTCAGGGTTTACAAGAGCCATTAACTTGTTGATAAATTCATTTATGCATTTATCTGTCTAATATTTGCCTGCCAGGTACTCTGCCTTGGTACCTCTGTTTGCATGGCTGGAGTGGGAGTGGGGTCGGGGAAGCAGTGAATGGGAAGAGGTCTTCATATTCTGTTTATTCAACTTTCATCTCTCCCCGTCTTATCTTTGTTAATTCCAAAAATTCAAGGGAAATGCTGTCATCTAGCACCCTGCTCTGAGCCCCAGGGAGCTAGACAAGCTTAAAAACAACACAGGCTCTGTCTACTGTGTTGTTTTTACAGGATCACATTCAGAGATTGAGGTATCTACTCTCTCAGGGTACCTGGGATTTAAGTCGCTTTGTATCACCTTTCCTGGGTTGCCTCAGAAAGAAAGTGGAGGGTTGGCCAGGTGAGAGTACATTTTATAGTGGGTTGAATGTAGCCCCTAAAAGATACATCTAGGCCCTAATCTCTGTGAATGTGACCTTATTTGGAATTAGGGTCTAAGAATCTTGAGATGAGATCATCCCATTTAGGTGGGCCTTAAATCCAATGACAGTGTCTTTATAAGTGACAGAGAAGAAAAAACAGACAGACACTCAGGGAAAAAGGCCGTGTGCAGATGGAGGCAGAAGTTGGAGTGACACAGCCACAAGACAAGGACTTCCAGGAGCTCCCAGAGCTGGAAAAGGCAAGAGAGCATTCTTCCCAGAGCCCCTGGAGGGACTTTGGCCTTGCAAACACCTTTATTTTGGACTTCTGGCCTTGAGAATTTTGAGAGAATAAATTTGTGTTGTTCAAAGCCACCAAGTTTGTGGTAATAATTAGGAAATGTGTACATTTTCCTCCACTGGATACTGACTAGAGCACTGGACCAGTGCTCAGCTAATCCTATGCTTTGAGGGACAGATATTGCTATGGTCTGAATGTCTGTTCATCTGTTGAAATCATATATGAAATCATATTCATATTATGATCATATTATGAAACCAAACCAAATTTGTATGCTGAGATCCTAACCCCCAATGTGTTGGTATTAGGAGGTGGGGCCTTTGGGAGGTGATTTTGTCATGAGGGTGAAGCCTTCCTGAGTGGGCTTAGTGCCCTCATAAAAGAGGTTCCCGGGAGCCCCCTCACCCCTTCTGCCCTGTAGGATACAGAGAAAAGATGTCTGGCTGTGAACTTGAAAGTGGACTCTCACCAGACGCCATTACTGATGCGTAGACTTCCCAGCCTCCAGAATTGTGAGAAATAAATGCTTGTTGTTTATATGTCATCCCATCCATGGGGTTTTGTTATAGCAGCCTGAAGGGACTACGGCAGTCATACATTCTGAAGGTGCTTCACCACATTTTCCCTTGATTCAGAGTCCAGCCCAAATTGGTTTTAGGCTTCATTTATTTCTCTCTAGCTGTTTTCTCTCACTCTTTCTTCCTTTCCTTCTACTTTTATGGCAGAATCAAAGGCATCAAAAGATCTAATAATTTCTTCCTGGTCATCCAGAAAGTTGTGTCAATGGGCCAAAATCATAACTATAACACCTGATTTAATACTGTATAAATAGTATACCTGTACCTCATATAAAAGGCCAGGAGGCTGAAACAGATGAGGGACGTATAGACGGTCAAGAGTGATTGGAAGTCAGAACATTTCAAATGGGAGAAAAGCCAGTGTGTGCACTCACTTGTGTGCAATTGTGTGTGAGTATGTGAGTGTGTGTGTTTAGGGAGGAGCCTGGTCTTGGCTTCAGAAGCTAAGCTTGTACTAAGCTCCGTCTGACTCTACTAGGCCATGGGTGCATGCAAGGTCTGTGCTGATCTTTTGCCAGTTAATCTGATTGTGTGAATTTTACAGAATCTCTAATATCAGAAAAGAGACTTTTGTTTTACAGAAAAGAATTGAGTTGAATCAAGAATTTACATGCTTTTTCTGTTTTCTGGGTATATAAAAGCAGTGTTTAACCTAAGCTAAAGCAACCAGTGTGTTTCAATGGGTCCCATGAGCTCTGCAGAGTGAAAAGTTTTTGACACAAACTTCTGTGCCTTGTCTCTACTGAGGGTGGTGGTGGGTGGTAACCATATGATGTTTGACTTTCTTCACAGGAGACTGAGGGAGGCCCCCTCTTTCTCTAGGCATTGCCCTGACTCCATCCCCAAGAACCTCTCTCCAGGCCCTCTGCTAGCTGGAGACAGAACGGGAACTTTCATACACAGGAGAGGAAGTCTTCTCACAGAGGCCCCTGTTGCTCTGGGTGCTACGATATGGGGTGCTGCCCTTCTGGGGGTCGTTTGTGGAAATGGGTGTGAGTCTCTTGGGAGAGAATTTAAGGTAAGGGAAGAGGGAATGGGAGAATACAAATTTAGTCCAAGGAATATGTCTCTGTGTGAAAGGGAGGAAAAGCTTTGGGAGTATTTGCATTCTAGATCTGCCCTCTCTCCCTCCCTGTCCTATGCACTTGTACCAGAGCCTTGAGGAATGGAGACTGAGTAGTTAATGCTCCTCTGTTACAACGGTTTCCATACGTGGTAATGGTTATGTGCGGGGAGTCAACGCAAACCTTCAACCCGGTTCCTTGGGGAGCAGGTGGCCTGGCCAAGGACCAGAGCCCCCACAGCAGGTCTGGCTGGGGCTTTGGAGGAATGAGTGCAAGAACGTTGTCATGGCACATGGAGTAGGGAGCAGAAACCCCGTGGACACTCCGTGGAGCTCCTGGAAACATCTACCCCCTGGAGTAAGGCTGGGCTCAGGCAGAGCTGGATTCTGCTGTTGGGGTGGAAATGGAGCTAGAGAAATAGGGTTTAGTTTCTCTTAGGGTGATCCTTGTTTTGACTCCAGGCTGGAATGACCTGGGAAACACTGATTTTATTAGGGCTATAAAGGCAGTTGCATTTACTGAAAGCTGTCAGTGAGGGAGCTCATTGAAAAACAATAAGCTGCTCACTTTAAAAAGCCAATGAAAATAACTTTTAAAACTTGTTGCAATTTAGTGAAACTGATCAATAAAAATAATTTACTTTGCCTAGATGTGGATAATAAAATTGAAGTACAAAATAAATCTCCAGGGCTAGAACCCAATAAGGGCGTCCTAGCCTTTCTTCTATTCCCAACATGATCTTGTGGTCATATGGCCAAAGCTGCGCCTGCAGTGAGAAGGCAGCTTCTGTCTGCCTCCTCCTCCTCTGCTCCCAGGACCAGCTCAGAGAGAGATGTGTGGTGTTTCAGGGCCAGAGCTCCACTCTGTCCAGGGGCCTTCCTAGTCCTTGAGTCAAGGTACTGCTCCAAGGAGCTTCCTGGAAGGGTGAGGCCCTGTGGCCCCCCCTCTCTCCCCTCTATCTCGCTCATCTCAGATCTATTAGGAGGTTTCCAGTATCTGAGAGCATTTCAGCATCTCTATGCAGGCCTCCATTGACCTAGAAGCTGCTCCTTTCCTAGAGCAGCTGGGACTCTTGGACATCAGGAAATCTTGCTGTGTTGCCTTTAATTGTAGGGAAATGTTCCCCTTTTCAATCAAGCACTGTGGTTACTGAGCTACCATGTATGAAGCACTGTGCTAGGCAGAGTGGGGAAATCTGCAGAGATCCAACACACCACCTCTACCCTTGAGAGTATTTTGGAAGAGAACATTGGAGAGAGGGAAAAAAAGAGCAAGAGAGGGCAAATACTGGAAGGATGTCATGTGAGGGCTAAAAGCCTGGGCTCTGAAGTCAGAGAATTATATTCAAATCCCAGCTGCTGTGGGAGACTTTGGAGAAGTGTGTTAACCTCCTTGACCTTCAGTTTTCTCATCTATAAAATGGCATTCATAACCAAACTTGCCTTTGCCTCAGATTCAAGACCACCTCGAGGCTGTGCAGGAACCAGGCAAACACTCTTGTGGGACCCCTGGCAAAATAGGCAATTTGAATCACCCCAAACAGCATGCCAGCACCATTCTGGTGACCCACTTTCACACCACCCTGCAAAAGAAATACTGCTCTGGGCAGTGGGAAGGATTTGCTCACCAGGCTGCCCTTCTGGAATCAGGATCTGGCTAGTGGCCCTGGGTAGACCCCCAGGTTCAAGAGCTCCTTGGCACCTGGTTGACCCTACCCTTTGCATTCTGTCAGGTCCCAGGGGCTGGTGGGGGGCCTAGAAAAGTGTGAGGAAATGCTTCAGAAAAGCTCAGGCCCCCTGAGGTGTGGTGGACAGGGATGTGAGCCCTTCATCTGCCTGTATCTGCTCCTAGGTTGTGAAATGGTAGAGACAGTTTATGAAAAGCATCCTGACAATTAACACGGCTATTAGCACGTAATAATCTCTCAAAAATAATGCTATTATTATGCCAATAACAATAGTTGCTGAGGGTGGACAGCAATTCCTGGAGGGATTTGCTAGAAAGAAAAGGTTTGGGAGCCAAAGGCCACTGGGTTGCGGGAGCTGAGGGAAGGTACCATTGGGCAGATGAGCTGGGAGATGAAAATTTCAGCAGGAAATCACCAAGTGACCAGCCTTAGAACAACGTGAGGCTATCTGAAAGGGGTGCTTGAGGTCTGCAGAGGAAGGAGAGCAGGAGGTCTCTCCTGTGGCTGATGCCAGGGGAGGTCAGAGCCTGGAGAGAGTGGAGGCCCCGAGGCCAGGGGAAGTTCAAGGGCTGTTCAGGGGCCGGCACTGGGTAAACCCTACCCCTCTCGCAGCTGGAGCAGAGGTTTGGAGCAAACTAAAATTCCAGAGAGCAGTCTTGAGAGGCTTTGCGGAAGGAGAAAAGAGCTTAGACTGGAAAAGACGAGGGCCCCCTGGAGGGTAAGCGCGGCATCCAGAGGGAAGCCACGTGGAGGGTGGTACTGGGGTGTGGGGATGAGCTAGGGGGATAGCTCCCCAAAGCAGGGCTCACATTTTTCCAGCCCCGCTGCAGTGTGTACTCCCCTGCCCCCGGCTGTTTTGAGGCTCCCCTGGACCCCTGGTGGGGGCGCTGCTTGCTTGAGCAAACAGCGGTGTGTGAGCGCTGGTGAATCCTGAAAAGGATTAATGCCTCAGGTTAAATACATATTTAGGAAACACACAAACTGAAACAAGACCTTTTAATCTGTAGTCCCAAATAGGCAAACTGTTCTGTTCAAGCAATTAGGCAGCTGCGCTGAGGAGCAGCAGCGCACACGGCCGCTGCGCACAGTAAGGAGAGGGTAAGGCAGCCGCGGGGTTAGTGCATGCAGTCCGTTAGCAGGCGGCTCCCCGCTGCTGCACACTCCAGGCCCCCGGCCCCTTCCTGGGCCAACACCCAGGCCCTTTCCATCCTGTACACCCAGGATGTCACCGCCACTTCCCTAGTTGGTCAGCAGTGGCAAGCCGAGAAGGGTGGGGCTGAGAAAATGTCATTCACTGGCTTTTGAAGTGGTGGGTGGGGGGACCTTTCGCAAGGGCAACTTGGCAGACCCCAGCGAGCAGAGGGTGCCACCCGGCGGCCCCACTAGGGGGCGTGCTTGGCCGTCTCCCCGGCGCCCCGGAGCCGCCCGTGGAGGCCGGCCCATCGGCCTCCCGCCCGCGCGCCGGCCTCCGCACCCTCCTCAGAAGGGGAGAGCTTTAAACGGCAAGACCATTTTTCTTTGGTGTTTCTTATTTGAAAAAGAATATACAGAAATGTAAAGAAGTGCAGAAAACCACAAAGAAAAAAGTGTGCATGGTCTCTGAACTCTGGTATTCCTCCGTTAGCATTTTAGTGTGTAATGAGTTGAAAAAAATTTTTTTTGATTAAAGTAACAGCTGGCATCAGAATTCCTCTCTGGGGTGAAATTCTCCTTTTTTTCTTTTCTTTTGAAAAAAAATTGACATATTTTCTAGAGCCAACCTAGAACATCTTGTCTCTTGGTATAGGAAGAAGAGAGATGGGGTGTGGCGCTGGGTGTGCCCCTGCAAAAGGAATCCAGAGGTGGGGGAAGCTGGATGAACCGATGAACCGGGGGAGGCATTTGTTGCATTGTGTGAATGGGCTGCTGTGAAGAGCGAGTGTGAATTTCGTACCTAGGGTAAAACAAGGAGCATAGATAGCATGGTGTCTGGAGGCTGCAGAATGGAAACTGGTTAGGTTGTGGACCATCCCAGGCTGTGGCAGGAGGACAGCGGGTGAGTCAACTATAAAAATGTGGGGAAGGGCAACAGCCAGCAGGGTTGTAAGTGCCCTGCTAGAAATTTATCGTTGGGATCGTATCTGTAGTGTCGGTACCTAACAGCTTTTCTGACTGTCATGTGTTTGCCTGACGGTAAGCTTTTGGTTGTCCAGGCATCTACTTCAAAGACCTCCATGTGGAGTAAACACATTCTACTACAGCCACTACACACAGAGCCAAGCCGGGTCTTGTCCCCTCTGCCCGCACCCCCACCCCATCAAGTCCCCTTTGAAAAAGCTCTGGTACATCTTCATAACTAACCATTTGATTAATTGCTTGCTTTTCCTTAACGGTTGCTTTAAATGATAGATCTTATGCTTTAAATTCACCAATAAAGAGCGAACCCGCAAAACCTTAGGCACCCCACCCTTGACCGCAATAAAGGCAGAACCACATGTGTGTGGTTTCCCCCTCTCTCTATACCTGAGATCCAGCTGTGTGGCCCCCTGTGTGCTGTGTACATTCCAGGATATGTCAGTAATAAGCCTTAATTTTTCAGTTTACTGAGTTATTGCTGTGGGTGTCTTGAAATCATAATAATCACAAGGACGAGTCCAGCCAAAACACTTGATCCTAAAGGGGAAATGTCTGTGGGGCTTACCACAGGTGGTACAGGCCCAGGTAAGGGCCCCCAGGCATTTCTACCTCATAGCATCACTACTGATAGTTTGAGATGACCGAAAACAATATTGTTTTATATATATATATATATACACAGTTTTTATCCTGTTTTAATTTTTCCTTATATTCTTGAACATTTTCCATGTTCATTAGAAATATATGTATGTGTGTATATACTGACACACATATGTATATGTATATATACACACAACATATATACATACGTGTGTAAAGATATATGTGAAACTTAAAATATTTAAAAACTGCAACATTCCATCATTTAGGTGAAATGCCCATCCCTCAATTTGGATATTGAGGGTGTTTCTACAGCAGTGATTTAGAGACCTCCCAATCTGATTTTTGAGTTCCCGGGACTTAGCATTCACTTTCAAAATACCTTCCGCAGCTCTGGCCTTCCTCCTTCGAAAGAACCCATGAGGATGCCCAGGCACAGAGGTAGCCACTGTCACCTTGCTCTGGACTATTTTAATTGTGTGTTCCCATCTCCTCCATTACACTGGGAGCTCCTCCATCTTGGGACACACATGATCTCATGTTTCACCTTTGCATCATGGCATCAAGCTTACTGTACGCGTTCAGTACGTGTTTTTAATAAATATTAGATTCTGAGTCAATGGCAGGGTCTCCATCAAGTCTCCAATCTGGTGAAGCAGCATTCTAAGTGGACAGGTTATTCTGCTCCCCACACTGCTTAGATGGGCCCTGAGGGTCCGTAATTCCTGCATCCAGGTAACTGGACTTACGTAGGTTCTTTTCGTGTCTGAGGTCCAGTGGGTTGTCCCGAGGGTATTCTGTATTGCCCATTTTTCTGTTCTGAAGCTGAAAGGGAGAGTGGGGAGTGGTGTGGGTGATGGATGGATGTGAGAGAGGGATGGATGGGAAAGGCTGAGGTTTTCTGCTGGCATGACTTGAAATGCTATTATTATTTTGACTTTGGTAGGTAGACACTTTAGTGATCATATAACAATACTGAAAGAACTGAACACCGCTTGAGAAAAATGTGAGGACAAAAGCCTGTGTCTTGTTATTTTGAATTTGAATGGTTGGAAGGATACCCAGGCACACAATTTCACTCACATTTTATAGACCTCATTGTTTCTACACTTTTGATACCCGAAGGACTGAGCTGTTAACTGAAAAATAGGCTTCTTTCTATTGGCAGCTAAGAAGAGAACTACCATCCAGAACCAACACATCCTTTGTTTGGAAATAAATGTCTCCTTTGCTTTTTTCTCTTTGCAGCTTCTGTTTAGAAAAGGTGAGCCCTGAAGCCTGTGTTAAGCAGGTTTCTTTTCAGTGACAAGTAGAATAAATGGAGTGGCTACTAGGCAGCATGATTCCTTTTTCTCTTCCTAGACCACTTGCTGAAGATAATGCAATATATACAGTAAACTCAGAGGAAAAGGAAACTACAGGCATTTTTCAGACAATTTATTCAACTGACATTGGCCTTTTCAAACTTTTTTTCCCTCTCTTTTTCACTTTTATTCTTTTAACAGAATATTTCAGCAAGTTAAGATACTTAAGACCAAATCAACTGTATGGCTATTATAGTCCACAAAATAAAACTGGAAACTGACCTTAAGAACAAAGAAATAAATGAGGCCTTCAGCCAAAACACATGCTCTTTAGAGTGCATGGAATCTTGGAATCCAGAATCTTAGAATATTAAAACACTACACAGCCCATGGATGTGACATAGCTAACCCCTGGGGAATCTACACTACTTCTTTTACGGACCATGGAAGACATCCTTAATTGATCACAGTATTTTTCCTGCTGTGCAGAGAGACATGGCTTGAGACTTCTTCTCAGCAAACCATTCTGGTCCTTCTCTACCAATTCATGGGAGCTGGTACTCAAGATGAAAGTTCTTTGCCCAGATGTGGCTTAGACATACTACCCACTCTATGGAGGAAGTTTCTTTATAATGCCTTGGATAGCTGATTCAGTGCTTCCCATAACTGCTTCCATCTTACATCTGTAATTCCTAACAGTTGTATATACCTTGAAGTTCAGCCAAATGGAATGCTCTCTGGTTCCCAAATGGAGCCTTCATTGTTCTTGTATTTCTATGTAAATCTTTGGAAGTCTTCGGCTTTGCTACCATGCTCATAACATTCTAACGTCCTTCAATGAGCATCCAAATGTTGCCTGTACAGCAGTCTTCTAACCATTCATGCCACACAGAATTTTATGTGATCATCTCTTTATTTAAATCCTCATAGTACTCTGCACCTTATAATAAACCCTGGCAGGTGTTTTGACTCCAAAACCTTTTTTTCTTCTTTAAGCTGCTTTTAAATTTTCTCTTGGCCAACATTTTGGGTTTCAGAACACCTGGATGAAATGTAAAAGACTCAGGCAATCTTTCCAATGTTTGGCCTGCCCAATGTCAAAGTAGTCTATAATGTTTTCCATTTCCTAGGTTTAACTGATTTGAATTTGATGTTTTCTCTCCACCGTGAACTCACTTATTCTTGTTTGCATTGCCGCAGTCAAATCTGTATCTGAGGAGCTATTTTAGAGGCTCTTCTAAGTAGAACCCACTCTTGTGCAAAGGTGGTGACTATATCTTTCTCAGAGCATAACAAATTTATAGACAGTTACAGGCTCACTGACCTGATGATCATGAATTTCACAGTGGAACCTCACTGACATCTCTATAACATTATTATTCATAATAAAAGTTAGAGGAAGGCAAATCTTTCCAAAGGGTGGCATACTAAAATCTTTCCTAAGGATAGTACATAGGATATGGTAAACTAAAAAAAATCCAACTTCATTATATGGCAGTCTCAGCCTTGGAAATCTCGTGTCCAAATGCTGACTTACATTATAAAGAAGTTTACACATATGTAGAAGGGTGACGTGAAAAACATTCTGAAAAATAACCAACAGCTCTTCTGACTTTAAAAAAAAACCTAATGAATCTGTATGTCATGTAAACGTAGACTTCCTTAAATCGATATATGCCTGATTATTCTTATTATGGCAGACCACAATCCCTTCCATTTCTTCCTGAGATTTAATGTAGATCTCTCCCTCTTAAAGCTGTCAGCTTCCTCTTTTTCTGTCCTCAGTGGAACTGACTCACAGCTAACTACCATTGTTCACATGATACTCTTTCAGTGCTTGGAAATTTCTAAACCCCTTCTGTTCTTCCAGCTGAAATAATCTTTATTCTTTTAACGTTTTTCTCAGAAGATCTGTTTAATCCCTCTTTTATTCCTCTCCTATGGATCTTCTTTGAGTTCGCTAGATTTTGTTCAATTCTGAATTGAACAGAATAGTTTAAAAGGCTGCTTCTCATTGTTCCTGGGCAGGTCACTTTGTGAGACTCTGACGCCGGAGTGGCAGATGACACTGTGCCAGAAACCACTTTCTGGCCTCTAAAGTAGCACCCAAATGGAAGAGATGATTGTTGCTTGATTGCACACCTTGAGCAGAGTTACTCGTTTCTGGAAGTCAGGTTTAAATATTTCTTCATTGCTTCAGTCAGTCATTCATTTATTCAGCAATAATCTTCTTAGCACATGCTAAGTGCTAGACAAGTATTAGAAGTTGGGCAAAATCTGTCTCAACGGTCTTTTGTGCTAAATCCCTACATGACAGCTTTATTTGCTATTTCAGTTTTTCATCTCTAGTGAGTAGTGGGAACAAAGTCTCAGGGATTGGGTCAGAGCTACTCTGGAAGACAGGTCCCTCTGTCTTAAAAGCACATTTCCTCTTCCTTCAGCCATTCAGTACCAGAGTCCCAGAACTCAGCCTAGGCTCCCTCAGCTCTCTCCCACAGAAGGACATGTGTGCCATTACCTGGACATTATTCCCTCAGACTGAGGCCAGTATTTGTGTCTTTTTGTGAAGGTCTTGTTGTTTCAGTCTCCAGTTTTTTTCCCATCATTTTTCTCAGCTGGTTCAAAGAGTTTCCATGTCAGTAGGACATTTATGTTAATTCCATGACTAGTTTAAGCAGAAAGCACTTGTCTAATTTATTTTAAAAATCAGTATAGTGCATTTATTGAATGCCTGCTATGTTCCATACCATGCTAATCAATGTCCACGCTCACAGAGGGCTCACAGCCTAAGAGAT
This sequence comes from Smutsia gigantea, assembly GCA_032199065.1. Lineage (NCBI taxonomy): Eukaryota > Metazoa > Chordata > Mammalia > Pholidota > Manidae > Smutsia > Smutsia gigantea. The sequence continues at coordinate 4,237 of JAVSCE010012550.1, read as the reverse complement.
GGAGGTAGGGATGTATGAAAACAAGACTGCAAAGCATTATGTACATATAGAGTGTGGCAACCAGGGGTTTACCAGGGGTTTACCAGGCATAGGGAAAGTCTTGAATTGAATTTTAAAAGATCAGAGGATACCAGCTTCCTGTTCTGGCCATGACAGAGTAACAAATATAACATATATGCTCTTGTCATAAAAAATATAAAACTGTAAAAATAATATGCATCAACCTTTTACAACCACAAGGATCAATTCATGAGAATAAGGAAAGGCATGAGGTGAGCTTTGCATTTCCTGCAGCTTTTTGCCTGGGGGCGCTTTCCAAACTACAGCACAAGGGAAGGGATCCATGCCAACATGCTGGTCTAGGGGGGTGGGGCAAACAGAAATTCAAGTCTGGTGTAGTGGATGATTGGAATTGGCTGGGCAGGGCTCCTGAAAGGAGGAAACTGCTTGGAAAAGTACTTCGAGAAATCAGCATGGGGTCTCTTCAGTCTCTGGACATATTTTAATCTGTGCATGTGCAAGGTGAGACTCCTCAGAACTGAGAAAGGAGGGAAAGAGCTACTAGGGGCCTGTGTGCTAACTGGAGGTTCTAGAGGTTGCTTGGCTTGGGGAGATAATGGACTTTTGAAAAGCTAGAGGGGAGGCCTTGCCGAACCAAACGTTCTGGACATTTAACTGAGAACCTAGAAATGCCATGTACCTTAAGAATGGGGCTGCTTTTGCCATAGACAAAGGCTGTTTTAGATACTTCTTTGCAAAGTCTAACATAAGTCTCAGTAAGGTAAAGCTGATCAGCCAGTAAATGCACTGCATGTCACAATAAAATCCAAGCCCCTTTGAAGAGGAAAACAAAATGCAAACACTCAGTACTGTACCATCCACAATCTATAGCTCATGATAAAAAGAAAATGGATGTAAATAGCCTCAGGAGAATAGATAATAGAGAAATGTAGTGAAGTATTAGAAAATGATGTGTTTTGAGTCTTCTTGGAGTTGGGTTGAGTTTTGAAGGATAAACAGTTCACAAGCAGAAGAATTATAGGGGAGAGATGTTCCTGTGATGGGTCAGGCTCTGCCATTTGATAGTCTTGACATGGGATAAGGCTTTGCTGGCCACGAGTTTCTTCATCTTCGGGACGGGTTTGGCGATACCTACCTTTCTAACCTGGGAAGAAATGCAGTGAAGATAAAATAAAACTAAACACCAAACGCCACCACCACAACCCAAAAACCCTGCTTGAAAGAGTGTAATGTGCCTTCAACATGCGGTCCTTAACCTCAGACCCCCGCATCTCGCATGAGCCGGGGTGATTCATGCCCCTTGTGTGAGGACAGCGACCGCAGAGACTGCTGGGTTTGTGCCGGAGTGTGGGCAGCCTTCCCCTCAGCTCTCCAGAGGCCACGGAGTGAGTCAGGGGCGCACTTTGGCATCTCCTTGTTGGTGTTAGGTGAGTCATTTGCATATTGATCTAAACCTAAATTCATTCCGCTACTTTCTTCTTTAAAGTGCCAATCAAGGGGGTGGGGGAAAGGGGGAGGAGGACGGTGGTCAAAGGGTACAAACCTCCAGTCCTGTGACAAGTGAGTTCCAGGGATGTCACGTACAGCATGATGACTGCAGACAGCACTGCTGCCCCCTACATGTGCAATTGTTAAGAGAGGAAATCCTGTGTTGTCATCACAAGGAAAATCCGTTCTTTCTCTGCTTTTTCTTTTTGTTGTATCTATATGAGATGGCGGATGCTAACTGAACTTAATGCGGTAATCATTTTGCAATATATGTAAATCAAACCATTAGGCTCTACATCTTAAACTTGTACAGTGGTGTATGTTAATTATAACTTAATAAAATTGGGGAAAAAAAGTACAAGCCAGATAACTATTTGGTGTTTTTTGAGGGCAATGTCAGGATCTGTTCCCCTCTCCCCAACTACTTATTTTTCTATCATTCTACAATGCCTGACATTCCAACACAATGGATTCAAATGATTCTTTAGGATGAAAATGGCTTTTGGGGGGCAGTGGAGAGGGGAGGGGGACACCATAACTGACATCTCAGCCAGGGAAATGATTTAGTGCCTCAGATTCCTGGAAATGATGAGGTGGAGACATTGGACTCTGAGGAGAAGTCCTGGGTCCAGATTTTTTGTGCAAATTATTTAGCCTGTTTCTCTGTTTCCATACACATGCCAGGAGGATAACACTCTCTGGTAGTTGCCTTTAGGATGTGATACACAGCCAACCATATGTCAGGAGCACAGTGCAGTGCCTGCCAGATAGTAATACATTAGCTATTTTTGTTATTTCTAGTTAAGGCCAAGTGGGAACAGAGGGATAGCTTCGTAGCTGGAACTAGGAGTGGGGAGAGGGAAAAACTGAGACAGGACTAAATATAAATGTCATCTGTTGCCATTTTTATCACATGCTGGGCCTATTAGTAGTGTTTCTGGGTATGTTGTCTCACACTGTAAGCCAGGATTTCTGTTGAGAATGAAAGTTGCCTTAGCACCCCACCCTGGACTAATGTGCAATGAAGGCTTTATTACAGCGAGGCATGAAGAGATTGCTCTTGTATTTCCAACCTACTGATCTGTTTGTTTGACTCTCTTTTTCACTCTAGACAGGTAACTAGTTGCAGACAGGGAATTCTGTTGTATTCACCTTTTAATTTTCATCACTAGCACAGGGCCACTAGGTACATATTTGATATGCAATAAAATGTTCTTTGAATGCATAAGTGAATTTCCATATTCCATTCTTAATTCTTGGGAAAAATCAGTTGTCTATATGTACAGGCAGATGTATTTACATGTTCATGTTCACAGCTATATTTTGTGGGTCATCAAGATTAGATGCCAAGTACTGTGTACTAACTGAGCAAATTCCAGGAATAGCTAACCTGTTACTGGTCAATACACAATTCACTTCTTTTTTTTTTAAAAATATAATTTATTTTATTATCATTAATCTACAATTACATGTGCAATATTATGTTTATTAAACTACCCCTTCATCAGGTCCCCCCCACCAACCCCATTACAGTCACTGTCCATCAGCGTAGTGAGATGCTATAGAATCACTACTTGTCTTCACTGAGTTGTACTGCCCTCCCCGTGCCCCCCCAACATTACATCTGCTAATCGTAATGCCCCTTTTTCCCTCTTATCCCTCCCTTCCCGCCCATTTTCCCTAGCCCCTTTCCCTTTGGTAACTAACTATTAGTCCATTCTTGGGTTCTGTGAGTCTGCTGCTGTTTTGTTCCTTCAGTATTTTTTCTTTGTTCTTATACTCCACACATGAGTGAAATCATTTGATACTTGTCTTTTTCGGCTTGGCTTATTTCACTGAGCATAATACCCTCTAGCTCCATCCATGTTGTTGCAAATGGTAGGATTTGTTTTCTTCTTATGGCTGAATAATATTCCATTGTGTATATGTACCACCTCTTCTTTATCCATTCATCTACTGATGGACACTTAGGTTGCTTCCATTTCTTGGCTATTGTAAATAGTGCTGCGATAAACATAGGGGTGCATCTGTCCTTTTCAAATTGGGCTGCTGCATTCTTAGGGTAAATTCCTAGGAGTGGAATTCCTGGGTCAAATGGTATTTCTATTTTGAGTTGTTTTGAGGAACCTCCATACTGCTTTCCACAATGGTTGAACTAATTTGCAGTCCCACCAGCAGTGTAGGAGGGTTCCCTTTTCTCCACATCCTCGCCAACATTTGTTGTTGTTTGTGTTTTGGATGTTGGCCATCCTCACTGGTGTGAGGTGATATCTCATTGTGGTTTTAATTTGCATTTCTCTGATGCTTAGCGATGTGGAGCATCTTTTCATGTGCCTGTTGGCCATCTGAATTTCTTCTTTGGAGAAGTGTCTATTCATGTCCTCTGCCCATTTCTTAATTGGATTATTTGCTTTCTGTTTGTTAAGGTGCATGAGTTCTTTATATATTTTGGATGTCAACCCTTTATCAGATGTTTTTTATGAATATATTCTCCCATACTGTAGGATGTCTTTTTGTTCTACTGATGGTGTCCTTGCTGTACAGAAGCTTTTCAGCTTGATATAGTCCCACTTGTTCATTTTTGCTTTTGTTTCCCTTGCCCGGGAGATATGTTCATGAAGAAGTCGCTCATGTTTATGTCCAAGAGATTTTTGCCTATATTTTTTTCTAAGAGTTTTATGGTTTCATGACTTACATTCGTGTCTTTGATCCACCTTGAGTTTACCTT